>PVNU02001864.1:2265000-2865000 GCA_003013855.2 Liriodendron chinense
CACTATTTTGCCAGCTCCTTTTAGGGCTTGAGTCCAAAAATGAGGTAGATCCAAATCTCAGGTGGACCACATCATAGGAAGCAATGGTACTCAAATGCCCACTGTTAAAAACTTCTTGCAGCCACAAAATTGGATCAAGCTGATGTTTACATTTTCTCTTCATCTATGTCTGTGTGACCTACTCAACAGGTTGGATAGAAAATAAACATTACAGTGGATCCTAGGAGGTAGATTGAAGGCTCAAGTGGACCACACCACAAGAAGCGACGGGGATTGAAAGCTCACCGTTGAAAACTCCTGGGGGCACAAATAATTTTAAATCAAGCTGATATTTATGTTTTTTCTTCCTACATGTCTTTGTGACCTCATGAACAGATTAGATGGCAAATAAATATCACGATGGGCCCTAGAAAGTTTTCAATGGTAGGATTCAATCCCCACTCCTTCCTGTGGTGTGGTCCCCTCTAGCCTTCAATCTGCCTCCTTTTTGGGCTCATGCCCTAAAATAATCCGTAAAAAATGTATGGAAGGCAAGGATAAAACATATACATCATGGTGGGCTCTACATATTCCTTAACAAGACCATCCATTCGATAGTTCATGGTGGCGGTAGTACCCAATCCGTGTCCACAACGGAGTGGATACAGTGAGCCCCCTTTCACCCAAGACAATGTAACCCTTACTGTAAGGCCCACCTTGATGTATATATTCTATATCCACGCTGTCCATCCGTTTTCACATTCCATGTCAATGCATGATTCCAAAAATGAAGGAGATCCAAATCTAAGGTGGACCATACTATCAGAAACAGTGGTGATTGAACTGGGAAGAGAAATGCATATCGTTGAAACCAGGATGGGCTCCACCTTGATGTTTATATGCCATCCAAACTATTTATTAGGTCACTACCATCAGGATGAACTGAAAACACAAAATACTTGCCTTAATATAAAGCATACATGGCCATATGAATGTTTCAACCGTGGTTGTTCAATCCCCATTATTTCCTCTTGTGTTGCTAACTCGAGTTTCGGATTTGCATCATTTTTTGTTGCATATTCTAAAATGAGCTCGCAAAATGTATGGATGGGTTGGATTTCTCAAAAACATTACGGTGGGCCCCACCTAGTTTCCCGGCATGGGAACTTTTCTCTTGGAAGAGACGTCCGTCAGCACTCAGCAATCCTTACCCCAGTAGGTATCCGTGGCAGCCTCGCTACCATGTTGAGGTGGTAAAGTTGTGTTGGCCCCACAATGATGTATGTTTTAGATCCACACCGTCTATCTAATTTTTCAGATCATTTCAGGCCATGAGCCCAAAAATGAGGCAGATTCAAAGTTCAAGTAGACCACACCACAGAAAACAATAGGCATTGAATGTCTAACATTGAAAATTTCTTGTGCTAATGGAAGTTTTGGATCAAGCTTATATTTTTTGTTTTCCTTTCATCCAGGTCCGTGTAACCTTATGAATAGTTTTAATGGCAAATAAACATCATGGTGGGCCCTAGGAAGGTTTCAACGGTGGGCATCATCATCTCCACTGCTTTCTGTGGTGCGGTCCACTTGAGCTTTGGGTCTGCCACATTTTTTGGTTCGTGCCCTAAAATGATCTGAAAAAATTGATGGATGGTGTGGATATGATGCATACATCATGGTGGTGCCCAAAGAACTTTTAAGTTGCCATTTATATAAAAAAAAAAAAATGTAATTTAAAATCACTAAACCGCATTTAGCTATAAATATTAAGTCAGACGAGGGAAGCTTAAAAAAATTCTTGTTTTTTCAGTGAAAATTTCAATTAAGCACTTTAGGTTTTGGATTTACTAAAAAGTTTAAATTAAGGAAAATCACTGAAAACAACCAACTTCAGTGGTAAGTGCTAAAAATAAGTTTTACCATTGTCTGAAAATTAAGACATTAAGGGGTCGTTTGGATCTTAAGTTACTTGAGATAAGTTACTTATGCCTCTAGTAGCTTATCTTAATTTCTATTTATTAAACTAAGTGATTAAGTTACTTTAAATTAAAAAGTTACTTGTAAGTGATTATAAACCAAACTTGTCTCAAATAAGTTACTTATCTATTGCTGTAAGTAGAAAATGTAACTTTATTTGGTGGTATCCAAATGGGTCATAAGTTACTTATCTACTATAGGGATACCACGTGACTTGGGGATTTTAGGAATGATTTTGCATTGTTTCCTATGGTGCAGTAGACCTAGATCAAGTCGGTGGTGAAAATGTGATGGTCCACTTGACGACTGAGGGGATCCAATGCAGTGTAGTACTGTATAGTGCTCAATTAGTGTAAGTGACATCATGGAGAAGGTCTGAAGTCCAACCAACGGACCACAAGTTACCTTCCACCCAGAAAATAACCTGGCATCTATCATGTACATGTGTCATCTAACCTGTTCAATTGATTGGTTTCACCTATGAGGATCACCATGTTCCAAAATTAGACCAACATACTCCTCCAGGAGGCCACAACTTAGAAAATAAGCTATAACCATTGATAAATAACAAAATTCAACTATAGTCTATCTAATAAGTGTATTAAAATGACTTTTCACAAAAGGTGATCCTCATGGTGAGGCTAATATATTAGATGGTTTGGTTACATGCTAATGACAAGTATGAAGATATCTACAAGGTGGACGGTGACTTATGGTTAGTGCTGTCAATGGGCTGGGTTGGCCCGATGGGCTTGCTGGCCTGGTCTGCCTTAGGCTGGGCTTCTGCTGGAGTATTAGGCTAAGGCCACCGAAGTTGTGAAATTTATCGTATGGGAGGATCTGTAACAGGAGCTGGCGAGCGAGGCTTCGGAGCATGTCGTCGGTGCTCAAGAAAACTAAAGAGAGGATGGATCTCCTCTTGTGGAAGCTTAAGTCCCTCATCCGGGTGATTGGGTGGGCCAAATGCTCAGCACTCTCTCTAAGCCAAAAGATGGGGTGTTTTAGGAAAAAGTCAGGTTCGGGCTTGGATTGGGCCTTACATATGTCCTTCGAGTTGGGCTCGGGTTAGACTGTTTTGGCCTATCACGGCCTGGGTTGGGTTTAGGCATGCATTGAAGAAGAAAGTTTAGGCTTGGACAAAGCTTGGTCAAGCCTTTACTCAGCCTGTTGATACCCCTACTTATGGTACAACCGGTTAAACTTAAGACCACCTCTCTTATATGATTTTAATCCCTTAAAGCACCCATTTTGCATAGCAGTTTAATAAGACACCTAAGTCCATGGGGCCACCAAATTACATAAAACCCACTCCATGTGTAATCAACTTCTATCTTCCATGTTAAGCCCAAAGGTCAACAATCAACTAGATCTACAAACTTAAATGGGCCATACCAATGGAAGAATGGGATGGGATGCCAATCATAGGTTTGTGTTGGGCCTTCGTGGTATATATCTTTTATTAAACTTGCTAATTGCGAGTAACTAACTAGGACAAAGAAAATATACAAAAATTAGCTAGCCACACTATGTGAACTTAGCAAGTTTCGAGAGTAATTTTACATTGTTCCATTAGTGTGGTCCATGTGAATCCTTAATTATACTTAGGTTCTACATATACATCCAAATAATGGCTTTCACTATCATTTTATATATATAATAACATGGTGAACCCTGCTAGAGATTTAGAAAAAAAAAAAAAAAAAGCGTGAACTTTTTAAAAAACTTAGATTTTAACAAAATTAACAAATCTTAGTTTAGGATTTGTTTATTTCGCCGATTTTCATGGTTATATAATGTAAATAAGGCATCAATACTATCAGATTAACCGGGCATGTGGGACTCCAGGCAGGGTTATATTGCGACGTGACTCCACACAGGATACAAATTATTGGATTGATTATAACTTTATTTTATAGTGTTTGCTTAAATAAGTATTACTGGCATATACATCGATTATCAAATATAGATATAATAGGAGATAGATAAAGAAATTTATAATCATTACAATTTTTACAATGTAACATTGTCATATTTATAATTTTACTTAGATAAAAAAAATAATGTAAGCAATGACATCATTGCAAGAAAATGCAGATGATGTTATCAGACAACTAAATTAATTTGTAATCATTACTTATTTTCTTTACTTTACTGATGTAATTGGGGAAACAAAAAGGCCCTTAGGTATAATTAAATTCAAAATTATAAAGATAAATAATATATATACGGACTTGCAATTGATGCTATAAAAAATAGATATTGTTGTCCAATGTCGATCTTACAATAAGGAAGTCTCTCTCTGATTGATCACAAATGAAAAGCGGAGAAAACTTCTCACACACTTACAATAGGTCTATGAGCGTACGATGAGAGCCATCCACTATTAGAATATATGCCCTGGAAAACCAACATGGGCCCTAATCCATTAGCCATGTGGATGAGACATGGTTGATCTCAGCTGCAGTTGTGTTAACCATGAGTCTCACATGGACACTTTAATATATCTTATTATGTAGTGCCACCCAAAACTTATCTGTATATAGGTTAGTTAAGCAGTGAGTCCTTATGAACTAAAGATTGGATACAATGGTCATTAATTGAAGAGAGTTGTGGTTTGTAGATCTCGATCCTGTATAGATCATGATTGTCATAGATACACAGGACACACCTGTGAACATTCTATCATAAGATGTATGATCATCCTATGTGAGGAAATTAACTTGAGTAAGAATGTATAGTCTCCGCCATTAAAGATCCAACATGGTATTGGTGTCTTCACCCTTTAACCCACATAAGAATGTGAATAGACCATGGATATAAGATCTAATGTTAAATATTTGGGACACTCACATTGGATGGAATGAATTCAAGTCATTGGTCTAGGACCCATTAGCCTGGATAAGATGATCATGATGATGATCGTGACTTGATAATGCATGGAATTAATTAATTCATAGACTTAAGGACATGTAAAGGTCATGATCCTGACTGGTAGACTTTGGCTCTTCTTACAACGCTACCTAGAAGCCTTTGAAAGTGGACGTGGTTGAGTACGTCCATTAAGAATTATTAATTCTTACACGGGCTAACAAGGAACCTATTAATTTTTACCTAGAGACTATTATATGGCTAGATTTGTTAGATCAACGTCTTATTAAGTATTTTTTTTTTTTTTGTTGAGCCTAATACTTGAAATGTTTTTATTGACTTTTTAAAGATTTTGACAATTGAAGTTTTTCTTTAACTATTAAAACTGCTTTTTATTGTACTTGATAATGATCTGATGGTCCAAATTGATCTACTATTTGATCCGCATAGGATATAAATCTTTAGTGGATGGCCATGATAATGGGATGACTAAATCATGTGTATATGCATGATTGAGGTAAATCGACAATGATCGCGGATTGATGGGCTTTAACAGATCTTATTCTATTATATGAGGGGCCGATCAACGATGAAAAACCCAACTGAAAAGTCATTGTGTGCTAACACGTGTATATGTTTTTTTAGCTTCAAAACGATTATTACATAAAAGTCCAATGTATGCAATGGCTTTTCAGCCTAAACTTGCTGGGTCCTATTATTTATCTAAAGTAGTGACGGTGCAGAATGAATTTAAAGATGTTTGTTGCTTGTTTTCTTGTTTTTGAAAGGCGAAGGGAGCCTAACTTACGGCTGCGAAACCTAGTGCGAAACAAAGGGATTGGATTTTACCTATGATCTAATTAGTGGGCAACCATGCTTTTTTCGTGGTGTTATTGTTGACGTTGACTTGAAAGCTAATTTTTAAGTAGGCCTAGTTTTTCGGAGCTGCTCCCAACTTGATAGAGGGGGTGTCGTAAAGATTTAGGAGTGTGAACAATACAGGCTAAAAGGCTCCTATATTGTTTGGAGGGTAGAGGCATAGATGTTAAACCTGATCCGTATTTATCGTCATAGAAGTTGTTTCTTTAAAAGATTATGGTTCTCAAGTGTCTAATCAATTAAATTAATCCCCCAATCGAAAGCTTGAGCAAAAATGAAATTTGAAAGTGAAGGAAAATGGGGGAGAGCTACTAAATTAAAGGCTTTGTTTGCTCACTCAATTCAGTCTAATGCTCATTTAGTAGATAACAAGTGGAGTGCATAAGCCAAACAACTACAAAGGCGAGGCATTACTACATGAGCTCATAAGTTAAGCACGTAACAAGCCTTGTCTACGAAGCTTCACTTCCTCATCTTGCTTGCTTGGTGAAACTTCTAGTCTATAGGCATTTTGGTATACTAGGAATACTAGTTTAAAGGTCGACCACTACATAAGAGCGATAGCAAAGCCAAACCGTCAAAAGGAGAGCAACCCTTATGGCAATAGAAAACAACTTACTTATAGCCCCATTTTCCTTACTTAGGAGCTCTTAAACTAAATTGATTACAAAAGTACCAAAGGTGACTAGTCAATGAAACCACCTTCTTAATGAAAGGCGAAAGGCTATCTGTTATTTTTCGAATAGCTGTTAGGGACCTATGCTATGGGAAAGAAAAATTAGGATTGTTGCTCGGATGTCCAGTAGGTTACATTGAAGTTTATAGATGACAGAACACCATACTTAATGGCTCATAAGGGCCTGTTTCGCCAGTGAGATTAGAAGGTATTAGATGGTATGAAATTTGAAAAGGGTAATCATTATATGTGGTAGTGGATTGTTAGTTACTACGATTGGATTTACAACATTCAAGCACAGATTTGGATCACAGGAGATAATGGGTGTTCAACAATGCATCCCATGTATAACGTTTGGAATAATGTTGACTCCAACCTGCGAGTCATTATTCTATCCAAGACAGCCAGCAAACCGTAGACCCCATTTTGATGTCTGTGTTATATCAACACAATCTATCCACTTTGCGAGAGCATTTTAAGGCTTGAGCCAAAAAATGAGGTAGATCCAAAGCTCAAGTGGAGCACATCATAGAAAGTAGTGGTATGATAACGACCACCATTAAACCTTCCTAGGGCCCACCATGATGTTTATTTGTAATCCAACCTGTTCATGAGGTCATACAAAACTGTATGAAGGGGAAACACAATTATCAAGTTGATCTAAAACTTCTGTGGCCTCTAAAAGGTTTTCAATGGAAGGTGTTCAATCCTCACTGCTTTTTGTGGTGTGGCCCACTTGAGCATTAAATTTGCTTGATTTTTTGGGTCCATGTCCTAAACTGATCTCAAAAAATGGATGGATGGTGTGGATATAGCCTAGACATCATGGTGGGAGCCACATCATGGTCAACTCCAGGAAGGTCTCAACGACAGCTTTTGTTCTCATTTTTTCGTGTTGCATGGCCCACCTGAGTTTTAAATCTTCTTGATTTTTAGATTCTTATACTATTATTGCCTTTTAAAACAAATGGACGGAGTGGATTTGTCATGACATCGATGTGAGCTACATACAACCCAGGTACAATCCCTCCCGATTTGGTCTTTTTCCCTCTCGAATCCGTCGGGAGCATCGATGGATATGAAGTGGGATTGAGTGAATCCCCCTCAACCCAACGCTGTATTGGACATGGTTTCCAATGCCCTGAACCATCGCCAACCAAAGAAGTCCAAACAGGGCATTGGGTTGGAAGTGTGGGATTTGCAAACTCAATCCCATCTAATACATTGTAATACAACCGTCCAAAGAGGCCCTAAAATGCTACCCCTCATTATTGGGTTAGTTCCACATCGGTTGGAGTGGACGATGAAAAGAGCTTTATATACTCTGGGGTCATTCCACCTAACAGGTTAACCTTTTGGGTGTGATACAACACCGGTATCAGAGCAAGGTTATTTGTCCAAGCCCATGACATGGTGGCGCCCACACCCTCGAACTCAAGCGCGAGGGGGGTACGCCGAGACCAAGTTCGGAGAGCCCCACATCCGCTGGGGGGGGGGGGGGGGGGGTGTTATTTATATACTCTGGGGTCACTCCACCTAGCGGGCTAACATTTTAGGTGTGACACAACACTTATAAATATGATCATATTCCAAGGGGAGGAACATCTCAAAGAGAGCCTTAGACATCCCACATGTTTGGATGTGGAGAGAAAAAGAGAGGGAGTGCTGAGAGAGAGAGAGAGAGAGAGAGAGAGAGAGAGAGAGAGAGAGGAGATTTGCTCCATCTCCTCCTGCCTTTCATTTATCATCTCCACATATGGTTTACCTTGTGGATGATAAGTGTCGACCTTGGCAACTATCAAAGGATTTTATGTAAGGTAATCTTGACTCTCTATATTGAGATAGATCAAGGAGAGGCCTTCTAGATTAGAGGATTTGTATTGGCTTAAGAGCATTCTACACCATCGAATCTTTGTTTATAAGTATAATATAAACTATTACCATTTAGATTTTTTTTATGAAATTTTATATGACTGTCAATTAGAGATCTTGGATTAAGGTTTTATTAATTAAACATGGAGAAAATTTTATTCCGCTGCAATCTCCATGAAAACCCATTATCATTAGGTGGACTCACACATGTGGACTTATGGATGGAAGGAAATGAGTGAGAGAAAAATATCCTTCTCTCCTCTTCTCTCTCTCTTTTCTCTCTCTTTTTCCTCTCTCTCTCTCTCTCTCTCTCTCTCTCTCTCTCTAAAGTGGTGATACTTCGTGGATAACGACATATAAGGATCTCTCTCAGCTCTATTGAGATATGATTAATTTATAATGAAAAGTTGGGATTTCAAGTAGAGACATCAAATATAGTGCTCCACTAACCTACGAACTTTGGTATACCGTACTTCATCTAAACATCTAAATAACTTTTATATTGTCTTTACCTATAAACCCTTTACAACGAAAGGAATTTATAGGCATCCAAACACCTCAAAACAATGGGCCCTATTATATAAAATAAAAGACATTGAATGGTCCCCAGTAGACTCATAATCAATTACTATGGTTGCCAGTGATGTTTATCCAACTTGGCTATTAAAAAAAGTAGTGACAAGGACTTAGCCTTTTAAAAATTAATGCTTGCAATTCACTCTCAAGACCTTCCCTTGCCTATGTGGATTTAAAAACTCCACATGGATGTAGAAAAGTATCTACTTTCTTTTTTCCATTCTCTCTTGGCTCCGAATCTTACATCAAATCTTACAAGTCAAGTGGGAAATGTTAGACAAATTATTTAAATCAGATGCATGAATATTGACACAGAGGCACACCTAACGCATATTGACTTATCTCAGAGTTTTCTACCAAATATTAATAAATGATATGTGGTCGTTGCTTTATTTCTCAATTGACGTACATTTGTAAAAATGTCTATTTTTTGACTAGTCTAAGCTTGATGGCGATACGCCCATTAGGGGTGGGCCCCAACCATGGCCCATTTTTATTGATGACCTTGGTGTATGTTTTGTCAAGGGAGGTTTGGTTGTAGGATAGGATAATGGAAGGAAGCTTTGAAGTTAATCTAAGAAGTTGATGATAGTGGCGTCACATAGATGAATGCATAGAAAGCAACAGCCTCTAGGAGTGATGCTGATGTGTTGGGCCCCGTTGCATCTCTAGACAGCCAAACCGGAGATCTGATCTGCGGTATCAGGTGGGCCAACTGAGTAGATAATGAGTTGAAACGACTAGGTCAGGTTCGTATGCTATCAGGGAGGCCAGACGTGCATTGAGCAACAAATTGTGCAATAAAAATAATAATAAAACGTTTTATAGGCTGTCCATTTTCATCAATGGCTAGCTTACCCAATTGAACGCCGGTCCTTTTTTGGGTCAGATCATCTATGTAACGGAACCACCTGAAATATGGCTCAACTGTTAAGGAAACAATGAGTCGGGTTTGGGTTGCAACAGGTTCAAATAAAGGCCAACCCATTTACTAAATGGCCTGAAACTGACCCGTGACTGATTATGCTATGGCAAACCCAACGCACCTAAATTTCATTGAGCCCAAGCCCGACCCAATTTAGCCGATTTAGTTGTAATCAGGTTGAGTTGACCTGGCATGACCACACTTACATCTTTACTAATGAAATGGAGGCCAAGGGTATGCCCAGACCGACCCAATTAGCTGCAACATGCATCATATATATGACACTATATTCATCCTCTATTACTAGTTTTGGGTTTTGGGTTAGGTCGGATCAGGTCACCTGGCCCAACTCATCGACAGTCTGTGCAGATGGATCAGGTTAGGTAGACCACAGCCCTGACCCATTTACTTATGGGCCCATTAATTTGGACATAATATTGACGAATGACTGTGGGGGGTACATACACTCATCGTTTCACCACAAACCATTGGCAAACAAAGATTTATCGCTTAAATTGTCGGGGTGCAGTCCTGCCGTGCAAAACGAGGGTTTCATCTCCGAACCTTGGTTTTGTTAGAAAGTCCAAGCGGACCCTATTTGGGTTGATTTCTAGGCCCAACCCCAGCTTGGCCCATTTGCTCGCTCGATTTCCCCAAACAGCGGCTCACTGGACCCCTTGCCACCATGCTAACCTTTATTTTAGTAGTGCCACATCTATCTACTTATTATATTTGCTTTTCTCATGTTGCAGTGAAGCTTACATGTCATTTCCCCTAGTTTGATTTTCTTTAAAGTGGGGCCCACCTAGTTTGATTTTCAAACATTTGTGGACCTTCAATTTTTTTTTTATTTTTATTATTATTATTATTTTCTTGAAGAGGTCAAGATGGTCAGATCTCACTTTGACAAATGATAACATAGTTTTATACTAATTTTCTCCAGAAGGTGAAATCCAGCCAGGCCAGACATGCTGCAGCCTGCCCAGCCAGATCTAACCGGCCAGTTAAATGGGGCCCACATTCACTGGCCATTTAATACCCACAAGCCATGAATGGCCGAGTCTGGCCTATGGACCCTAAAGCAATATAATTTAAAAGTTGGGGTATAATTTTATTAGCAGGCCTCCATTTCAAGGCTAGGACATTGCAATCTAAGTTATCTACGGGCCATTTTGCATCTATCTTGGTGCCTATTAAATCAACGGTCAGGATACCAGGGACAAAAACGCAGGCCCTACTTGCAAGGACTCTAAACTCTTAAGGTAATAATATTACAGGAAGCCCAGCTTTGTAAGGCTAGGCCTGCAGCCTTTTAAGGCCAATAGGGTCAGGCCCAGGACTCGTGGGGCCAACCTTGACTCAACCCTATCTGGGCCATTGCCATCCCTATCAACCATAAATTTCAAATTGTTTAAGGTCCTTTTTGGTGTCCTGGAATTTGAAGTCTACAATTTCCAAACCAAATTCATAAAGAGGTGTCGTGTACGCAATCTTGATGAATTTCTTGCATGAAATTTATTTTTGCAAGCGTATTTCAACTGGTATTTCACTTTCTATCACTTTCTACCAAACATTGATAAGTTATCATTATTGCCTATTTACCACCATTTACAAATGGTAACGACGAATCAAACACCCCTAAGCTACTGCTCTTTCATCTAATGAGCTTTTCCTCTATAGCTTGTCTATGGACAGCATTTATATAACTAGTTTGGTAGGCTCAAATACAAAGGGTTAATGTCTAAGAATTACAAGATGATAAGAACGAATTAGATCACTGAATGGGCAATTTCTAATGTAATTAATATTCGTTGTTCATTTCCATGGTCATTGATCGAACAATTAGGATCACCAACCAAAGTGATTCTTTGAAAGTATGAGCAATCAAAAGGTATAAAACGACGTGTGAATGGTCTAAATCAGTGATTAGACCGTTTCTAGTATATTCAAGATGGATTTTCCATTTTCCTATTCAATGAATGGATGGAAAGTTCTTTTTATCTATTATCTTTCTTTGGGGGGAGTAAAGAGCAAGCTAAAGTGGGGCCCACAATCATCGTATCGTTTCAACTCTAATCAATATGAATCATCCATTGGCTCATCCAACCAAAGTGATTTAGTTGACAGGGATGGGCAATCGTGGTTTAGTTGAGAGGGATGCGAAATCAAAGGAGGTACCCATGCAATGAATGATGTAAATCGATTATTAAACATTGTTTAGTATAATTAACATCAATTCTACATTTTCCTTCCAATGAATGGGTGGTAAGATCCATGTCCAAGTGATTTTTCGTGGCGGATAGGAAATAAAAGGTGAGAGCCATTTGATATATGACCTGAAACATTGATTAGATTATTTCCACTACAATCACTGTATCATCCATTTCTGGAGCCATCAATTGGATGGCTAGAATCATCCAACCAAAGTGGGTTTTTTTTTTTTTTTTGAGGGGGATAGGTAATAAAGGTGGGAGCCACACAAATGGACCATTCTAGTATAATTAATATGAACGATCCATCTCCCTAGAAAATGTGATGATCAGGTCATCCAATCAAAAGTGGTTCTTTAGAGGATGGATGATTAGAGGTAGGCATACATGATGGACAGTTTAGATAAATGATCAAAACTCTCCTTGTATCACCGAGTGGCCATTTTGATGGACCTCTCGGATCACACCAGCCATTGGTAAGCCGGGTTTATTTTATTAAGAAGGTGTATAAATAGACATGCAATGCATACAAAAAGAGATGTTAAGGTTAAAAAGAAATTATATTGCAAACCTTCCAGATTTGTCTATTCAATCTCCTCATTTCTTTTTTCCTTTTCTTTCTTTCTTTTTATTTATTTATTTATTTTTATTTTTTTTGTTGTCGCAGTCATCTCCAGGGTGGGTCGCACTAGTTTTGTAGGGAATCCTAACGATGCCATCCATCACTTGAAAAAGGAGATAACTATAAAAAGAAAAGGCTAACTTATGATGAGTAGGATCATCCAATCTCCATGATTCTTAATATTATTGTACATGGAACGTTTGCTAAGCACAATAAACAATACGGATAGATTGATTGAGTGGACTGTCCATGTGTCCCAATACAACTGCATTGGACTATTTCTTCTTAGATTATCAGATTTTAAGATAAAAAACTTAACCTATATTTAACATGTTTGGGACCATCGAATCAATATGCTTTTGGGTTGTGGTCACTGCACGAGGTGACCATTTTAATGGATGGTCTGGATAGTCACTTGCTTAGTAAGAGAAGAATTTAACCAACACACCAAGAGATTCTTTTCAAACTACATAGAATTATTATAAAAAAAATTATTAATTAATTATTATACATTGAGATAAGTATAGTAAAGATTCATCAAAGTCTCAAATCAATCACCCCCCACACATCCACATCATCAAGTCGAGTCTAATTTTTGAGTTTTTGTAGTATAGCTTCTTTTCTTGTTTCTTGTTTCTTGTTTTTTTTTTTTTTTTTTTTTTTGGGTTAGTTCACACGCCCCACTGTTCAGTACACCCTCTCCACTGTTAGTCACACCACAATGTTAGCCACCCCTACTTGGGAATCAGTACCAAGACCTCAGTGTTGAAAGTTGGTTATCTTCACTCAGTCTACCACTTCGCCTACTTGTGCTAAATGCATGAAATGTTCTTCTTACACTAGCTTACAAAGGCATCGAAATTCTTTTTATTCTAACCGGTTTTTGTTAAACTCGTAGGTAAGTAAACATGTTCATCTCCGTTTGTTACTTCGTTTTTAGTACGGTTAATCTACTAGGATTGGTGTGCTAGCTATGGTATTCTAACCAGTGCTTCTTTATCTCGTCCAGGTTAATTATAGAACTTTGTAGATAAGTTATCCGGTGTGGTACCTAACGAATACACAGCATCCTTTCACGAGATCAAACGAATACGATTAGTAGGATAGGTACCGAGCATTTTTCACCTGCCAACAAAGTTTTACTAGGTGCAAGTTTCCTAATCCCAGTAGGTTGCCGACGGTAAAAAATGTGTACTTCGTTATACTTGCTTACCTACCATCTTCAACCGTAGTGTACGCAACAAATTTTCGAAACCCATCCAACGTTGATGACGTATTTCCTCCCGCCGGCCATCGTAAAAAAGGGGATTTTATAAGCAACCCTTACTGTCATGACGAGATCGAGTAATATACGAAAGAAAAAGAAAAACCTAGTCCTATAATATAATCATTATGATCAGATTAAGTACCTAAATTCCAAGTATTTTTTTGCTAAAATAATAGTTTTGTTAATACGAGAGCTTTGCTAAGTCCACCTGCATGTAGAAGTGAGCCTATCTAGATGCCACTCATGTGCCAAAGTGGCGCACATGCCAAGATCCAAGCTGTCCATTAGATATATAAAAGGTATTAATTAAAAAAAACCTGTCCATTAATTAGATGGATATCCCCGTGAGTTGGGTTTCATGGAAGTGGATGGCCTGACCTATAGGGAATTCCTGAGCTCTGTGCGGCCCATGGTAATGTGTGTGCTGTCGTCCATCCGTTTCAACAACTAATTTTAGGGAATGAGCCTAAACTTAAGCTAGTATCCAGAGCTCATGTAAACCACACCATATGAAACAATGGATATTGAACACCTATCATTAAAAGCTTCTTCAGGGCTGTGGAAGCTTTGAATTAAGTTGATATTTGTGTTTTTCCCTCATTTAGGTTGGACTTGCCTTATAAACAAGTTGGATGGCAAATAAATATCATGGTGAGGCCTAAGAAGATTTCAACAGTGGGTGTCATTATCCTTACTGCTTTCTATGGTGTGGTGCATTTGAGCTTTGGATCTACCTCTATGTTTTTGAACTCTTCCCTTAAAATGAGCTGGTAAAACGGATGTACGGCATATATATGGCACATAATTCACCGTGGCCCCATGGAGCTTCATACTGCCCTGCACCCGAGTTGCTAACATGATAGATGGCTTGGATCTCAAACACATTTTCCACGTAGGCATCTGGGGTGGCATATAAATGGGATCGCTTGTCTATATGTGTGGGGCTTACTTAGTATAAACTATTCAAATTTTCTCATGTATAGAGTAGAAACGGTCAAAATTTTGAATCTTCATGAGTGTTTTATATGATTAAAGTATACATTATTAGACACAAGAGGGGCTTTAAAAAAAATAAAGGGAATTTAGGTTGAATGGTGAAGCCGTGTGCTAACATCCCATTAAAGCTGTGGGCTAGACTCTTGTGATAGCTCACTACCAATTTGACAATGTGAGTGACTCATCTGGCACATGGGACTCATGTTCTAGACATCCACACCACCCAAATTGTGTGGCCAGAGTATATATGAGTCACATCTCTAAAATCACGCTAATAAGCAAATCTAACCATCTCTAATTAATAATTACAAAATAGAAAATTAGAAATAAAATACTAATTGGTCTAAATTCCTAAGGGCAAAATAAGATGGTAGATATCTTGTTATGAGTTAACTTTTCATAGGGAGCAGATTAGGTGCAGCCAGCCTCACCCAAGATGGTACTGCCCTTACGGTGGGGCCCACCTTAAAGCATGTATATTCTATGTCCACCCCGTCCATCCGTTTAGCCACATCATTTTAAGGCATGAACTAAAAAAATGAAACAGATCCAAATCTTAGGTGGACCATACCATAGGAAACAATGATGATAGAATACCCAACCATTAAAAACTTCCTAGGGCTCACTGTAATGTTTCGATAATATTTATTTACCATCCAACTGGCTGATGCAAAAACTTGGATGAAGAGAGAGAGAAAAAAAAAAAAAAAACAGCTTAATCCAAAACTCTCGACGCCCACAAGAAGTATTTAATGGCCAATCATCACTCTTTCCTATGGTATGGTCTCATGAGTATGTTTCATGTTTGAGCTTATACTTAAAATGATCTGAAAAAATGGATAGACGGTATGGATGGATATAGAATACATGCATCATGGTATGGGCCACAACTAATTGGCTCTCCTTTTCATGGCTTAAAATTATTGCACTCATATTCAGAACAAAGTTTTGAGTATTTTTTTTAGTCCATTAAATCACTGAAAAAATATTGTAGCAATCCTCACTCCTACTCTCTTGGGTTTCCTCCTCTTATATGAGCCTGATGCAATCGGAACTGTTCAAATAGATGGACAAAAAATTTCATGCTCTTGGACCGTTGGGGTCATCTGGACTGTGGACAATGAATGGCTGGCAGAGGCAACGGGCATAAAGAGAGGAAGGGAGAGAAAAATGGGTGAGACTTCTCAAGAGAGAAAGGAGAAGACATTCGTGGTATGTTTCAACGCTGAAGTTTTGGTATCGATTCTTAGGATGGGGGTGGCTAACATCGTAGTGGGTGTTTGTACTAATAGTGGGATGTGTGTACTAACCAATAATAAAAGTTAAAAAAAGTGGTATGCTTACTTGGATAAATTCAAGCCATTTATTTATAAGTATTCAGATTTTTAAATTTTCATAAATATTTTTTCTCATTTTTATTTAGTGTCTCACAAAATCTCAAACGCCAACCCTCTCCTAAATCTAATCATCCAATTCGCGGACACTCATTTGTTGAAATAAGGCCGCTGGGTCCGGACGTGAATTGCCTGCAACACTCTCTCACAGGAAGTTCCTGCGGTAAAAAGTTAGGTGGGGCTCACTATGATGTTTTTAAGAATTTCGCCTTTCAATTAATGTTAAAATATGAACAGATTGGGTGTGTGTACTAACAGTAAAAATTAATAAAAGTGGTATGTTTACTTGGATAAATTCAAGCCATTCATTTATAAGTATTCAGAGTTCTAAATTTTCATAAATATTTGTTCTCGCTTTTATTTAATGTCTCACAAAATCTCAAACGCCAATCCTCTCCTAAATCTAGTCATCCAATTCGTGGACACTCGTTTGTTGAAATAAGGCTGACAGGTGCGAATGCGAATTGTCTGCAACACCCTCTCTCACAGGAAGTTCATGCAGTAAAAAGATAGGTGGCGCTTACTGTGATGTATTTAAGAATTTTGCCTTTCAGTTAATGTTAAAATATGAACAGATTGGGTGTGTACACTAACAGTGGGATGTGTGTACTAATCAATAATAAAAATTAATAAAAGTGGTATGTTTACTTGGATAAATTCAAGCCATATTCATTTATAAGTATTCAGATTTTTAAATTTTTATAAATATTTTTCTCATTTTTATTTAATGTCTCGCAAAATCTCAAACGCCAACCCTCTCCTAAATCTAATCATCCAATTCATGGACACTTGTTCGTTGAAACAAGGCTGCTGTGGGTGCGAATGCTAATTGTCTGTAACACCCTCTCTCACAAGAAGTTCATGCAGTAAAAAGCTAGGTGGGGCGTACTATGATGTTTTTAAGAATTTCACCTTTCAATTAATGTTAAAATCTGAATAGATCCAAAACTCAAGTGGGCCACAACAGGAAAAAGTGGGTTTTGAAACCTTTTTTTTTTTTTTTTTTTTTTAGTTAGTCATGCAACGCACCCACCTTGTTAGGGGGCAACGCACCCACCTTGTTAGTCACACTATGCAACCAACCACTATTGGAGTTTGTGTCTCCTTAGCACTTGAACATGAGACTTACTGTGTCTTCCAGCTGGACTAGCAGGTGAGACACGTTTTGAAACCTTGCTATGTACACCTTAATGTTTATATTACAAACTGTTTGTAAGGTCATTCCTACTTGGATAAACTGAAAAGAATAAAAATATTAGTCTGATCCAAAAATTTTGTGGCCCATGAAACATTTCAACAGTGGACCGTTCAATCCTCACTATTTCTTTCTTACCTACTTGGGTTTTGGATCTGCCTCAGTTTTGGACTCTTGTCCTACATAATCTGAGAAAACGGATGGACCGGGGTGAATTTCTCACAAACAGCATGTTGGGCCCCACCTAGCATATGACAGCAGGAAATTCCCATCCGCATCCGCTGGGTGTTTTTCATTTTTAACCATTCAATGCTTGTCCGCCGATCGAATGGTCAGATTATAAAATAAACGTGATTTGTGGGTTCATGTTACATAAACCAAGTATGTAATTTTTAAATGCCTGTATATCATCCATCACACTCTGCCAGAGTATCGAAGTTTATGTCAGAGGCATTATATATTACGCGTACGCATCTATCGATAGTATATGGGATAGTGGTTACTAGTTCAAATAAATGGGTCCATGGTTTGATAATCAAATCATTCATTTGCTGTGTTCCTCCATGGATGGATTCGTCCTCAACCATATCCTTAACAGTACAAATTTCATCCTTTCTGTTTGGGCCTGTAGATAGACGGTTAAGAAGAGAAATACTACACGGTCCACATTCAATTGAAAAGGGTGCCAAAATTCATTCGTGAGATCTTCCATTCAAGGACTTGTTTGTATATTTTCCATCCATGGTGGAAGTGAATGGACCAACGGCTTAGATTACCCATCCGTAGCCCCAGTTGTCATAATTAAGAACCGGTTGCTATGATCCTGTTTTATCATTCGAGTTCTCTCCTGGGTTTGCGTTGGATCTCTACTGGCGGTTATACTTTCTTCTGAACCGTCCATTTGTAAGCATGGGTTAAGCGGTTAGGATCTTCCAATCTTGGAGACTTTCGCCGCATCCAGAATCAATGGTGAGGCCCATCACACAAAGGGCCCACATGTATCAAATATCACACCATAGCAAATAATAGATTTGTTACGTCCGGCTCCAAACATGCAAGATGGGCCTACTACTTGGATGGATCGAAATGTCCCTAGGCTCTTTATATGCCACGTGTACGGTTGAATGAGTTGTACCTGACAAATTTTCGAACGATTCATAATCAAGGCGTAATGCCAACTTAGCCACGTGTTAGAGACTGGAGCCTCATGAGGAGATTCCCACTGGAGACATGACACGTGCAAGAACTGCAAGTGCACTTGCATAAGTGTACACCAGCAAAAACACTTTTAGTCGCCTATCAGACGTGGCAATGCGGCAGATGTTAGCAACCTGGGCCCCACCATGTATATGGTTGGACGACAGTTCTGTCCGGTCGGTTGGTTAAGTGGGCCGCATCTTAGAAAAGGAAAACACACAGGAGATGAACTGTGGCCTCCTTACTGTTATTTTACCTGGAAACTCATATGATAGTTTGCCACCATTTTAACAATTGTGGTGGCCCATCGAACTTACTAATACTCTGGCTGTGAGGCAATCGGACAGTGAAAAATCAATGATCCGATTATGGAAAAAGCATGATTCAAAGATTACATGCACTGAGAAGGCAACTATGACCATCTGATTTTGCCCTTAGAATTTGAACCGTTGATCAAAAGTTTAATTTTAGCTGTTCCTCTGATTTCATCAACTATTAGTTAGGATTGCGGGAGCGGTGTGCCTATATATGCCCCAACCTTCCACTATGGCATTCATAATATGTGGTTCGAAATGTTATGTGTTTGTGCAGTTTAACCCAAGGACGGGTATGATATTGCGGGCATGTCAGAGTCATATTCAACTTAAGTTTAATTAAATCTTACGTTGGGATTAACCGTTTAATATTAAGTTCAAGGATTTCAATTGCCCTTTCAACCACCAGTTATAATAGTGATTGGACGATTTTAAAAGAATAGGAGTTAGTTATTTTAAATGGATTTCTTTTACCTTTTGTCTCGAGGGCTTATTCATTCACCAATAATTATAACCTATATATTTCTCAATGGAATGAAAATCAACAAATTCAAGACAAATGAGGCTAGAAATGTGTAATTGATGCTTAGTACAAATTCATGAAGAAACGAACAAGCAAAAGAAAAATAATAAAAGAAGAAGAAGAGATAAATACCTGAATCATCTGTATGGACATACGATATAGGTGAATTGGTGAGCAGGATGCGACCGATGATTTGATCATCTAAGTAAGAATTCGGTTAATTAGGATTCGACAATGGAAGGTCACAAATATTTATACTACTCCTAAGCGTACTACAGTAATGGCACTGGACAGTAGCGATCTATGCTAAACTAAACCTTAAACATTCTACAGCATGGCTTGACAGATATAGAAGACCAAAACTAAGATAAAAGATAAAATAAAGACAACATTGTGTTTTGTAGATTGATTTTTTTGGTGTGGGCTAAGAGCTCTTTGTCGCGTTCTCATTTTATATCTTCGAGAGCCAGTAAAACCCTTAATGGGTTTCTTTTTCGATATAGGATTCTTAGCAATCACAACACTCAGTTGCTCCTGCTTGGCTTAAAGATCTTCGAATATCAGAAACCATTTTCAGATCTCTTGCCAGCGTTGCTGTAGAGATCCATGGATTTTACAGGATCGGTCTCGTTGGATCCGGAGCGAGACCCAATCCATTGGTTCCCATATTCTTATATGTTTTTTCAATTCATGAATCCTCATAATCATAACAAAAGCTCCAAATGTCTCTAGGGATTTTAAAAGGATTCTGTAAGGTGGCCTTACCAAACATATCCAGATTCGTGTTAAAATCCTTGCTGTAATGCCTTTAAAATTTTCTAATTAATTAAGTGCATTAAAAATTGTAAATAGTAATTAAGAATAAGTTAAGTATAAAAATTTTATATAAAAAAATAAAAGGAAAGTTGGTTGCTAAAATGGTAAAGTTATTCTTAAGCTTATAAGAGGTCATGAGATTGAAACTTGTCTTTGTAATAAAATTCTTTTTTTTTTTTTTGGCAAATCCAAGAAATAATTCAAATTTCAAAAATTAGAGAGATAAGAGGAGATGGTTTTTACCTCTCCCATCATAAGAGATATTCGTAACAAATAAAATCCTAGCTTACAAAGATAAAAGAGAGTGAGAGGAGAGGGAGAGCTCAGGAAGAAGAGGCTCCATTCGGTAAGATCTTGATCATGTCCTTTATTTTATTTTTATGGATTTTCTAGTAATTGGCATTAGATCTTCAACATGAATGGTTCGGATTAGTTGACCATTCATTAGAAAATTCAGATGTAGGAATAGCAAGAAAAGACACATTTTTATGCGCATTCTATTAGCGCAAAAATTGGTGCGGCTCACCACGAAGAGTGGGTATGATCCAAATGGATTAAATGAATTTCGTGAGCAAAATATACACGAACCCCAAATTTCATTTTGATCCGACCAGCGGATGGGGCACATCGATTGAATATAAGCTAAGCCATGCAATATGATGTTGTAAGTAGTGTGAATTATTGTGTCGATCGGATTCGATTAACATCATTTATCTGTTTTTTAGAATCTAACCATGTTAAGATTCTGAACAATTGATTAGTCCGATCATCTAGTGGGCAGCATCGTTTCGAGGAAATCTAAGTCACCCAATAGATAAATACTATTTTGTTGGATCATTGGTCGAATTAGAGGTGATCTACTTTGTTGATATAACTTCTGGATCTAATTAAATATGAAATTTTGATATTTGATCAGTCTGATTGTCCGATGGACCACACTAATCAAGTGATGGTTGATGTATAAGTGGTGATGATGTATATGTGGACCGAATTGATCCGATCTAACATAATTAAGTAACTCTCTAGATTGAATCTTGAGATAGGAAGCAAATTGGACAGTTTAAATTTGATCAATTAAGGTTGATCATGTGATAAACCTTAAACATTAGAATATCCCAAAATTATATTTTCATCTGATTTGATAATTCATTGAGATCTTCTATGTATATATGTTGATCATCATTTAATCAAAATAAAGGTAGATGATTGATGACTAACCACTTGATGAGTTCAAGTGGGCTCTACATTGAATTGTGAGGTTCTGATTAAATGCGAAAGTTATGATCAGAAGGATCTAAAGTAAAATAATGTGATTTGTGGTAACCTAGAATTTGATTGATCAAAAGTAGGGTACAGTGTTAATTTATATTAAATCAGAAGATTAATAATAATTATTAATTGTTTAGGAAGTACATAGTTTCATCAACGATGCGATGCTTGATCGTTTGAATGGAATTCATCTCACCTGATTGTACAAGTGAGTGATCCCCACATGATTTTCCTCCATTAAATTTTAAATAGTTTAGTTGATTAATTTGTGTTAATGGTTATTATGATGCTTCTACTTGTCTTAAGTCAATTGAATGCTTTGATTCATGATTCCTTTCTTGTGTTAGTGCAATGTTTAACCGTATTGCCATATTGATTTACCTTATGAATGGATTATGATAATGATGTTATTGAATTATACGGATCCCAATTAGTCAATTCATGCGACTTATGATGAATTATCAAAGCATTATGCATTCATTAAGTACTCGCACACTACGTGCCATAAATCATGGGGGACCTCCCTTGATGGTTTCTTGATAATTGTATTACTAACTACTGACTACACTAGTGGAGGATGGTTTCCTAATAATTTATTTACCAGCTACCCACTGTACTAGTGGAGGATAGTTTTCCTGATATATTTATTATCAACTGCCTGCTCTACGAGTGGAAGCCTACCCAAGGGATGAATGCAGGTTGGCAATTCTCTTCCAACTCAGGCAAGTGAATGCACTAACTACATGATGCATTCATTCATTCCATGCATCATGCATTTGTGAATTATTTATAAATTTATATACTTGTTATACTATCTTAAATTTGATGTGGCGAACTATGTCAGGAACTCTCACTAGGCTTCGCTAGCTTACACTTGATCAATTAAATCGTATAGATGCATTAGAGAACGAGCTCTCAGCATAGGAATAGGAGAGCGCAGTTTAATTTAAAAAAGATCCATAGAACACATGGCCTTACGTATTGAAGGAAGAATTGGCCACACTGGACAAACCATGCATATTTCATTTATTTTTCATGCGTCATTCGTAAGATATAGTTTAAATAATTGAAGAATAATTGAATCATACTTTATTACTTATGTGATTAGTAGTTATTAATTTGAATAAGACCCAAAATGGGTGGGTCATGAGTTGATGCTTGAAATGTTTAAATTGTTGAGATTGGTTATTTTTATCACTTTTGTCATTTTATTTTATGAAAGTGCGTTGATTTAGTTGTAAGTAAATGAAATTTAGAATTAATCACCGAAATAAATGAATTTAACCTATAAAAGGTGTGATGGTAAATTATTTTAAATACACATGGTGTACAAGTTGCGATGCGAAATTTCAGGATGGGTGCGTGCCATGGGTACCCGAGTTTTGAGCCGTGAGACTTGCCTTGGTGGGTCTTTTATAAATGTGTCGAATACACTGCCTTAGTCATGTGTTGTACGAATTACGGCTACATGTCATTCGTTGTTTCATTTTTTATTGAGATGTGTGTACGACTTTGTGCCACTCCGTTTTTAGCAGGTAACGTGTATGGACACTAAATTCACATGGGGGACGAATAACGACTTTCATGGGTTGCCTCTTTCGAGGGTTTCTTACACATGTTGTGTGTTTGAAACAAGTTTATATAAGATTGTAGTTGCCACTAGCTAGTTACCTCAAATCTACAATTGGCTAGACCTAGTAGAAACGCTTAAGAACAATAATTCAAAGATTCATTATCCTAAGAATGACTCCTTAATATGTTTTTAGAGGTTTAGGGTAAAGACCACAGCTACAAAGATGGAAGGTGTTAGGTACCCTTTTCTGCCCATACAAGTGTGCGTTCTCTACTTCACAAGATTAAACAGATTCCAAGGATTAATTCTAGTTCTTGCACTATGATGATATGTAGTGTGTGTGAGATGACATGTTTTAATGTATCATTGTCGCCCAGTAATGTCTTGGGACATGACGAATCGATCCCTGACTCATGTACCTGACAAGTGGATCGACTAGTCAATTCGAGTTTTTGATGGGCAAGATTTGAGTAACTTAGCAAGCCTCAGAGCACAAACTCAAGTCAGTTGGGTGGGATGTTATGTATGAATGCTATGTATACCGACTAGGAATTTTGACGGGCAGGATCTGATCAAATCGGCAAGCCACAGAGCATACGTCCCAAGTTGGTATTATGCGAAATGATATGAGCTATGGATAGATGAGATAAGTAGGGGGTTGAGAAGAGAATGGGTGCTGCACAAACGTTAATGTAAGGTTGGACAATATTGATTAAGGGTTAGATGGTTGGATGGACAAACGTGTCGTAAGAGTTGGCTCGAGTGACTTGGATTGAAATTTGGTTGGCTCAAGAAGCTAAAGCTAAGGCTAAGGCTGGATTAGACTAGACTAGGCTCATTTTCTCACTCTCACTCTCCTTAGTGGAGGGGTGGCTACACTAAACGGCTAAGGGTGAAGAGGCTTGGAATGAATTGAAGGGGATTATGGGTGATTGTGAATAATGAAAATGAGAAGGGGAGGGAGCTATTTATAGCCTCCAGCCTTGTGATTCTTGTAATTCCATGTGGGATTGGGGTTAAGGGCTTGCTTGATTTTCCATTTCCTTTGCAAATACCTTGGAAATAAGTCATTATTACCTTTTTACTCCGTTTGAAAAATCGATGTAATTCCTACCTCGAAAATCGGTCCAAAAGAAATAGTTTAAAATTATGCGCCCCACCGTAATATATATGATATATCCACTCTGTCCATTAGTTTTATTTGAATATTTTGAGACATGAGCCAAAAAATGAGGCAGATCCAACACTCAAGTGGCCCACACCAAAGGAAACAGTAGCATTTAAGGAGAGGTGTTGGATTTCCTTTTCCCTAAGGTTTTGGATTTTCTTTTTCCCGAGCATTCGATTTGCCTCATTTTTTGGTCCATGCCCTAAGTTATTTGGCAAAACAGATGGATGGTGTGGATATGCCACATACGTCACGGTGGGCCCCACCTATATTTCGCATTCTCCTCGATTTTAGAAATAAAAAAGTAGGCAATCAAATCATACATGGGGAACACTGTAGGAATTACCCAAGGAAATAATCATTATAGTTTACGACATATTTACCTGAGAAATGGAAAATCAAACAGGTCCTAAGAAGTTGTTGAAAGGCTAAGATCTAGGATTGTCACGTGGTCACATCATCTTGTCAATTGGATGCCTTGGTAGAGATGTAAATTGAGTCCAAGGAAGGGACAACGTTGTAAATATACTTCTCCACACATTTTGGGGAGGTAAAAAAGAGTAATACGCTGTGGACATGAGGCCCTCTCTAAAAGAGTGTCATGTGGGGGGGCATCACCCCTTCGGTTGTGCCTCAATTTTAGCAGGGGGCTCCCCTCACATGTGGGGGGCTTCCTCCTTGGTTATGTTAAATTGCTACCCTTCCACTACCTCGTTTCAGCTCAGTCTTAAGCTTGGGTTTTAGTTTTAGGTGTGAGCTTAACTAGGTGAGTCGACTGGGTTGTGGGGGTCGAGTCGGCTGACTGGGTGAGTTGACTCCAAGAGTTAACTCGATGAGTCGACTCAAAGAGTTAACTCAGATAGTTGACTCGAGGCCCCGACTTAAGGGTTCTAGGGTTCTAGGAATTAGATTGGCTAGGTTAATTGAGTTGAGTTTTGTTGCGTTGGGTTCTAGGATTAGGGTTTAAGATTAGGATTTGATTAGGGTTAAGGATAGGGTTAAGGCCTTGGGATTGGATTAGAGTTACAGGTTACCATCCATCCAGTTGTCCAATCTTAATCAGCTTGTTGGCCTGGGGTGGGGTGTTTACAACGTGTTGTCGAAGGATAAAGGATGAAAGATATTCTTGAGTGAGTACGATTTTGTCATTATTAGGCGTATGATGTCGACATATGGCAGCGTCTTATCGGTCCACCTAAGTGTGCCAAAAAGGGTATAACAAAATGCACAAGTGCTAGTGTTCCACGTGCCCAGACCCAGCTACACGGCTATTTTAAAGCAATTCCTAACCATCGTAGAGTCCAACTGAATTTTACCTCAAAAATTTACAAAAGGATGTGAATTGCCTGGTGACCCAATTGTGTGGAATCTTAGAAGAAGGATGTAGATTTCCTAGTGACCTAATTGTGCAAGAGTCTTGGGAGAAAGATCCATTCCGGACCAACAATATTAAAATAAAAAGAAAATAATCCATGATGCTAGAAGGTAAAAAAGTGAAGAATTAGCTCTCAATACAATAACAACTCTCTCTCTCTTTAACAACAAAAATTATACCACCCCAAAGAAATTAGAGTTTATATAAAACTTTATATGAAATTATGAAATTACCTTCTAAGAAATGCTAATGGAATGAATTATACATTTCTAATAATCAGGCTCTATGGATCCTAATACAGAATCCACCGTAATATACATTTTTTTTTATCCATGCTGTCCATCTATCTTGGCGGATCAATTTAGGGCATGAGCCCAAAAGTAGAGCAAATCTAAAGGTCAAGTGGACCACGTCATAGAAAACAGTGAGAATAATAAATCCCACCAATGAAACCTTCCTAGGCCCACCATGGTGTTTATTTGCCATCTAACATGTTCATGAGATAACAAAGAGTGGTTGACATAGTAGCTCATCCATGACATTACCAAAAAACACACGGTTCAGATCATCCGACCAGCTCCACGTTTAAGCACGTGGGTCCACTGTAAAGACAATCGGTGCAAAGTACAAGCAGACCCACTCATCATACGGGCCACACCGCAGAAAAAAGAAGAAGAATACAAATCTATCTTTCTCATCCGAAGTAAATGTGTGGACGATATGATGACATGTGTCGGCTAGATGATCGTCACGGTGGGCCACCCTATTAGAGCATGTAGAAGTTTTAAGCACACGACACGTAGGCAGTCACGCCAAGAGCAGCTGGATGATGACACAAGCATCCAACCAGTTGTCGAAGACCTCATTTATTTTATAATAATATCTTATATTAAAAAGAGTAACATGTGTCATAATTTCTTTTACCTACCAATGTGGACCACTGAGTCCTGTCGCCTGTATAATGTCCATAGGATGTGGGCCACTAATCACATAGTTCCATACTTTTGACGGCCACTTATGTTCCAAATCATTCTATGAAGTGGGGTTAGCTTTTCAGTGGGAGTGGGAGTGGGACCCACTTGCCAAATCTCTAAACGAACTCCTGGAAATGAAGACACGTGTCATGTCAGTGGGACACCTGCTTACATTGCCCACGTGGAAGATAATGGCTATAACATCAAGGAACACTGCCATTCCCAACTTACCCATACTCCTATAATGCAGCATCCTTTGATACTCTGGCAGAACATGACTCTTGATATGCCTGTATGCAAAACTCGGACACGTGTATCCATATAATTCATGGACACATGTTTGTCGAAATATGGTTAGTGGATATTTTTCATTTTTTACCGTCCAATAAATGTCCACAGTCCAATAAATGATTTGACGCATATTTTAAACAGTTTCACTTGATTTCACTTGATGAGCGGCTGATATCTCTCTAGATATTTTGATATTCCGGCAAAGTAAATATATGGAATACCATACCATGCACCGGAAATGACGCGTAGCGCATCCTAATACAAACAGAGAAAAAGTTGATGCTCTGGCAGGTGGGGTAGATGATATGCAGGTACTCAGATACTTTACCTACCCCTTTTATCCCATTAAAATTGAACCGTTCAAAATGATGGCCCCACCTTATATGGGTTGATTAATGAATGATCAATATGAAAATTAATCAACGGCTCCAATTCAGCAAATAGATTATCATACAATCGGATATCACAGGGATCCAATGGATATTATTTTTAGTTTTATAACATATCTACAGCAGTTTCATATATATATATATATATATATATATATATATATATATATCTGTGTGTGTGTGCGCCACGTGTACAAATGCATGTTCCCGCAAATCATCCGTCAAACTCTGCCCGAGTATCAAATCGCTCTTTCAAAAAATTACATGGAACACGGATGACTGACGAGAGAGAGAGCACAGGCCAAAGGTTCAAAATCAACACAAAGAAGACGTATGCCAGTAATCAGAGGTCAGGATCTTCTGATCCATTTGGGCATCTCCACGATAAAGTGGGTCCCACTGTGCGGGCAGTTCAATCTGAAAATACGCGTATTGTCTGTACACAAGGAGATATGCAAGGTTGCATGCGCATGAAGCATCAATATGCCTGAGCATCAAATAACTATATAAAAAGATGGGCCCACACAAACAATTAAAAATAAACAATCTAATTTCAATTGACATTCTTTCATAAAAAAATAAAATAAAATAAAACATACAAAAGACATAGTGAGTCAGCATATGCTTCAAAATCTCACCCAAAAATAATAAAGAAAAGGTCATTTGAGTTTTCTTCTTTCTTTTTTTCTTCCTTTGTCAGGCATATACAATCATTTCCGTTTGTCAAAGGTCCTTTTTGACAAAACCGGCCCTTTCAAATCGATGGCAGATCCCACTTCCACCGTCTCTTTTTCCACCGTAGCCCACCACCATCTTTGATCTTTCTCACCTTCGTTTTCCTTCCTATCATACACCAAAACCAGTGTATATATCCTCCCCCTTCTCTCCACGACCGGCCAATGCTACCATAGCCTCCTCCGCCCTTTTTCCCAATCTGCGGCTGCTGCAGCAGCATCTCCCTCGGCGCAGGGTCGCAGATGGGTCGCTACGTTTCTCCGATTGCGTCATGCCAGCTGGCGGATTCCTATTGGCACACGCTTCAAAGATGCTCCTCCGCGTCCTCTTTTCTCAGGCTGCCAGCAGGCATTCAAATTCTCATTCTTGGGAAACAAACCAATCTCATGAAAATGAAAACGAACCTCAACATTACTGCTTGAATACCTAATAGGTGGGGCCCACGGTCACGCATTCTAGAGCATTCATTCAATGGGCCCCACATACGGACGGATCATAACCCAAAAATCAACCCGATGGAGTGATACCGACATCTTTTTGTTAACCTGCAAATAGACCGCCAAGGAGAAAATACACCAATAGTAGTCCAGACTGAAGTGAAATCTAGGAGAATTTTGAGGCATGGTCCATTAGGCAACGGTGCAGATTATCAATCCATGGGCCCCACATGTAATATGGGCTATGATCAATCTGGTAGGAGAAGAAGCTGAAAATTACCAGCAGCAGGTTTCTGTTCCGTGGGTTCCACAGGCACGGCCATCATGGCATGGATATAGGGGAAGGCTGCTGACATGAGCGGATGCAGGTTTCCAGAGGATTGTTCAGCTTGCAAAAGGTTCTGTGGCAGCAGTGTTTTCAGGTTATTTCCGGCCACAGCAACTGCCTTTGCTGGATCTGAAGTGGCAGCGGCGCTAGGCATTGTTGGCGCCGGAGAACCGATGGACATCATTCAAGTAGAAGACGGTGCTGTTGAATTCCTACTGCTGCAGTTGATCGGTCTGCCATCTTTGACAGTATCCAGCAGCCAGGTCGGCAGTAGAATTGGGATATTATGCTTGCACATAGGCATTGGAGAAGAAAAGTTGTGATTGCTGGAATGGCTTATTCTGTAGCTCTTGCTGATGTTGTTGCGGTTTCATGCTTGAGCTCTGAGCGGAAGTGACTTGCGAATTGCCGAGGATCGATGGCACACTGCGGCCACCTACAGGCGACAACTTCCTGCTGGAACTTGGCTGCAAATTCTTGGCAGGTTGAGACGGCAATGTAGCAGCAGTTGGAATTGCCTTGCTACCTGTGGAAGTCCTTGGGCTGCCTCCTGAACTCTTGGAGATCGAAGTGGAGGAAGATCCAACAACAATGCCAGCCAATGGCAGCGAGGGGTTGGTGACAGGAAGTTGTCGGGCAGAGGGAACCACTTTCGGATTCACCCCAAAGGATATTTGTGTATGGTTGGCAGCCGGAAGGCCTCGGACCTGGACCCAGCCCTGCTGCTGAGGAAGGCTCTTGACCGATTGCATTTTAGTAGAAGGAGATTGGATGGGAGTTGTTCCGGACCTCGCGGAGTTCTTCCATTGAGGAGACTGGTTGGGGCTGCTGCTGCCTTGGATCAGAGCTTGTGGGAAAACTGAAACATTATTTTGGGACTTGGTCATGATGGAAGATGGCAGACGATCTGAGTAGACATTGGCATCGTTGGTAGCATATGGTTTTGCACGGGCTGCAAGCTGCTGTTGCAGCTGCTGCTGCTTCTGAAGCTGAATCAGCTGTTGCTGTTGCTGGTGTGTAGGATTGGGAGCATTGGCAACAGTTGTAACAGTGGCTGCAGGAGTGGTTATTGAGGGTGGGTGAGAAGAAGCATGGCTGCCATTCACAGGGGCTCCGATGATGTTTAGAGTTCGAGCAGAACTGCTGATGGCCTTGTTGCCTAGAATGGTGGAGATTGGCATGTTGCTTTCAGGTCTGGAGAAGGCCAGGGAGTGTGAAATCATTGCTGCCGATGCCTTTGATGCCTTTCCTGCCATTGCCTTCTTGTCCTCTTCACCGGGAGCATTTGGGTTAGTTGAGTCATTGGAAGCCCTCCCTTCTTCAATGTTCTGGTCGTTCTTCTGTGCAGCTTGAGTAGCTGCAGCCATTTGATATCCACGCCTGGCTGCTTCTGGGAGGCTTTGGAAGACTTGATGGCTCTGCGCTGTGGATGAGAAATCCAAACTCTGGGCAGCAGCAGTGCCGTTGAAGGAGGCAAAGGACATTGCGAATGCTTGAGATGGAGTGAGCTCCATTCCTCCTTTTATGTTCTGATGCTGCTGCTGCTTCTCTCCACCCTCGTTTACAACTCCCAATGCCGCAGGTGACATTAGGGAGAAATTTTGAGGATGCATCGGTAGCATTGCAAAATTATGGTTGGAGGCATTCTTCGAGGTAGGCAGGACTCTACTATCAGAGGTTGATGTGCTGTCTTCGCCACACACCTTGTTGTCAAGTGGCCGAGCTTGATGGGGCAGCAAGTGCTGGTTCTGCAGCTGCAAGTGCCTCTGTTTCAGGGCGGGGAAGCTACGTGAATTTTCGCCCCTGCCGTTGCTGCTACATTCTTGTAGTATCTGTTGTTGTTGCTGATGCTTCTGTGAGGAAGATGAACCGCTCAACATGTTTGTGTTCTGGTGCTCCTGTTGTATTGGAGGCTGAGCCTGTGGATGTTGCTGCTGTTGAAGCTGTGAAGGATGCAGCATTGAAGAATAAAAAGACCCATTGAAGAAAGGCACTGCTTGGGCATGGCTTCCATTGTAAGGCAGCGGTGCTCCGATGGAAGCAGGAATTGGGAATGGGTAGCCATTGTTCTGTAATATGGCCAAGTACTGAGCATCATTAGGAGGCAGGTTTGCATAGTTGAAGCTCATGGTCATCGGTGCAGTAGATCCAGAGTTACCCACGAGTCCCACAACTGAATTAGTAGGGCCGGATGGAGGGCTTGCATAACTGATGGTAGCAGCAGATTTCACTGTCCCAGATCGAGTTGCTACTGCAGTAGCAGCCTGCTGCTGGCTCATAGGAAAAATGAAAGCAGGTGCTTGCTGGAAAAAAAAGGGTGGGGGGGTTGGTAAAGAAGAAAATACTCAAAACCATGCGGCCGAGAATGATTAAGAAAAATAAGGGCAGAGAGAAGGGCCAGCAAGATATAAAAACCATACCAGTATGTTATTTGCTGAAGTGGGTTGCGGCACCTGTAGCATGAACTGCTTCCACTGAGCAGAGTCCATGATTGTTTCTGTCGAGCTTTTCTCCTTCAAAGCTTGACCAGCTAGAGCAGTAGCTGGGCCCTTGTCTTGCAATGGGCTCAAATTCCTTGCCACAAAGCTTCCCTGTAATGGGTTTTGGAGTAATGCTGATTCTGTAGGCGGCACAGTGTTGATATTGTATGGCTTGGCTCCATACAGGGTCCCATTACCAGCTGCTGAAGGCCAGAAGGGGTTCATCGGAGCGAAGTGCTGGTGATAGTTGATTTTTTTGGCAATGTCAAAATGCGTGGCACACCTCTTTCGCTGTGGCTGTGGTGGCGCAAACTGAGGCAGCTGCAAGATTCAAAACCCAAATGTCAAATACCATCAGAGCTTCAAAAAAGTATCCAGGACAAGCAATGCACGATGAGAAGAAAAAAAGAGAAATTACTTGTATTGTTGTTGAAGATCCAGTACCCCTATCCATGGATACAAATGACTGAATGGATGGAATTTGCCCCATATACCTGCAGATGAATATGAACTCTCTCAGCAAGATGATCTACCACCACTGGACAGAACAATGAAAGAAATGTAATGGGATTTTCCACACACCCTAGAGGAAGGCTGCCCGGCCAGACAGGGACTGTCATTGGCAATTGCAAAGAGTTAGCTTGAGCTGAGAAAGAAGAAAAGAGTAGAAACACCATCAGCTCTCTGATCGAATCGACCAAAGATGGCAAACATTTCACATTACATTATCCAGATGGCATACATTTTCCATCGGTTGAATTACCAGCTCTCGCGGCCTTTGGTTCAATTATTATGGCTTTGGATTGATGCTGCTTCAGAATTTGTTGTTTGCTGCTGCTGATACTTTCTCTGTCCTGCATCTCCGCATCAGGTTGTAGGTTGAGAATCCTCTCCTTAGGCATCTGCTTTTGTAACTCGACTACCTCTGCTATTGTATCCGTCTTCTTCTCTTCAGAACCACCCTCCCCTGCCTCCTGTTTCACAATTCCATCTGCCTTTTCTTCTTCTGTTTTTATGATCCCCATCTTCGGAGCCTGAATACATCATTGACATGAGTTCTAGAGACTGTCATCCCCTAAAAAGGCATGATTGATTCTCTGAGTACAGTTACTCACCATATCAACCTCTGGGGTCGAAGGCTTCTGAATTATTATGAAACCGGGTGCACCATCCCTTTCTGGAGAGGACTTTGCCGAAGAAGGAACCTATGGAAGAACATACCGTGCCTGAGAATGCAATACAGACAATTTCTATATGCAAATTGTAAGAAGAATCCTCACCATCAGGTCGAACTTGAACTTCTCCTCGCATAGGCTTTCAACTGCACAAGCTATTGAATCCCTGTGAATTCCAACCAAAAAGGGAGGGGGAATCAGGGCCCCAAACTCAATTAAACAGAATTAACAAGAAGAGTGAATCTCAATGCTCACGCTTTTACTGCTCTTGCATTGTCGAGATTGACATCAAGTTTCACAGAAGGAGTTTCCTTAACAGGTGAGGAGATTTCCTCCTTGGTTTCAATCCCTTCCTGACCATCCGATTCCGCTACCAAGGGCTTCGAATCTGGAACAGGATCCCTCTCTGGCTTAAGTGGGTCCTGCTGCAAATGGACCTGAGAGCTTCCCAAATTGGAAGATTCCCCACCATTTTCAACGGCGGATGCTGTGTTCTTCTTGGCCGCTATCGAATTTTCCACCCCTTCCAGCCGTTCAATCACAACTTCAGCTGCAGAAGAAATAGAAGCATTTGGATCGACAGATATCGTGGAACTATCCTCTTCGAATTTAAATGGCCGCAGCCTCTTTCTCCTTGGTGCTGAAAATATCCAAAAAAGAAAGAAAGAAACTTTCAATCAACACCGAGCAGAAGATGGGAGAATTAGACATTCCATTACCATCTCATAAAACTCACCAACATCAGAGGATGGAACTGTTGTTGAGCTTAAATTCTGAATCAATACATCCAGATGAGGTGCTCTCGGAGGTGAGGCTGAGACTGGAGACGGACCTCTTGACTTAGCATCATTGCTTGATCCATTCACATCCTTTGAATCAAGCTTGTGAGACGGGCTCAACATTGTTTCTTGGTTTGAAGGACACTGGAATTGCCTCGTCAATCCATACAAGACCTCGGCGACCTCAATCTCAATCTCCTGAATTGACAATGAAGATGTGACCTTTGAGATCTTTGGTGGCTTGTGCTTGGCTCCAACCGGTTTCTGCAGAATAAAAAAGAGCTCAGAACTCCGACAAAAAAAATTGCAATAAACAGAGAAGAAAAAGAGAAGTAGAACAGACCATCTTCTTCCGACCGGAGGCGTTCAAAGAAGACGGCGAGATCGGAGCCGCTGGGACTGTCGGAGTGGTGCTTGGCCTCGTCGGTGACATGGAAGCTTGCTGGAGAACCCGCTCTCCGCTGCCTCCACCACCACCGTTGCCATCTGAAATCCAACATTCATGTGACCTTTTGGCAGAAGCTGCAAACACAGTTCAAGAAAATCCAATCAAATCCCCCCTAAAATCGATTAAAAACCAGTTCCTCTTTCAAATCTCAATTCTTCCTTTCTTCTCTCTACCTGAGCGAGCTTTCCTTGGCACTGAGACGCCAATCATCTCATCAGCGGCCTTCCATGGCAGGCCCACCGCCCTCACGACCTTTGGCGGGAAGTTCTTCCGCTGCTGCTGCTGGTGACTTGGCATCGATGATACCGACGTCAGCGCCACCGGATTCACAGGCAGCAGCCGAACCGCAGATGCTGCCGACACGATGGCATCCTCGTCCTCATCCTCCTCGTCATCGAGGCTCTCTTCTGAGCTCTCTTCACCTCCATCCTCTCTACTGCTCCCGTGCAGCAATCTCTCTCCCCTCCGCCGCTTGCTTCGACTCCATCGATTTTGATCTTTCTTACTCGCTCGATCTCGAAGCCTCACCATTTCCTGGAACTCCAACACTCCTCCGTCTTTCTCTGCAGAAGTGAAAAAAAGAAAATAAAAAACTAGAAAAAAAGAAGAAGGAATTCTTCGATTGAAGAAGATAAACGCACAGAAAGAGAGATCTGAGAGACGAACCAGGAGAATCTCTCAAACTACTGTTTCTCTGCCTCCGTCTCGACAACCCGTTTGCAGACGCCGGAATCGTTCCTCTTCTCGCTTCGCGGCTTCTCTCCATCTCCTCCAAATCCCTCTCATGAAACTAGATCTACTTCTCCGACCGCTAACGAATCATCTGACCGGATTCACGCCTCTTTAAAAAAACAAAAAATCGCTGGAAAATCCTAGATTCGTACCCTTTTTTTCAAATTAGAACAAAAAAACGGAGCTTTTGCCTATCTCTTCCTCTCCTCCGCCTCTCTCTCTCTCTCTCTCTCTCTCTGCTTGGGAAGTCTTTTTCTTTGCTCTCAATCCCATATCATCTGCTTTTTGTTTTTTCACACCCACTTCAAAGCTTTAATTAACGGCTAGATATTCTCTAACCTAAGCGCTTTTTAATATGGTCCGTCTGATTAAAAAAGATACGGCTGCAGTTGGGACGGTGCCAGCGTGGCAGAACAAGTCGACGTCGGATGGACTGGACTGTACAGATCTTCTAACCCAAGGCGAGCTTACCCAAGGCTCCCTCATTTGTTTTTTTTTTTTTTTTTTTTAAATTTTTTTTCTTTGGTTGGAAATATAAACGCGTCGCTACCGTGAGGTAACATCTGCACCGTAGATTTCTTGGGTACTTTGGGATAGTGTTCTGGATGATACTCGGGCTTTCTAAAGTTTTACTCGTGATACGTGCAATTCAAACTCAACCGTTCAGATAGTAGGTTACACTTTAGATAATATACAGAACAACAATTATACTGAAATGATGCATTAAATATTGATTAGTTGAAATCTAATGGACTGTCCCCACAAAAACTATCAACAGTTTGAATTCAACAAACAGAATCACAGAAAAGAGATTGCTATCTATTATCGCATGAGAAGATCCAAGTCCAATCGATTGGACCACAGTTACAATCCACAAGCAGCATCCTATGTTAAGTACATGAGACTAACCCTTCCAATAGTTCGGATTACCTTGGGTACAGGTTGGTGCAAAAGTCAACACCACTGCAGAAGTCGCCTGTTGGCCCAGGTGGAAGACGCCCAGGTGTTTTAGCAACATTTCCAGGTTAGAAATGTTAATGAGACGCACTAACCCCACACTGGCGGGTGAGTGCATCGTGTGACTAGCTATGCGCATGCACTGCGTCACTGACAAAAAAACAAGAAGCTGGCCACCCGTAAATATCAAAATGCGAGCATAGCCCACCGTGGTTGGATGCCGCATGAGGGAGTGGATTAGGTGTGGCCCTTACTAGGGCCCCACCTTGATGTATGTATTTTACTTCTCGCTGTCCATCCGTGCATGAGTGCAAAAATGAAAAAGATTTCAGGTGGACAAGCTATAGGACAAGCCCAATCTTCAACATACCGTCTTCAACATACGTTCATGCTCAACCTATGCTTATTAGGAGCCAAAATAGTCCAGCCCAATCCCAGGGAGCTTGCTTAACCGACATAAAAAGGATGGAAGCAATGAAATACCTGCATGAATATCTAATGATTCAAGCCCACGACGTTATCCATTTCACATACACCTTCAGAGCTGAAAATCCTTCCTTCAACGATCTTTTTAAGTTACAATTCAAAACCACATCTACTAGTGGGCCTTTGATCAAGATTTTGCATTCAGTGGCTGATCATCAGCAAATAGTTCGCAATGTAGAATGCAAACTTTGGTCCTATGACGGCCATCTGATTTGGTAAAGAAGATTCTATGAACCCAATTCTCAATTAGACCATTCAATGCGGACACCCAAATGATCACATTGATGAACATGTTTTGGCCATGTTGGTAGGTGATCTTTCGAATGATTGTTGGTTTCGGGGCTACTTCAATTTCATGTGTTGGCCTATTTAGATGCTTCCTTAATTTTGAACTTCCATACATTCGATTTCCTTATTTCAGCTATTGAATTTGCCATGAATAAAAAAAGATTAAAAAAAATACTCTGTTTTTCTAAGATTCGGTAAAGAGGGAGGGAGATGGATTTTAAGGAAAAAAGGTGTAAATTTTAAATTTTGGGAAACGGAGAAATATTTTTTTTGAATTTAAATTTTGAAAAAGTTAACAGGGGTGGAACTAACAAGCTTTTAGACAACAAATTCCAAACTCCATCTGCTTGGGAAATGAGTTGGAGTTTTAAGCCCAAACCCAACCTATGGGCTTGATATTCCAGCCCAAGCCTAGCTCAAGGCATGCCAAGCCCAAAGCCAGGGAGGTTGTTAGGGTTTTAAGGGTGCATCTATTAAGGTACTCCATTATCTTATAGATTCCCATGGCTCTTGCACACAAATGGGAACCTCTAACATCTTATATATGCATGTGTTTATGATTAAATTCTTTCATTACTATGGTTATCCACCAAATATCTATATTTTGTATTGATCAAATAGTAAGTCGTCATATTATTATCAAGTGTGATTAAAACAGCTCTAACATTTATAAGGAAAAAAGCTTCAAAGGTTGAACCTTTATAATTAGGGCTCGTTTGGCACCATGGATTTGAGGAGAAGTGGAATCCATAAAGTAGTTCTCCTGGATTCCAATTCTCTCGGAATCCACAATGCTGTTTGGCAACTTGGAATGTGAATTACTCTGGAATCCAGATTTTTCGTTTGGCAGTCTGGATTTGTAGAGAAGTCAAATTATGTAGTATATTCACACCAACATGGTTATAACTACATATAATATGTTAGAATACCTTAAGTTGGGCCATAATACCTCTACAATTATATAATGATTACAATAAGCCCATCTTAATATATCATTATTTCAAATTTGAGGTCCATCTTCTATTTTAAAATTAATATAATAATGTTGTTTTCTAAAGTACCGACTGATTGGAACGAAATAAAATAGTTAAAAAGAGTTATAGTTATACATGCCGATAGTCTAAAAAAAAAATTAACAAATAAAAAGCCATAAATTAACCGCATCACCCATGATTTCCCAGCATATTAACCAGAAATTCCAGTCGTAGATTGTCAGGCAACCGAACAAAGAATTTCGCCGAATCTTTGTTTCCTATGAAATGCTTTAATGCATTCCACCTGAACTCTTCGTTGATGGGCAGATCCATCAAACACTGCATAACGCGTGTCTCATACTCATCTCTCGCGTCGAAAACATCGCTTTGCTTTTGCACAAAATTACGAATCGCCAACTTCAAGTCTCTCATTTCTGTGACGCCCTCCTGAATAGATGATCCTATTGTCTCTAAGTTGTTAGCCATTCTTTCTTGAAGTGACGCCTTCTTCTTTTTCTTATGGGGTCTGGACGCTGAGGGCCCAGCTTGCTGAGTATCGCTAACTCCAAACGGAGGTGAAAGGTCCGGTCCGTCGCCATGTTGGGTACCATAATCAGAGAAGTCACTTACAGGTGTGCACTGCGGTTGTTGCTCATAAGACATTGAGTCTGAAGTGACATTTTCGGGCGTAACTTCCGGTTCAGATCCCATCCATGCCCTGTTTCCGCTAGCACGATCCTTCCCAACAATTACCATCAAATTTTCGTATTGATCGAAGGGTTTATCTCGGAACTGCCCAGCATCTTTATGGCTCTGTGAGCATTAAAAAAAATATAACATCAGAATGCGTATTATTTCTCACTATCTATAAAATGAGACAATGCAGTTTACCTGGATATAAGCATCCCATACATCTGGTTCTGCCGTTACACACTTCAAATTGTTGTCCCATCCGAAACCACTTTGATCGAGAAGTGTGTTAACAACATTGTACTTATTTCTTAAAGTCTTCAGTCGATTTTTGCAGTGTTGTATCGTCAGCTCAATGGACAGTTTCTCACGAATGCTTCTAATTACTGCAGTATATGTCGTTTTTTTAAATTGTGAATTATTACAGCGAAGGCCAAGGGAGATATGTTCCAATAATGTGTCTATCATACAACTATCCATTGTCTTAGTCCACACCATTTGGACCCCACGATTTTCTGTCGACATTGCTGATACATCAACATCATTAGTACACAAAATAAAAATATTCAAGAAGAAATACATGTACCATTACAAAAGAAATTAACATTACACAAAGAAGTTTAAGAACTACATAATATTTATCCCAACATTAGGATTAAATTTTTCCCACATCGCATCTGCAATACTATCACGAAATCGGCTCCAAGCTTCTCTCTCACTTTGGCTTCGTTGTACATTCGGCATTTCTTCATCTGAGCTCTCGATACCACTTTCATCCATTACCATTGGAGCAGACGATTGGGTATTACTACTAGGATGATCTTCGTCATCTACATCTTCATCATTATATACACTTTCCAAATCACTAATAAATACATCATTTCTCTCATTGACAATGTGATTGTGTATGATACAACAAGCTACCACAATCTTCACCTGTGTATCTAACGGATGTGATGGAGGGCACTTTAAAATGGGGAATCGCATTTTCAAAACTCCAAAAGCCCGCTCTATGGCATTTCTTAATGAAGAATGACGAAGATTGAACAACTCTTTCTTGTCCCTTGGAATGGAACCCCGTTGAAATTCCTTCAGATGGTATCGGACACCTCGATATGGTGCTAAGAAATGGGAGGTGTTAGAGAATCCGGCGTCAACTAAATAAAACTTACCCCTAGGTAAAGGCAACTTCCCTTCTCGTTCGAGTGCTGATGCTAGCACACGTGAATCGGCAGCTGATCCCTCCCAGCCAGCAAGAACATACGTAAATTTAAGATCAAACGAGCATGCCGCCAGAACATTTTGCGAGATGACTCCTTTTCTATTACGCCACGAACCTTGCTCTAACAATGGGACCTTCGCTGGGATGTGTGTACCATCTATAGCTCCGATACAATCTTTAAAATATGGAAAAAATCGTTCATTATTTTGAATATCAAGAGGGATACTCAAACTAGGAGGAATTATTATTGAATCGTGAAGATCAAGAATAGCGCTAAGTACTTTGTTAAAGTACCGACTGATTGTTTGTCCAGAACGATTGAAATGGTGTTGCAGAATGCGATTTTTTACGCTATGGCTAATGGTGTATAAGAACATTAGTAACTGTTCTTCTAGGCTAACTTCATCTGTGCCAAATAGACTTCCCATTTGATTTATTTTATTCCGCAACTGCATAAAAAAATCCTTATTCATCCGAATGTGGTCGAAACATGTTGTACTAGGACCATTGAGAATTGCGTTGGTGGACTGGATACCTGTCCAAGTGCGGAAATGCCGGGGGTCTTCCTCATCTGATGAGTAAAAAAAATTAGATGCGACAACTGCCCCCGCCGAGGCTGCTGCTTGGCAAAGCGAATTGAAGTGGGTTGTAGCAGCTATTGCTGCCGTCATTATTATAATTGCTTGCTCATTTCTGTTGTCGGAATCTGAGTCCGAACTATCTGAATTAGCCATTTCAATCGATCCGCACTTCTCTGTCCAAAATAATATAAATGTGTTAAAGTGGCCACCTCTCACGACCTCACACCTAATTTTAATGGTAAGTGCTCAATGACCATAATTTACTGTGGTGTGGTCCACCTAAAATTGGCATCAGGTTTATTGTTTGGAAAGTAACCTAAATTAAGTTGATTGGATGGTCAATTAGATTACGGTGGGCTCCAAAAAGTTTTCCTTTCATCCCTGTCTACGTGACCCTATCAACAGAACTGTTGCTTGGGCTGTGGTCCATCTAAAATTTGCATCTGCTTCATTTTTGGTATTACATCCTAAAATAATAGGACGAAACAGATGGACGGCATGGATGTACAAAGAATACATCCAGGTGGGCCCTAGGTTCAGGGTCCCACCTACATCGCTGGGTTCTCACCCAAGTCGCGCCCTGTCTGGGAGCGAATTAGATGTTACCCTGGTAACACCTTAGTGAGTGTTACCCCTACCGTGTGGGGCCCATCGTGATATATTTTTTATATATCTATACCGTCTATCTGTTTTCTCATATCATTTTAGGATATGATCCAAAACCTATCAGAAAATCCAAATCTCGGGTGGACCATACCACTAGAAACAGTGATTAATAACCATTAAAAATGTTTTGTGGGCCACAAAAGTTTTGGATCAATCTGATATTTACATTTTCCCTTCATCAAGACCTTATTGACATTATCAAGAGCTTGGATTGCAAATAAACATTACGAAAACCTTACTATGGGCTCTTTGTAATTTTTAATGGTGGGGCACTCAATCACACTGTTTCCAGTGGTATGGTCCACTTGAGATTTGGATCTGCATAAGTTTTGGAACCTTATACTAAAATGGGCTGAATAAACGGATGGACGGAGTGGATATACAAAATATCATCCATGTGGGCCATACGGTAGGGGTAACACCCACTAAGCTGTTCCCGGGGTAACGCCTAATTCACGCTCGCCCTGTCTGGGCATAACACCTAATTCACGGAATCGGATTGCGTGCGGAGTAACTCCACCTCCGCACGCTCTTATTTGGGCCCACCTAGAATGTATGTGCTTTATTTATTCCGTCCATATGTTTTACCAGCTCATTTTAGTGGTTGAGCCCAAAATTTAAGCATATCCAAATCTCAAGTGGACCATGCCATGGGAAATAGTGGGAACAATGATTTCTACCGTTGAAACCTTCCCAGGCCCTACAATGATGTTTATTTGTCATCCAACCTGTTCATAAGATCACATGGATATGGATGAAGTGAAAACAGAAATATCAACTTGATCCAAAGCTTCTGTGTCCTTCGAAAATTTTTCAATGGTAGACATTCAGTTCACACTTTTCTTGTGGTGTCTTCCACTTTAGATATTGATATGCTTCATTTTTTTTGCATCATACCTAAAATTTTCTGTTAAGATGGATGGACGGAGTGGATAAAATACATAAATCACTGTGGGCCCCACACAGTTTACTCCGCACGCTAGCGTGCGGAGTTACTCAGTACGCAATCCGCTTCCCTAATTCACGCCCGCCCAAAGCCTTGCGCACGGACTTCCTCCGCTGACAACCTAGGTGGGGCCCACCATGATGTTTGTCAGAAATTTACCCCGTTCAGCAGTTTCTATAGGTCGTTTTAGGACTCGAGAAGAAAAAAGAATCGGATCGTCGAGTTTAGTGGGCCGAAAACGTGCCGAATGAATGTACACAGTTGAAATATTGGTGGGGCCACAAAAGTTTTGAATCACTCTAATATTTGCGTATTCAGTTCATCCCAGTAGGACTGACGTTATGAACGGCATGGATGTCATATAAACATCACTGTGGATTCTAGGGAAGTTTTAACGGTGATTCAACAGTAGGATTTTTTCTTACCCACGCGGCCCACTTAAGTATTGGATATGGATCAATTTTGATCTCATGTCCTAAAATGAGATCTACAAATGGATGGATGGTGTGGATTTGTCACAAACATCACAGTGGGCCCCGCCCAAGTTACCAACCCCAAAAAAGGCTTTCTCCGTACATCACCATTGCAGAGGTGTTTTTAACCCACGCCTTCCATCCGAACGCCATTTTCATTCCAGCAACCGAAAAAATCGAGAAGCGGCGAGTGACAGGAGATGGGAGAAGGAGGGTGTACCTGGAAGATGATGCCGCTGCCGGAGATGGGGAGGATTTCTTCTTGCCGTGGACGGAGCGTCGGGAGAGAGAAAGCTTGAGATTGGGGAGCAGGAGATGGGAGAAGGAGGCCTGCGAATCTCTTCTTGTAGGAACTCTCCCCCAACGGTCCGAAATAGATCCGTTGGGGGAGGATTTCTCTCGAAATCCCAACTTTTTTCTTGGATTTGGATTTGCCCCAAAAAGGTGATTTTTTTTCTCCTGGATTCCATCGGTTTCCACTTCTCCTCAAATCCACGCGGCCAAACACGATAAAGCGCCCCCTTTCCCTCACTTTCTCCTGGAATCCAGGGTGCCAAACGGGCCATTATATTAAAACTTAACAAGTCCTTAATTTAGTATATTAAGCATATTTTAGTAAACCAATAAATCCCTTATATGCCTATGTAAGAATTAATGTACCCTAATGGATGTACTCTATCACATCAGCTTTTAATGACTACATGATAGTCTCGTAAAAAGAGCCAAAGCCATTCAATCAACATTGTGGCTATCCTTAATTTTAAGGATTAATCTACGTCTTATACATCATCAAGTCTAATTAAAGTCTGGGTTAATTGGACATTAGACTAGTGATTATTATCTTGATCCACTAATGTAACCACCCAAAAGTCTAATAAGATCCTGCATCGAAGGGATGCTCACACTTCCAGTGGAGTAGGGCAAAGGCACATTGATAACAAGTCAACCATTGATGATTGAGACAGTCCATCCAAACCTAAATCAATCCCATCAAATAGGATGACCATTCCTTTTATCGTGTGATGACAATGGATTGTTCTACAACCTGTGATGATCATGGTGTAATAGGGTATTGAGATTTGTGGACTACAACTCTCTTTTGGACCTTTGGCCAATTATTGTTGTACCAGAATCTCCATTTCCAAAAGACAATTGGAGGATTCACTTATCTTTTTAACTCGTATTCATGTATATTTAAGGTGATGCTGCACATATTAATAAAGGTGTAACATTGTATCTACCCAAGAAACTTAATCATCATAATCTACAACCAAGGTCATCACTGTTTCATCCACATAACATGTGGATTTGCTCATATTAATTTTTCAGAGCATAACTCCAACATCATGCACAAATGGAACACAATGTTTGTTCCATGACAAGTCATCTTCGTTGTTCCAATGTTTGTTCCATGACAAATCATCTTCATTATAGGTATGTCTTGCAACAATTGAGCGTAGGTTGGTTTAAATCGGATTTTGAACGGTTTAGGCAGGTTAAGCAACTTCAAAATGCTACCACTGCTAGCTGTAATTGGAGGCCCTACCTTTTTTATGCATCATACCATTACTCTGTTGAGCCCTGCTATGGATGAAGGGGCATAAAAAGTATTTCAAGAGCTTTCTCATTTAAACATTGCCCATGGTTGCTTAACCTTCCAAATTATCTTATGGGACAAGCAAAAATGTCACTATTGGATCCATCAAGAAAAATCTAAGAGTTCCATCCATCGTGAACCATTGCAATAAATCCGCAATTTACCTCGGCATTACTCATCTTCGAAAACATAACTGTAGCTAAGTAGTAAATGATTAAGCAGACACAAATGGCAACATATGAGATTAACCCGTCTAAATTATGGTTACTAGCTTAGATGCATCAATACTAAAAATGAAGCTGATTAGAGGATATTTTAGATAGTTACAATGAAAAGTATCTGCCAGTCTTATTTCAATAAATAAATGGCCCCTGAGTAAGAGTTAGGAATATGCAAACAATCTGATTTTGGGACTCTGACTTACCTAGGTAGGTTTTAGAATTTTTTAAGCTTTAGTTATAATTGCTACATGCCCATGTACAGTTTCCTAGTGCCTATGTATCAAGGACGTAGATTGGGTACTATCTTGCCCTCTCGGCCTCTAATTTGGTGGGATTTTATTAGATGCAGGTGAGGCGGGCCAGTGGTGTACAACCAAACAACTTTTGAATAGGTTTTGTGAGCCCCATTTCTCACAGTGACTTGCGGTTCAATCAAATATCATCAGTTGGGGCCGAGGGAGCCCAATCTAGGCAAGGGTAGTGTTGCTGCCTAAATTTAGTCAGGTTGGCAACGTAGGAGATGAGGTGTTGTCCTTAATGAGTGTGGCTCCAGCGATGGTCCTCCACATGAGATCTTGCTTGGGGATGAGCTTGGGATCCTTCACTCATAGGCCCTGCAAAACATAAATGAGGTAAGAAAGGGGGGTGCCGTTGTGCGGCTGGGGACCCTCTAATGCTTAAGTTAGGTCGGGCAATAATTCGGCTAGGGTGCCAGAAGTTGCGTACCTGGGCCATGTGTGGTGGGGATATTTATAGGCTGTAATCCCCACCAACACTTGGGTCTGATGGGACAAGGCGGGTCGTATGGACTCTTGTTGTCATTGTCATCATTGAAGTATGGGAGGCCATATGGTGTCAGGCCTAGTGGCGTGGTAGGGCAAGTACAGGGGCCATGCCTCCTACTGCCATTGTCATCATTGAAGTGTGGGAGGCTGCTGGTGTCAGGCCTAGCCTGGTGGCGTGATAGGGCAAGTACATAGGCCATTCTTCCTACTGCATTTACGAGGGGCAGGTGTAAGCCCTACTCCGCCATACTTGCTACATTTATTACAGGCAGGACCAAGCTCAGACCTCGACTTCGATGCTCGAACTCTGCCTCGTCTCTCTTCAGCTCGGCGAGGAGGGTTGGCCTCCTTTAGTAGTGGTCGTAGTAGTCGGCCTCATTACTTAGCTCGGCTCGAACATTGGCCTCATCTCTCTTCAGCTCGGCGAGGAGGGTCAGCCTCCTCTTGTAATGGTCAACCTCAGTGCTCAGCTCAGCCTCATTGCTCGGCTCGAACCTCGACTTCCGTGCTCGGACCTCGGCCTCAATGCTTAGCTCGGGTTTGGTCCTCACCCCCTTTTCTTTTCATGGTCTTTCGTCGTCCTGATGTCAGTGCGTGAGCTTAAGGACCTGTCCCTAGGCCCGTGATTTTGTGGGCTTTTCTCATGACCTGAGGTCAGCTCAAATTTACCCACAACAGTAGCCCTCAACTCTCGAGACAGACTTGCTTGGGTCGGGAGTGAAGAGAAATGGATGAGTTGACCTTTGCATAAACACTGAACTGTCATAGGCTCATACTTGGTGATGTAAATCCCCTCTTTGGGTTGAGGTCATCCTCTGGCCATCCTGGCTACTGCTGGGAGTCGGTTGATCTATGAGCTGTCCTTACTCCACCTTTGTTCGGTGGCTTAAGCTGCTAATCTTTACTACGCAAATGATCTCGGGCAAGTCGTCCTCTCGACGCATTTCATGCTTGATCTTGTCAATTGGTTAGGTCAGCATCATAGATGGCCTCATAGGCTCGCCAACTGTGTTAGGTTGGCCTGGTAAGATGGCCTCGTAGGCTCTGCCAACTATTCGGGTCAGCATGTAGAGGTGGCTCGTAGGCTAGCCAACTATGTTAGGTCGGCCTCGGTTCTGCCAACTCTTCAGATCGGCATGTAGAGGTGGCCTATGGGCTCTGCCAACTGCATTAGGTCAGCCTTGGCTCTGCCAACTGTTTGGGTCGGCATGTAGAGGTGGCCCGTAGGATATACCAACTGTTCGGGTCGGCATGTAGATGTGGCCCGTAGGCTCTGCCAACTGTTTGGGTCAGCATGTAAATGTGGCCCGTAGGCTTTGCCAACCGTTCGGGTCGGCACGTAAATGTAGCCCGTAGGCTAGCCAACTGTGTTAGGTCAGCCTCGGCTCTGCCAACTCTTCAGCTCGGCATGTAGAGGTGGCCCGTAGGCTCTGCCAACTGTTCGGGTCAGCATGTAAATGTGGTCCATAAGCTTTGCCAACTGTTCGGGTCGGCATGTAGACGTGGCCTGTAGGCTCTGCTAACTGTTCGGGTCGGTATGTCGAAAAGCGTCGAGAACTTGTATGCCAATCCGGGCCTTCTTCAGCTCGGTAGGCAATACCTGCTCCTCTTGCAGTAGTCGGCCTCTATGCTCTAATAGCTTAGCTCGGCCTCCTGCCATTAGAGCTGGCGAGACCGGGCGTCCCCTGTATATGTTCCCTTGGCTGGACTCCGTTTTTACCTGAAGTTAGTTGATCTATGAGCTCAACCTCTTCCTGGCAGTTATAGCCGGGTACTTGTATTGTGAAAATGACCTTGGACAGGTCATCGTCTAGAAGTCTTCCTTAGACAAGTCGTCCTATGAGAATGACCTTGAACAGGTCTTCATGGGAAGGTTATTGTGGAAAAGTCCTCCTGGGGAGGTCTTCTTCGGATGAGTCGTCTTATAAGAATGACCTCGGATAGGTCTTCCTCAGACAGGTCGTCCTCAATCGGGAGGTCTGCCTCGGACAGGTCGTCCTATGAGAATGACCTCGAACAGGTCTACCGGGTGAGGTCTTCCTGGCCAGGTCTGGTGGGAGGGCTCCGCTGCAGCACGGGCCTTCCTATTCTTCTTCGCTACCAGGCAGGGAGGGGAAGAGCTACAATAATGTGTCGAGCTCAGAAATGGTGAGAACACGACGTGATTGTAGGTTCCCATAGACGGCGTCAGCTGTTGTTGCCTAAATTTTTCAGCTTGGCGAGGAGGGTCGGCCTCCTCTAGTAGTAATTGTAGTAGTCAGCCTCATTGCTTAGCTCGGCTCAAACATCGGCCTCGTCTCTCTTTAGCTCGGTGAGGAGGGTCGGCCTCCTCTAGTAATGGTTGACCTCAGTGCTCAGCTCAGTCTCATTGCTTGGCTCGGACCTCGACTTCGGTGTACGGACCTCAGCCTCAATGCTCAGCTTGGGTCTAGTCCTCACCCCCTTTTCTTGTCATGGTCTTTCATCGTCCTGATGTCAGTGCGTGAGCTTGAGGACCTGTGCCTAAGCCCATGATTTTGTGGGCTTTTCTCATGGCCTGAGGTTAGCTCAGATTTACCCAAAACAATAGCCCCCCACTCTCGAGACAACTTGCTAGGCTCGGGAGTGAAGAGAAATGGATGAGCTAACCTTTGCATAAACACTGACCTGTCGTAGGCCCATGCTTGGTGATGTAGATCCCCTCATTGGGTTGAGGCCGTCCTCTGGTCGTCCTTGGCTACTGCTTAGAGTCGATTGATCTATGAGCTCGCCTTACTCCACCTCTGTTCGGTGGCTTAAGCTGCTAATCTTTACTATGCAAATGATCTCGGGCAAGTCGTCCTCTGGACGCATTTCATGCTTGATATTGCCAATTGGTTAGGTCAGCATCATAGATGGCCTCATAGGCTCGCCAACTGTGTTAGGTCGGCCTAGTAAGATGGCCTCGTAGGTTCTGCCAACTATTCGGGTCAGCATGTAGAGGTGGTTCGTAGGCTAGCCAACTGTGTTAGGTCGGCCTCAGCTCTACCAACTCTTCGGGTCGGCATGTAGAGGTAGCCTATGGGCTCTACCAACTGCGTTAGGTTAGCCTTGGCTCTGCCAACAGTTCCGGTCGGCATGTAGAGGTGGCCTGTAGGCTCTGTCAACTGTTCGGGTCGGCATGTAGATGTGACCCGTAGGCTCTGCCAACTATTTGGGTCAGCATGTAAATGTGGCTCGTAGGCTTTGCCAACCGTTCAGGTTGGCATGTAAATGTGGCTCGTAGGCTAGTCAACTGTGTTAGGTCAGCCTCGGCTCTGCTAATTATTCGGGTCAGCATGTAAAGGTGGCCCATAGGCTCTGCCAACTGTTCGGGTCGGCATGTAGACATGACTATGCCAACTATTTGGGTCGGTATGTCGAAAAGCGTCGAGAACTTATATGCCGATCCGGGCCTTCTTTAGCTCGGCAGCAATAACTGCTCCTCTTGCAGTAGTCGACCTCTATGATCTGATAGCTTAGCTCGGCCTCTTGCCATTAGAGCTGGAGAGACCGAGCGTCCCCTATATATGTTCCCTTGGCTGGACTCCATTTCTACCTGAAGTTAGTTGATCTATGAGCTCAACCTCTTCCTGGCAGTTTCAACTTGGGACTTGTATTGTGAGAATGACCTTGGACAGGTCATCCTCTGGAGGTCTTCCTTAGACAGGTCATCCTATGAGAATGATATTGAACAGGTCTTCCTGGGAAGGTCATTGTGAAAAAGTCCTCCTGGGCAGGTCTTCCTTAGACAAATCATCCTATGAGAATGACCTCGGATAGGTCTTCCTCGGATGGTCTTCATGGGGAGGTCTTCCTCAAACAGGTCATCCTCGATCGGGAGGTCTTCCTCGGACAGGTCGTCCTATGAGAATGACCTTGAACAGGTCTACCTGGTGAGGTCTTCCTAGCCAGGTCTGATGAGAGGGCTCCGCTGCAGCAGGGGCCTTCCTATTCTTCTTCACTACTAGGCAGGGAGAGGAAGAGATAAAATAATGTGTCGAGCTCAGAAATGGTGAGAACACGCCATGATTGTCGGTTCCCACAGACGGAGCTAGCTGTTGCTGCTTAAATTTGCTTAGGTCGGCAACGTAAGGGATGAGGTGTTGTCCTTAATGAGTGTGTCTCCAGCGATGGTCCTCCATATGAGATCATGCTTGGGGATGAGCTTAGGATACTTCACTTGTAGGCCCTGCAGAACATAAAGGAGGTAAGCAACGGGGGTGCTGCTGTGCAGCTGGGGACCCTCCGATGCTTAAGTTAGGTCGAGTCTTAGGTCGGGCAACAATTCGGCTAGGGTGCTAGAAGTTGCCTACCTTGGTCATGTGTGGTGGGGGTATTTATAGGCTGAAACCCCCACTAGCACCTGGGTCTAATGGGACAAGTCGGGTGGTATGGACTCCTGCTGTCATGTCATCATTGAAGTGTGGGAGGCCATGCTAGTGTCAGGCTTAGTGGCGTGGTAGGGCAAGTATAAGGGCCATGCCTCCTGCTGCCATTGTCATCATTGAAGTGTGGGAGGCCATGCTTGTGTCAGGCCTAGCTTGGTGGCGTGATAGGGCAAGTACATAGGCCATGCTTCTTACTACATTTATGAGGGGCAGTTGTAAGCCCTAATCAGCCATACCTGCCGCATTTATTGCGGGCAGGACCATGCTCGGACCTCGGCTTCAATGCTCGAACCTCAGCCTCGTCTCTCTTCAGCTAGGCAAGGAGGGTCGGCCTCCTCTAGTAGTGGTCGTAGTAGTTGGCCTCATTGCTTAGCTTGGCTCAAACATCGGCCTCATCTCTCTTCAGCTCAGTGAGGAGGGTCGACCTCCTCTAGTAATGGTCGACCTCAGTGCTCAGCTCAATCTCATTGCTCGGCTAAGACCTCAACTTCGATGCTCAGACCTCGGCCTCAATGCTCAGCTCGGGTTTGGTCCTCACCCCCTTTTCTTGTCATGGTCTTTCATTGTCCTGATGTCAGTGCGTGAGCTTGAGGATCTATGCCCAGGCTTGTGATTTTGTGAGCTTTTCTCATGAAGTGAGGTCAGCTCAAATTTACCCACAACAGTAGCCCCCCCACTCTCGAGACAGACTTGCTCGGCTCGGGAGTGAAGAGAAACGGATGAGCTGACCTTTGCATAAACACTGAATTGTCGTAGGCTAATGCTTGGTGATGTAGATCCCCTCATTGGGTTGAGGCCGTCCTATGGCCATCATCGACTACTGCTCGGAGTTGGTTGATCTATGAGCTCGCCTTACTCCACCTCTATTCAGTGGCTTAAGCTGCTAATCTTTACTATGCAAATGATCTCAGGCAAGTCGTCCTCTGGATGCATTTCATGCTTGATCTTACCAATTAGTTAGGTCGGCATTATAGATGGCCTCATAGGCTCACCAACTGTGCAAGGTCGGCCTGGTAAGATGGCCTTGTAGGCTCTGCCAACTATTCGGGTCAGCATGTAGAGGCGGCTCGTAGGCTAGCCAATTGTGTTAGGTCGGCCTCGGCTCTACCAACTCTTCGGGTCGACATGTAGAGGTGGCCCGTGGGCTCTGTCAAGTGTTCGGGTCGGCATGTAGACGTGGCCCGTAGGCTCTACCAACTATTCGGATCGGCATGTAGATGTGGCCCGTAGGCTCTGCCAACCTTTCGGGTCGGCATGTAGATGTGGCCCGTAGGCTAGCCAACTCTTCGGGTCGGCATGTAGAGGTTGCCTATAGGTTTGCCAACTATTCGGGTTGGCATGTAGACCTGGCCCGTAGGCCCTGCTAACTGTTCGGGTCGGCATGTAGACGTGACTCGTAGGCTCTGCCAACTGTTTGGGTTTGCATGTCGAAAAGCGTCGAGAACTTGTACGTCGATCTGGGCCTTCTTCAACTCAACAGGCAATACTTGCTCCTCTTGCAGTAGTCAGCCTCTATGTTCTGGTAGCTCAGCTCGACCTCCTGCCATTAGGGCTGGCGGGACCGGGCGTCCCCTGTAGATGTTCCTATGGCTGGACTCCATTACTACCTGGAGTTAGTTTATCTATGAGCCCAACCTCTTCCTGGAGTTTCAGCCGGGGACTTGTATTGTGAGAATGACCTTGGACAGGTCATCCTCTGGAGGTCTTCCTTAGACAGGTTGTCCTATGAGAATGACCTCAAACAGGTCTTCTTGGGAAGGTCTTCGTGGAGAGGTCCTCCTGGGCAGGTCTTCCTCAGACAGGTCGTCCTATGAGAATGACCTTGGATAGGTCTTCTTAGGAAGGTCTTCATGGAGAGGTCTCCCTCAGACAGGTCGTCCTCAATCGGGAGGTCTTCCTCGGACATGTCATCCTATGAGAATGACCTCGAACAGGTCTACCTGATGAGGTCTTCCTGGCCAGGTCTGGTAAGAGGGCTCCGCTATAGTAGGGGCCTTCCTTTTCTTCTTCGCTACTAGGCAGGGAGAGGAAGAGCTAGAATCATATGTTAAGCTCATAAATGGTGAGAACACGACGTGATTGTCGGTTCCCACAGACGGCGCCAGCTGTTGTTGCCTAAATTTGGTCAGGTCTGCAACATAGGGGATGAGGTGTTGTCCTTGATGAGTGTGGCTCCAGCGATGATCCTCCACATGAGATCCTGCTTGGGGATGAGCTTGGGATCCTTTAGTCGTAGGCCCTGCAGAACATAAAGGAGGTAAGCAACGGGGGTGCCGTTGTGCGGCTAGGGACCCTCCAATGCTTAAGTTAGGTAGGGCAATAATTCGGCAAGGGTGCCAGAAGTTGCGTACCTTGGCTATGTGTGGTGGGGGTATTTATAGGTTGAAACCTCCACTAGCGCTTGGGTCTGATGGGACAAGTCGGGTGGTATGGATTCCTGTTGTCATTGTCATCATTGAAGTGTGGGAGGCCATGCTGGTGTCAGGCCTAATGGCGTGGTAGGGCAAGTATAGGGGTCATGCCTCCTGTAGCCATTGCCATCATTGAAGTGTGGGAGGCCATGCTGGTGTCAGGCCTTGCTTGGTGGCGTGATAGGGCAAGTACATAGGCCATGCTTTCTGCTGCATTTCTGAGGGGCAGGTGTAAGCCCTACTCTGCCATACCTGCCGCATTTATTGTGGGCAGGACCAGGCTTGGACCTCGAACTCGTCTCTCTTCAGTTCGGTGAGGAGGGTTGGCCTCCTCTAGTAGTGGTCGTAGTAGTCGACCTCATTGCTCAACTTGGCTTGAAACTTGGCCTCGTCTCTCTTCAGCTCGGCGAGGAGGGTCAGCCTCCTCTAGTAATGGTCGACCTCAGTGCTCAGCTTAGCCTCATTGCTCGACTCGGACTTCGGCCTCATCCTTGGCCTCAATGCTCAGCTCGGGTCTGGTCCTCACCCCCTTTTTTTTCATGGTCTTTCGTCATCCCGACGTCAGTACGTGAGCTGGAGGACCTGTGCCTAGGCCTGTGATTTTGTGAGCTTTTCTGATGACCTGAGGTCAGCTCAGATTTACTCACAACAAGTAGTACCCAATCTAAATCCGCGCATAAGACATCACTATCACCTATGTTGCTTCCCGTCACAGTTGTGTGAGACACTATATGGTGTATGCTTTTTATTCACACTGCCCATCCATTTTGCCCTTTTTTTTTTTTTTTTTTTTTTTTTTTTTTTTTTTTTGTTTTTTAAGTTCACACACCCCATTGTTAGTATACCAATTTACCTCCGGTTAGTTACATCACAATGTTAGCCACCCCCACTGCGGAATCAATACCATGACCTTATTGTTGAAATGAGGCTATCTTCACACATTCCGCCACTTGGGGCTATGGACTTGGGTTCCATTTTGTCAGTTCATTTTAAGGCGTGAGCCTAAAAATTAGGCAACAATGGTGATCAAACCACTATTAAAAACTCCCTAGGGCCCACTGCTATCCAACCTGTTGATTAGGTCAAATTAACACAAAGATCAACTTGATCCCAAAAAGTTTTTAACGCTGCACATTCAATTACCACTATTTCCTGTGGTGTAGCCCACTAAAGATTTGGATCTGCCTCAATTTTGGGCCCATGCCCTAAAATGAGCCGGATGGATGGCCTAGGTAAAACAGTACATCATGGTGGGGCCAGAAGAGCACCAACTTACAGGGCCAGTATGCAATCCGCGTTCGCACCATGCATCATTGGCTGCCTAGTATCATGTATAACTCCAAGAACGAGAACCGTACCGCTAGGGTAATCGGCTGTTACCGGTCCCACATACTAGACAATCGCATGCGGGTCCCACCCACCTGGAATACCGACTTGAGTAGGGCTGTAAATGGTCGGGTTCAGGGCGGGTTTAGCCAAAACCAGACCCGCCCATTTACTAAATGGGTCTGGGTCCAAATTTTAGACCCAGACCCTTTTACTAAATGGTCGGGTCTGGGTCGGGTCTGGGTCAACCCATTAGACTCATTTATAAATGGGTCCAGGTCTGGGTCAACCCATTAGACTCATTTATAAATGGGTCCAGGTCTGGTAGAGGGAGATCCACCCAGACCCATTTATAAATGGGTCGGGTCTAATGTGTCCGGGTCTGGATCAAGTATGCAAGCATTTTACAAGGCTTTAAAACCGGGTCTAGACGGGTGTGGGCTAGACGGGTCCCTTGAAACATAGACTAAACCTGCCCAATTGTTAAATGGTCGGGCCTAATATAAAGGAAACCAGACCCAGATTCGTTTAACAACGGGATCTGTTCTTGGACCCAGACCCATACCATTTAACAATTGGGTCGGGTCTGGGTCGGGCCTAAATGGGTTGGGTCCGGTGCCCCATCGGGTCCGCTGACCCATTTACAGTCATATGCTTGGGCCGGTCAAAATGCATTTTCGTAGTTTTTATTCCCTCTTCCGTATATTGATTGATGGTCCCCCCTCGAAAGCAATGTCTAGGGCCAAGTGACGGCAAAGATTTTCGCACTTGGTCGGCCAAGTTTACTGGGCCGTTGGATCTTAAATCTGACGTGGCGATAATATAATCTAACGACTGCAGAACCCAACGCGCGACGAACGCGAGTCCGAGCTGGCAGCCAACCCTCAGCGTCGTGGACGCGTCGAGCAAAGCGTGGGTTATACGCCGTATATCTCACCTAAAGTACCAAACAGAGGGCCCAGATTCTGGATAACAGCAGAACGCCCGAGTCACGGTCGTGGAACTCCCGAGAAATGTGGGCCCCACCTATGCTGCCTATCTATTAATTATTTCCTCGCGGGGCCGTTTGTCTGGGTCTCCCACGTGGCAGTTAGATATGACGTAAGTATGCAAGTCCGAAAACTACCCCGCGGTCAGTATCACCGTCAATTTTTTAAAGTCAAGTGGCTCGCCCCATGAGGCTCGTCCAAGCTGCTCGGTCTTTGGGCCCCACCATATGACGATCTACACCGTCCATTTGTAAAAGGGGAGCAAGAAAGTTCATGAGAGCATTTTATAACTCTCTTCTCTATTAAAGGAAGGATGGCTCAACAGGGAGGGTATAGCCAAATGACCTCAAAACGTTGTGACCTTTCAGTTCAACGGTCTGGATCGTCGACTGGTGAGGCAGATGGGGGCGAGCAGCGTGGATGCGTGAACGAGCCTTCTTTTCTCCAAACGTGCTATTAAAGAGTTCCAACTGGAAGTACAGATGGTCCACGTCTGACTCCCTGACACGTGTTCAAATATTAGAGTTTTGCCAGGTGGCACACACTCCGACTCTCATTGGTCTGCTTGGATCTGGTTATCCGGCCAACCACTCCACTTTCCCATGCTTTCCTGCCATCAATATGCAATCTATTTCAGAGAGGAGCCGCTCACACGAGGGGTCGAGACAAATGTCAGAGTTAAAGTGAGGCACACGTGTAAGAGATCCGGAACGTTATAAGGTACGCTACACCGTAAATAATGGGCCGTATGAGAAAGATGGACGGTCAGTAACAAAATTCCAACAGTCCATATTCAACTTACACGTGTGGCTCACGTCATCACTGAATTCCCTGAGGTTAGGCATAGAACACGTTCAGAGTCGGCACAGCCTGATGAATGGGCCGGATCTCTTACGTGTGAACAGTAGGCTTGGATCTTTGACACGTATCCGGTCCCTCACATGTGCGGTGCCTCAGTGCATCGTGAAGAAAATGCTGCTTACGTCTGATGTGGGCCCTCCGCCCTCCGGGCGCGACTTGGGTGAGACCCGGAACCAGCGATGTGGGTGGGACCCTGAACCTAGGGCCCACCTGGATGTATTCCTTGTAGATCCATGCTGTTAATCTGCTTTTCCAGATTATTTTGTACTATGGTAACAAAAATGAAGAAGATGAAAATTTTAGGTGGACTACAACATAAGAAACTATGGTTAATGACCATTAAAAACCTTTTGTGAGCCACAAAAGTTTCCTATCAATCTGATATTTGTTTTTTACCTTCATCCCTGTCTACGTGACCTTATCAACAGATTGGATGGTCAATAAACATTACGGTGTACTCTAGGAATTTTTTAATGGTCACGGTTGAATGAGAACTGTTTCTTAGGGTGTGGTCCACCTAAAATTTACATCTGCTTCATTTTTGGGACTGCATCCTAAAGTAATATGACGAAACAGATGGACAGCATAGATCTACAAAGAATACATCCAGGTGGGCCCTAGGTTCAGAGTCCCACCCACATCCCTGGTTCCGGGATCTCACCCAAGTCGCGCCCCCGTCGTTCCCCTCTACGCGGGACACACTTAGTATTCCTTTCTCCTTACGTCTGCATCCTCTGGGCGCGGATTTCCTGCAAAAGCCTTGCGCAGGAATATCCTGCAGTTGGAACCACGGTGGGGCCACAGTGATGTTTTTTTATTAATCCACTCCGTCCATCCGTTTTGGGAGCTCATTTTAGGACATGAAAACAAAAATGAACCGGATCCAAGACTCAAGTGGGCCTCACTAAAGGAAAAGGTGGGTATGTAAATTACTACCGTTGAAACTTCCCTGGGTCCACAGTGATGTTTATATGACATCCATACCGTTCATAAAGTCACTACTACTGGGATTAAATGGAAAAACAAATATTATCCTGATTCTAAACTCCTGTGGCTCCACAAATATTTCAACTGTGGATGTTCAAATCTCACGTTTTCGGCTCACTTGAGTCTTGGATCCGGTTCATTTTTGTTTTTAAATCCTAAAATGAGCTCCCAAAACGGATGGACGGTGTGGATTTATCAAAAAACATCACTATGAGCCCACCTTAATTCCCAGTAGGAAATTCGTGCGCAAGGACTCCGCAAGAAATCTGCGCCCGGATCCTCTATTTACTCCAAGCACGAAAACTCTACTAGCCTCTTTATTGATCCACATCATCACAAATGTGTGCAACCTGATAATACTTTAATGCAACCTGATCACATTAACATCATATAGTGTGATGTGAACCAATATGAAAAATCTCTTAAGCAAGTTTGGAGTGCGAATTAAATCACCACAGACTAGTACTTGGCGTGTGGGCATGGGGAAGAGAGGCGTGAGCTTGCTGACATGGCAAGTCTCCTCTAACAATATGCCCTTCATAAATACAAATGGGACACATTAGTGCCACGTCAGGGCTATCCTGAGCTCGGAACAGGTTTGTGTAAGTACCTGATCTGGAGTTCTTGCTTGGTAGCCAACGGAGGATTCAGATTCTTCCTTCTTTTGCCGCATGCGAGCTTTCATTCCCTCGCTTGCAGATACTATCATGGGTCCACATGACCTGCCATGTGTACCACTAAGTCCCGTCAACAGGGTCACATGGTCGCTCAATCGACCGTGCATGGAGACCGACGCGTCAACGCACCCATAAAAATCATAGCCATTGATAAATGAAGAAAATATAAGTGTGGTCCACTTGATGAGTAGATGTGAATTTTTCTACACGGGACAATCCCATCGTAGGAAAAACCGATCCAACGTCTTGGATGTCTTAATCACATCAAAGGTTGGAAGTTATCCGCTGGATGGACCGTAACTTTTGGTCCAACCGATTTATCTTAGTCCTTCTCTTATTTTAATATTATATTTGAGAAAGATAAGCGTTTCTCATCCTTCGTGAGGAATATTTTTTATTTAATGATTTCTATGTATTTTAATAAGAAGTTAATGCAGGTTGTGTTATTTTATTATGGCACGTGTAACGCACGTGAAGAGAGAGAAAGGTGGGCGCTAGTTTTGGAAAGGGAAAGTTGGCAGTTGAGGTAAAATATAAGCCGTTCATTGCTTTCACACGTGACATCTAAGCTAACGTACAGACACATTTTCAATTTACCAACATACCCTTTTGATCTAATGTTTTGCCATGCCCTTAAAATTTTTAAGGTTACTCTTCTTCTAGGTGGCAATGGTCCGGTTAGCTCGACTCAGCTTCGGGCCCGGCTTAGATGCACTAGTAGGCCTGTGGGCTGGGCTTCGGCCTGAACACATGGCCCAATATAATAGAGATTTTTATTATTTTTATTTGACATAAGGCAACAAGGCATGTATTATTTCCGCCCTCGTACAGTCGTACACATGTGCTGGTGCAGAGATGTCTTGAAAAATGCAACCAGTCTATCCATATGGACCCTCTGTGGATGTGCTCTAGCTCGAATATGTCAGATTGGGCCAGTTATCCAGTGGTCTCCATCTTTCGAAACAAATACACAGGTACACAACATTTGTTTGGTACTGGGGCCCACCAGAGTGGGACAGAACGATGAGACAGTTTTATGTATTCAACACAGGAGCAAGGAGGCGTGCATAAGGTTGGGACTTGTGTGCACGTGGGATTACCAAACCTAATTATTTAGGTGAACTCGTTCAATGCCATATGATACACATGGTAGATGATACACATGTATGCACGGACGCGGATGGCATGCAGCCTCTGTGATGTATGTGTTATATCTACTCTCTACATCTGTTTCACTAACTTATTTTAAAATAGAGCCCCAGCACGAGGTAGATCCATGGCTTAAGTGGACCACACAACAGGAAAGAGTGGGGATAGAGTTGAAACCTTCCTAGGGTCTACCGTGATGTTTATATCTAGGCCGTTCACAATGTAATTCTAACCTAGATGTAAGGAAAATACAAACATGAGATTGATCTAAATTTTCTATGCCCTCGGGAGGTTTTAATGGTGGCCATTCAATCCCAGTCGTTTCCTGTTTTGTAGCTCAGTCGGGCTTTGGATCTACCTCTCATTTCGGCTGTCTTAAAATGAGCTGGCAGAATGGATGAACGAAGTAATATAACACATATATTGTTGGGAAAACCGGCAGCGGAAGCGGAACGTCGAATGCGTGAGGCAATGTGAAATCAAACGAGTAAACAAGATGAAAACAATCACACACAAGCATTCACTAAAAGAGAATCCGATTTTATGTGGAAAAACATCTCAACGGGTAAAAAACCACGGCACAAAACGATCCACTATGAATATCAGAAGATTACAGAGATTAATAGCCCACAAGCAAGGAAAAACAGAGAAAACCCCAAGTTCTCTCTCACACACACCTCTCCCATCTTCCTCACACGTACAGGAAACCTTTGACACCTTAGGATACCATCTAAGTCGGGATTGCAACTCCTTAAATAGGTAAAACACCCAAAATAAAAACATTTTGCGCAGTATTGCGAGCTGCACAAGAAATCCTTGCACACAGCCGACCGGTCGCACATTGCACAGTAACAATCGAAGGAGAAAAAGCCACAGATCCATCCATGTTGCCTCGTAGCCGACCGGTCAAAGCCCTCTACAGACCGATCGGCCAACCGGTCTGGGCACACAAATCTCGTCCAGCCTTCCATGTGCATCTGGGCCAAACGGCCAGACTGGTCGCTCGACCTGTCTAAGCACCCAAACCGTGCACACGTTCAAAGGCTCTCCAACAATCTCCACCGAGACTTCGAAAGTCGAATCAACACATTCTTGTAACGTCATCTCATCTTCAATCATAACTCCACCACTTCTCGTGCGACCATCGACCCTAACCTTGCAAATTCACGCCCTTTATCGCTCTTCTCATGTGACCCTTGGGCACTTGCCACATACGAGCAACCGTGGATCTCGCTGCCTTTCCCGTAACTCCAACTTGAATTGTGCTCCCGATCGACATGTAAAGATGACCACACCTCCGTGCCTTCATACACACGAGTGCCCCCTTCATCACTTCACAACAACGATCGCGGCCAATAAACATGCACCCTTTCATCTCGAGTGCTCCAAGAGAAATCACATTCATCTTCATCTTGGGAACGTGCTTCACATATTTCAGGACTCATTCGACCCCATCGAATATCCTGATGCGCACAATACCAATACCCACAACCTTATGAGTGACTCCATCGCCCACAAACACCGATTCTCCACCATACTCCATGTATGTCGTAAATGAACTTCGGTCAGGACATACGTGACATGAAGCTCCTAAATCTAGGATCCACTCACTACCGTGAGATCCCTTGCCAGAAACAGTCAGAGCTTCACACAGATCGCCACTGTACTTTACGGTATTGGCTCCCTCTCCAGAAGAATTTTCATACCTCTCTTGCTTCATCCTGGGATTCTGACAATCCCCTCTTATGTGGCCATCCTGTCTATAATTCCAGCACTTCACCTTAGCCTTCCCTTTGCCATTGGCCTTAGATCCCGATTTCGAATATCCTCCATGCTCAGAACTTTTTTCCCTCATAACCAGTGCCTCTGAGGAATAACGGGAAGTCACGTCAACGCTTTTCTTTCTCATCGCCTTCGACTGAAGGGCTGAGATAACGGTCTCGACGTTTATGGTTTCCCTCCTTGCACACACAGAGTCTCTGAACGACTCATATAAATCTGGAAGAGAATTCAACATGATGCATGCTTGATACTCATCCTTCATCGGTTCATCGATCTCCACCAACTTGCAAACCAACCTATTAACCATGCTCAGGTGGTCCTCCACCTCAGTTTCCTCAGCCATCCTCAAGGTGAACAATTGCATCAACACGTACATGTAATTCTCTAGAGACTTTTTGGCATAAATCTTCTCTAGCTTCGCCATCGTTTCAGCCGTAATCTTCTCCTTCATGACATGATAGAGAACACCATCCGTAAGGTTTAATAGGATTGAGGTTCTAGCCTCGTCCACTCATCATCTTTCATAGCCTCGGGTTACTTTCCAAGAGCTTCATCAAGCCCTTGATGAACTAAGAAGGATTCAACATTCACCTTTCATAGTTCAAAGTTATTTTTTTCGGAGAACTTCTTTAACTCGAACCTTGCGCTCGATCCTATCTTCTCGTCTCAAATTCGAATCTACTCTACCCCAACGATAGCTCTGATACCACTTGTCGGGGTTAGAAGCCCCATAGCAGAAGCAATTAAAGCAGGAGAGGAACACACCATAATGGCAATCAACAAGCAAATCATCACACACAAGAAGGCAATTCGATTTTTACGTGGAAAAACCCCTCAAGGGTAAAAAACCACGGCACAAAGTGACACTAATCCACTATGATATCAGAAGTTACAAGAGATTACAGAAGAAAACCCTGGATCACAGCCCACAAGAGAAATCCTAAGTTACTCGAAGCTAATTCTCACATGAGAAGGACAAACACAGCCCTTTCCCTCAACCTAGAGAACTTCAAGCTTTCTCCCTAGCTCTTTCTTTTACCTTAGAACCCTCTCAATCCCTTGGCCCATAGGCGGCAATCCTAATCTCAGATTACATCTCCTTAAATAAGAGAAAACCGGAATTAAAAATGCCTTACGCAAAACCGTGCAAGAAACCCAGTCCAAAAAGGAAACTGTCGACCGGTCGGCCGGATGGACCAAAAAAGGTTCCAGTAAACCTGTTGTCTTGATCCAATGTGACCGACTGGTCGGCTAGCCAATCGGTGGTCTTCATGCGTGAAGAGTAGAGGCGTCCAATCTCAACAAACTCCACCACAACTCTAATCTTCATGCAACATCTTGCCACGCACCATCTTCATCTGTACTTCATCATTGCACCTCCCCCTCGCTCAAAGTTATTTTTCCTGGAGAACTTCTCTAACTCGACCCTTGCGCTCGATCCCATCTTTTCGTCTCAGATTCTAATCTACTCCACCCTAATGATAGCTCTGATACCACTTGTTGGGAAAACCCGCAGCGGAAGCGGAACGCCGAACGCTTGAAGTAATGTGAAATCAAACGAGTAAACAAGATGAAAACAATCACACACAAGCATTCACCAAAAGAGAATCCGATTTTACGTGGAAAAACCCTTCAAAGGGTAAAAAACCATGGCATAAAACGATCCACTATGAATATTAGAAGATTACAGAGATTGATAGCCCACAAGCAAGGAAAAACAGAGAAAACCCCAATTTCTCTCTCTCACACACCTCTCCCCTCTTCCTAACACGTATAGGAAACCTTGGACACCTTAGGATACCATCTAAGTCGGGATTGCAACTCCTTAAATAAGCAAAACATCCGAAATAGAAACATCTTGCGCAGTACTGCAAGCTGCGCAAGAAATCCGCGCGCACAGCCGACCGGTCTCACATTGTACAGTAACAGTCCAGGGAGAAAAAGCCACAAATCCGTTTACGCTGCCTCGTAGCCGACCGGTTGCTCGACTGGTCGGAGCCCTCTGCAGACCGATCTGCCGACCGGTCTGGGCACACAAATCCTATCCAGCCTTCCACGTGCATCTGGGCCAAACGGCCAGACTAGTCGCCCGACTGGTCTAAACACCCAAACCGTGCACATGTTCGAAGGCTCCCCAACATATATCACAGTGGGCCCACAGGAGCTTAGGGGGCAGGAATCCCATGCACCTTCCTCCATCACTGGCAATTTGGGTAGGAGTTTTGATTTTTTTCTCAACCTATTCTGGTTAGTACAACCTAAGCATTTTCCTGAATGCTTTTCATGGGGAGCGGATTAGGCGAGACCATGGATCCACCGAGGTGGGTGGGATCCCTGACTGTGGGGCCACTGCGATGTATGTGATTACATCCACACAGTCCATCCATACTGAAAGTTCGTTTTAGGGCATGACCCAAAAAATTGAAGCAGTTCTAAATCCCAGATGAGCCATATGAGCCATAGTACAATGAAACAGTGGTGATTGACCATTAAAAACTCTCCTGGGGCCACAAAAGCTTTGGATAAAGATGATATTTATGTGGTCTCTTCATCTAGGTGTTTGTGACCTTATCAACCGGTTGAATGGCAAATAAATATTAAGGTGGAATACATGAAGTTTTTAATGGTAGAGATTCAATCATGACTGTTTCTACGGTGTGGTCCACCTAGGATTTGAATCAACTTGGGATCATTTCCTAAAATGAGCTTTCAAAACGGCTGAAAGGTGTAGATTTAAGGCACATACATCACCGTGAACCCCACAGTCCCCCCACCTCGGTGGATCCGGGGTCTCATTTAATCCGCTCCCCTTTTCATGGCCTTTAGCGGAGGAAGCGGGTTGCGTGGTGTGCTGATCTCCGTGGTGGGTTGATATCAATAAGTTTTATGGCCCCACCATGATGTATTTATTATATCCACACGGTTCATCCATTTTGCAAGATCATTTTAGAACATGAGTCCAAAAACTAGTAATATCCAAATTTCAAGTAGACCATGCTACAAAACGCAGTGAGGACAATGATTCCCACTGTTGAAACATTCATGGGGCTCACCATAATATTTATTTGCCATCCAACTTGTTACTTGGATGAAGGATAAAAACAAATATCATAATAATACAAAACTTCTTTAATCTTAAGAAGGTTTCATTGGTAGATATTCGATCCCCGCTACAGTGTGGTCCACTTAAACTTTGGATTTATCTCAAGCCTTAAAAGTCTCTCACCAAATGGACAAACGATTTAGATATAACACCTGCTTCATTAGATATAACACATGCATCATGATGGGACTACAGAACTTGGTGATGTCAACACACCATTGAGGTTGGTTGTGTGCCAATCCGTTTCTATTAGTGGACCAGCACCTGTTTCTAGAGTATCCCCGCCACACCACGAGGCCATAGCCATGTGCGGTCCAGGATGATCCATGTGTTATGTTTTATTGATGCTGTCCATTTATTTTTCCATATCATTTTTAGGGCATGATCCAAAATAGAGGCAAATCCAAAGATATGTGGACCACACAACAGGAAACAGTGGGATAGTGACGGCCAAAGTAGAAACCTTCCTAAGACTCACCTCATCCTTATTTGCTATCTGACTTGCAAGGTCACGTTCAATAAAGAGAAAACATAAGCATCCACTTGATCCAAAACATTTGTAACCCCTATTAAATGTTTTTTTTTATTAGTGTAGCATTTAATCCCCATTGATTTTAGTGATGCTGTCTACTTGAGCGCATTTTATCTATTTTATTTTTGGGATCAAAATAAGCTGGCAAAATAGATTGGCCCCATTGAGCATGGCCCATTTCATGCTGCAGGATAGTTTCCTAGGCTACACGCAATCCTTCAATTTGTTTTTAAATATGGAAGAGAAAAACTTTAATACTCTGTTTAGAGTGTGATTGATGATGCTCGATATTTTGAAATCACACGCAAGCAAATGATATGTTTATTTAAGAGCTTTGCTAAGCTTCATGATGAATAAAGCTTATGTACATGCAATACATGTGCCACCATGGCACGATAAGTCTAAGATCAAATCTATCCATTAAAACGACACCACTATATTAATGCTCTAGCCTAAGAGTTAACCTGATCTACTGGTGTGGGGCCAAAGTTAGTAAAATAGATGTACAGGTCTGGGAAACTTGGCTGAAATTTTCCAACCCATCCACCTATTTCCAATATGAGGTCCACATGCTAAGTGATTCTGATGGATGGATTGGATCTGGTACCTATGTGCCATGCATATGAGCTTTGTTGCACGCCCAATGCACTTAGCAAAACTCTTTATTTTATTAGAGGACATGACAAATACTTATGCTTTTATTTATTTATTTATTTATTTTTAGGGTTAGTACACAACCCATTGTTAGTACACCCACCCCCATTGTTACTCACACCCAATTGTTAGCCACCCCTACTTGGGAATTGATACCAAGACCTTAGTATTGAAATGAGGTTATCTTCACTAGGTCTACCACTTGAGCTATGGATTGGGGTATACTTGATGCTTTTATTTGAACAAACAAGTGCCTAATTAATGTTAGTATCACTAAATCACTCTGAGCTTGGAACTGTGACTTTTGAGTCTACAGCAATGGATTTGGTTTCAGTTGATTTATATAGTAAAGCTTATAAATGCCAGCGTATCAAATATCCTGATTTAGATAAAGATTGGGTATGTTGGTATAACTACCGTGTGGCGGGATTTGATTGGAAGGCAAGCCAGAGCGTAAAAGATAGGGCCAACCTAACATCTTTTAAATGAACATGAGTTGGGTAGCGCACCTACTTAGGTCGAGCTCCCTCCACTTGTAATGTGGCAGAATTTGATTGGACGGCAATCACTTTCAAAGCTAGGCCACACTGAGCATGTTTGAAAGTTATTGGCACTTGTGCATGTATGCTTGACTGGGCCCATCTCTAATATGGGTCTTCCATCCAATCAAATCTTGCCATGCTAGGGTGGAAGAAGCTTAATTGACGCCAATTCATTACCCGATCATCATACCTTTCAAACATGTTTTGCATTGGCTGCATCTTTGACAGTAGCCTGTTGTTTAATCAATTTCTGCCATGTGGCACTTAGGGCCTATTTGGTTGGCATCTAGAAACCTGTTTCTACCTTAAAATATGGATTCCAGTGAAATCCATTTTTAACTGATGTGTTTGGTGGCAAATTCCAGCTAAACAGGATTCCATCTGAAAAACTAAATTGGCTGGAATCAGGATTAGTGGAAATGGTGTGGGGAACCATTTCTACGGAAGGGAAAAGAGGCGAAAGTGAGCGTGATTCAATATTAATGATAGTACCCCTAGGGTGGTGCCCACCTCGATGTATGCATTGTACATCTACAATGTATGTGTTTTCTATCTATGTAGTCCATCCGTTTTGAGAGCTAAATTAAGGGCATTAGTAAAAAAAATGAGGCAGATCTAAATCTCGAGAGGACCACACCACACGAAAACAATGTTTATTGAACTTCCACCACTAAAAGCTTCCTAGGGCCCACTATAAAGTTTATTTGCCATCCAATCTGGTCATCTGTTGTAGGACTACTACAGGCCAGGGGTCAAGTTCTCAAGTGGATCCAAAGCCCAAGTGGGTTATATCGAAAGCAATGGTTGGGTTACATAATTTTCAACCAAACAAAATCTGGATTACATAATTTTCAACCAAATAACAAGTTCGAAATCTGGGTTTCCAATTCAGTTTCTGCAATTTTGGATTCCAACATTGGAATTTGAATTTTCTTTAGAATCTAGATCCTGCAACCAAATAGCTCCCTAGTTTAGGAAGGAGAAGTAGCTAGCTCCTTAGTTTAGGGAGGAGAAGTGGCTTATTGGTTGTTACTCCCATCCATTCTTGCATCTTATCAATGAACAACCATAAAAAAAGCCCTTACTTTTCCTTTTATTTACATAAAAAAGGCACTTTTATTATTATTATACATTAGTACACGGGGCATGCTCTAATGTTATTGGTACCACTCCAATTGGCCAGATGTGGGGCCAGTGATGGGTTCACAGAATACAAACCACTAGATGCTTCACCTAGAAAAACCTACTCCCAAGCATCATGCTAATCCAAAACTCAGGCTCACAGTAGCATATGAAACATTTGTATAAGGGTCACCCACCATTGATTAGAATCTAAGCTATTCAAAATGTTAGAATTGTGGGTCATACATGGCGTGATTTCACCTAGCAATAGAGTGAATGAATTGGATCAGTCACATAACTATTGAGGTGAGACCTACATTGATAGTGGATACGTTTTTTGCGCATGAAGTGCAGTAGACAATCCTAATAAAGTTGTGTTGGTACGTGACTTCTCTCTCTACGTGAAATTGAAAAGACATAAGCTAGAGAAAGAGTACTATGATGGATGGACTCTCTCCAAGAGTACTATGATGGATGGACTCTCTCCAATAACTTCTATTTATAGTGTAGTCGATATCTAATTTTACAAATTAGACAACGCAAGTTTTCTTTTCATTGGAGTGTGCTATGTAATGTTTCTACACAAAACTGGCTCGCTTCTATTAAATTTAAGGATGGGCGTTCCCTTCCAGCTTGTCTCATTTGCTACGGCCCACTTCAGTTTTAGCTCCGGTCAAATATTGGGCATTGGGGTTTCTTGGGGTGATTCATATAATAAATGGGTTGGATTGTGTGAATACGGCCCCACATCTGACCAGTACCATCATAAGTCTACGATGGTACTGGTACCACTGGGGTATTTTCTATGAGCTTCTTGCCTGAATGATTTCAGGGTAAGGTGTTTAGTGCCCATCGACAAGGTCATTTACATACTTTATACTGTTGAAAAATACTCTGGCATGTAATAGTTGATACGCGGGCAACAATAAATTGCACACAAACTAACCCATTCAAACTGAGGGATCTGATATAGACGGGTTATCATCTAAAAAATTGTAATTATTGTAAGATCCTGTCCTCTTATTAATGGCATTTCCTTTGTTGAATCTGGATCATTGACTATGCTTTGTTTCGACCGTCCATTAAATGTCCACCAAATCTTCCAATAAGAATTGAAATCGGTTTCACGTGCTACGTGAATTGGTTCCACGATTTGGGAGATTTAATTTAAGTTACAGAGAAGTGGTCAAGTGGGCCCGGTGTATAAAAACCTTTCAAGGGCCTCAAATGAAATTGGGCTCTTTCCCATCCACATCACCTATCTGGACTGTACATTAGGTTCATCCCATTAGTTACTTGTTGCTGTGAAAAAATCACAACAATCTGATGGTCCGAAGCATCTGCATCCAGATCTATCTTTTACAAATGATCTTAACCATCCATTTTTTAATGCCACTGACCTACGGCTTGGATCATCCACTTAGTGTGACTTTTCAATTTTTTATAGTTTTTTTCCCTCAAGGTAAGCCAAGTATGCAATTCCAATGACCTGCGTATCGAGTGTCACACTCTACGAGAGCATCAAATTTCTTTTCTAAAATTTGAGCCCACTTTGATGTATGCATTTTATATCCACGCCGAATCATTTTATGTCAAAAAAATGAAGCAGATCCAAATCCCAGGTGGACCATAATATAAGATAAAAGCCAAAATGGAACGTCCCACCATTAAAAAAAGTTTCCAGGTCATTTTAGGTCGACCCAAATCCCAGGTGGACCAATCTACAGGAAAAAGTGGTGATTGGACTTTCCACCATTAAAAACTTCTTAGGACCCATTGTACTGTTTTTGTAATGTTTATTTGCCATCCAACCTGTTGATAAGGTCACAAAAACCTATATCAGGGAAAAAAACAAATATCAGCTTGATCCAAAACTTTTCGAGCCCACAAAGAGTTTTCAATTGTCAATCACCACTGTTTCTAATGGTGTGGTCCACCTGAGATTTGGATCTGCTTGGTTTTTGGATTCATGCCCAAAAATGATATGGCAAAACGGATGTACGGCGTGGATATGGATTAAATGGCCCCACGGTAAGGGCCGCACCTAGTCTGCTCCCCCTCTCATCTGCCTTTCCCTGGTTCATTGACTATCATGCCAAAATCATACTGATCGGAATCTAATCCATCCCTTTTTTGGCCTCATTTTCTTTAGCCATCCTTTTTCCCTGCTGTGGATGGGATAGCTACGGTTGTGTAATAAAAATGATTCATAAGCATCCCATGATGGGCCCTAACAAGTAGGTGGATAAAACTATTGAATAGACCTTTTTTTTTTTTTTTTTTTTTTTTTCTTTTTCTTGATGGGTTAGTTCACACACTTCATTGTTAGTACACCCACACACCCCTTGTTAGTCACATCACAATGTTAGCCACCGACACCACGGGAACCGATACCATCACCTCAGTGTTGAAAAGAGGCTATCTTCACTCAAGTCTGCCACTTGAGCTGTGGACCTGGGCGTGATTAGACCTATTTCGTTTAAACAATCTTAACCGTCCATATTAAAGGCCATTGATTAGTGTGTAATATGCGTTAGTTTGGTTTGGCAGACGGTAACCCTTAAAATGTGTGTTGGAAACAACGAGCAATATGGATCAATGAATTAGAACGTTTAAAATTATAAATGTGATAAATAGTTAGACAAGGAAAAAGATTCAATGTATAATAGTAAACGGTGGAACTTGGTGTTTATGCCATCTCAACCGTTCAATCAACCGCAAGTGCCCTTCGATTCGTTCCTTAGATTTGCCACCTCCTGGAGGGGCCATATCCTACTGCAAATCATGCTTAAACACCTGACCTTCGTACCTACTTTTGGACGGTCGGCAGAAGATAACAGGTTATCGACCGGCAAAAAGGTGTCCTGTCGTTTGGACGGTCTGATGGTTTTTCTTGTGTAATCTATCAACAACGAAATACGCAATGGACAAATGACATAAGGATGGGCTCCACTTTTCTGTGTCCCTGACGGGTTTGGATTAGGTACTACCCCACTGGGACACTGAGGAGACTTATAGGGTGCTTGGCACTTTGTCATCGTTGGAGAGCCTGTCCGACCCTGACGAGACTGATAGGGTGCTTGGCACTTTGTCATTGGTGGATGGCAAGTGAAATCCGTACTGATGTGATGGTGGTGGTGTATTGATAGTTCCATCACATCAGTGCAAACTCCACTGCTCTCCACCTGTGATGAGGTGCCATACAACCATTGGCATCCTCAGCATCCTGGTGAGGGTAGTACCTAATCTGGGTCCATCCCATAGGGTTTCTTTGAGGGACCTTTGGAGTTGGGACCCTTTGGAGTTGAATGGCTTTGCACTCACTGTTCATGAAGCTGTGGCGACGGTCCTCTCTCCACCGAAAGAGACTTGATTTTATAGCACCTAATTTCTTCACGTGCAATTCAACTAGCATACACCAGAAATGTTCACATACGTTTGTAGAAATATTTTAACATACATTGCTATCTTTCCTAGCAATATATCACTGATTTATAGCATCTGAGCCGTGCATGCGGGTAGGACGCATCAGAAAAATCACTCAGGATGAAAAATGGAATGGTCCATTCATCAGGCGACCTACACCATTGAAATCAACGGACAGCTGATAGTCCAACTCGGTGCACGTGTTTTACCATCTAATCTTTAGATTTCCAATTTTTGCGATCCAGGCGATCTTAATGACATGGTCCATTATTTTGACCGGTCGGATGCACCACAGAAACGATACATTATCATAGAATTAAAAACGTTGTATGTTATAATATTCATGCAGCATTGCATGCTGACTTTTGTATAAATATTTGATGTCCTGTGCATTATGAAAGAAAATATAGACGAGATCTGAACCATTCATCAGGAAAGGATGTCTTAGGTGGGCCATACCTTAAAATATACAATGATCTAATTAGAGTCATAACTATCAATAGAGACAGACGGTGTCAGTGTCAATGTTTGATATGGTCCATCTCCAAGGTATGGACCACCTGGTGAAAAATTCCGACCTCGTAATTGTTTGCCACGTGTATGAAAAGTGAGCAATTGATAAGTTGAGTATGCGAAAACGACAAACAATCAAGTTCTTCTCGTTATTTTAATGCTTTATGCCTTTAAAATTGTAAGATAAAAGGAATCATACAACCCTCATGATTCCTCGTGCATGAGAACGTGAGAAGTGTCCACATGCACTGGATATATATGAGTGATAGTTCGCCGATCCAGATCGTTGTTCCGATGGGCCGCATATTTAAATGGATAAATCTCCAAATTCAGAGATTCCTGACCCCTCAATGGGAAGCTTAAACGTAGATGATTAAGAGGAAATTACGGCAGTGGTGTGAAAAAATTTGGAAGATCACGTGGCTGGGATTCTCTAATTTGAAAGAACTTTTTGTAGGTCCATCCCTTATTTAAAATACTTCCATAGATCAACGGTCTAGATCAATGAACAACGGTCTCTAGTTGCACTAAGTGGATGCAATCGATTTCAATTGGACTGGACGGGCCACTTCATTAGGCGGTTACCATTGTGTGAAACGTGCCTTGCTTATCGGGCACGTCGAAATGATGTGGCCATTTTCTCTTTCATCATAAATTAAAATCCTTCTTTCCCTGCTTTTGTCTTCTTTGTTTTCATCTTCAGTTCGAAATTCTATTTTTTCTTTGGGCAATAAGAATGGGTGTTGTGTGGTGGATGTGGTGGTGTCGATTTGCTCACAGCTTATGTATGCAGTGTGCAAATGTTTACTGGGGAGTTGTTTCTTAGGGGTAGACGCGTCAGCAACCATTTGCACCGATTCTTTGCACCGAGGGGCGTGAACTATCTCAAAGAAAACGACTACGTATGCACCTCTACCTAGTGCATATTCTGTGATATCATTAATCTGTCACAGTCATAGACATAATTTAACATACCAAGTGTTGGGTTCCTTTACTCAAATATCTTTCAGACAAGTATTTCCCATTTACATTATATTAAAATCAACAAAATCCCACTATGGTGTGAGTGTGCATGTGAGTGTGTATGGGTGTGAGTGCATATGTTAAAAGAAAGAAATTAGGAAAATAAAATAAAACACACACACATTGATGGTGGCAAATGTATTACTTATCTGCTGTGCATATTCACACATGACACATAGAAGGCTCTTGAAGATTGGTGGTAGGTGCTTGAAGATTGATTATGATACATGCGGATGCTTGAGAAAAGCTTTCACGGGTAGAAAACCATTCATAAACAATCAATAAAAGCGAAACAAAATCAGTAAAAAGAGAAAATTGAAACCTGATAAGGTAAAGAAAAAAACAAGAGATAAACATGCACAAAGATTCATATGGTTCATCAATTTAATTACTCTATTAGAGTGATGACACAATTTTTTTTCTTTAATGGAAGAAACAAAGAAAGAATACAAGGTTTACTACTCTCTATACATGTTATCTTTCTCACAGACAACACAACTTATGAAGAGAGCAATTGCCCAAAGTTAAGCTGCCTATTTGCATGTGTAGGAAAGAGATATCGACATTTCCTTATTAGAAACATATGTACTTGATGCATATATTATTAAAGTTTCTTGATATTTGTTGATATGCTATCGTAAACAGCTTTGACTTTTAGAGAGAGTAGTTGTTTGACATAGTATTAGAGGGAAATGTTAAAGTGTTTGAACCCTGGGAGCAGCAAAAATGCCCCCCAATGGCTCAAGCTTTCATTGGAAGTGGTTGTTTGACATATATACTCTGCCAACTAAACACAATGGAAGAGTCATTGCCTCAACAAGTAAATATAATGCATGTGCACCAAATCTTATATTCCTATGTGCATTGAGTTATGGATAAGCTTCTTCTTCTTTTCTTTTTTTTTTTATCCATCTTTATTCCATTTTTTAAGGAGATATGCTATCTTTGCTAGCAATTAGCTTTTAAAGAAAGTCCTTAATTTTCTCAATTCCAATGTATGAGTTACTCCTATACATGAATGGGTTAAATAACCATGGATAACCCGTTTAACCAAGGTTTCCAAAACGGAGGTTAAGATTGCATCAATCTCTTTTGTGCCTAGCCACGTAAATGCCATTAAATTTTGGGGCTAGACTTGACCCATAATTCTCTCCTGTCAGACAATCCTAACCATTCAATTAGTGGCAGTGCTAAAGGAAAAGGCAAATATTGGATAGGTGGAATCTTCCAGTCTGGGAGCATTTTGGAAGAAGGGTCATCCACCATTGTATCTCAAGTAGCAAGTAATGAATTATTCCAATAACAAGTGAAAATTTCATATTTTTATCACAATTTTCACCTTCTGTCTTATACATGAGATATTGACTGTGGAAAGTCCAATGAGTGATATTTTAGTCTTATTATTTACTTTGATGTCTAAGCAACATGAAGGGCCGGCCAATTTGGATACACCACCAAATAAGGCACTCTTTCTACTTATAGTAGTAGATAAGTAACTTATTCGAAATAAGTAAGTTTGCTTTAAGACGAATTGTAAGTAACTCTTTTACTTAAAAATACCTATTCACTTCAGCTTAATAAGTAGAAGCCACAATAAACTACTTGAGACATAAGTAGCTTAAATAACTTATGATCCAAACGCCCCCAAAATGTCCAGCCATAAAAAATTCAAGATTTTCTTTTCTTTTCTTTTTCCACAATCCAAACAGTAAATACCATGGTCTAGGAATCAAATTCATTGGTTAGTTAAGTGGCGCAATTTATGCAACAAACGCAGGGAGAAACATAAGTGGGAAAACGCAGGGAGAAAGAAACTTGGGAAACACATGTTTCTCACATCCCAGCCTTGCATTATAAGTGCACCAGCCTGATTTTCGGGTGAGATTCAGCCAAAGCGTCACCACAGAATGAATGGGGATATTGTTTCTGCGCTAAACATTCTCATATGTGTTGGCATGGCAAACCTCTCGATGGCTCATTCCATGGTTGCACTTACCGTAACCTCTATTCCAAGTAGCCTTTTCCAAGGTGTGGTGGCTGCACTCAAGTTATTTAAGTAGTCTTTTGCACTTGGTGGCTACACCTTGGTTGCTTAGAAAGCCCTTTCCACACTGTGGCAGCTTCCACTCTAGTTCAGGTTGTCATTTCCATAGGTCAACCCTTCCATGACTCGAACATGAGACGTAGTGTTGGCTTTGATACCAATTGTTAAAAACCTAACCAATGTGCAAAATGGTCCAGGATTGGTGGAATGTATAAAGTTAGGCTATTAAACCCTCGAACATAAGATTAGTCCGAAAGTAATTGCACAGGGATTTTATACCTCAAGTGGAGCTGCTAAGAAGGTATTCGAATCAGATTTTTCTCTTTGGAGAAAAACAGAAGACTGACTTGCAAATTATCCAATCCTTTTTAACTCAAATTGTAAATAAAGTGAGAATGATTTTATTCCTTGCCATCTTTTTTTTTATGGCGCATGGGTACTTGGAGGAATCTTGACAAAATAGGGAAAAGTCTCCACAGATGCAAGTTATTTTGATCTCAGCTTTTTAATTCTGATTCATGGAGTCTATGCTTCAGTGATCCAGGACATTAGTCTGTTGTGTCCCGCTATAAGTGGTACATTTTCCCCAAAACCTCTAAATTATTGTATTTTGTGCTTCTTTCAAATGGCTATAAATTCTTTCTGCATTTCTCTTTTTTAACCATCCCTTTTAGGCCATAAAAAAGCGGTGATTTTCCTTTTTGAGGAGATTCTTAAAGCATGCTCTCTCAACAGTAGGGTGCAATAGACGAGCTGTCTGGATTGCTTGGGCCGTGGCTTTGGTGGATGCTTGACTGTGGGGCCCACCGTGATATATGCACCTTACATCAATGCTGTCCATCTGTTTTGACATCTCATTTTTAGTAGGATTCCAAAAAATGAAGCAGGTTCAAATATCAGGTGGACCAAACCACGGGAAACAGTGATGGTTGACCATTAAAATCTTCCTGCAGGTCACAAAAGTTTTGGATCAAGCTGATATTTGTGTAGTCCCTTCGTTCAGGTCTTTGTGACCTTATCAACAGGTTGAATGGCAAATAAACATAAATATTCTGGTGGCCCACAGAAAGTTTTTAATGGTGGGGTATTCAATCACCACTGTTTCCTGTCATGTGGTCCGCCTTATATTTGGATCTGCTTCATTTTTTGGTATCATGCTCTGAAATGTGCTTTCAAAATGGATTGACGATGTGGATTTAAGGCACATACATCACGGTGGGCCCCACAGTCAGGGATCCACTCCCGTGCTCAAGAGTGGATGTACGGAGTGGATGTCTCACATTAGATGTGGTGGGCCATGGAGCTCAATTGTTGTATGCACTGCATACAACAGGTGCACGAGATGATTCTCATCCATCATGTTACCCTATGATTCCTGATCAAAGCATGAAGACTTTTCTCTGCATGCATCATCTAGTGGTGGAAAGTTTCCTTACAGCCCATGCTTTGTGGACCCCACCTCCTCCTGTCTCCATGTTGTCACGTGAAGGCTCATGAGCACGGGAGCGGATTAGGTGCGACCCCGGATCCACCGAGGTGGGTGGGACCCCTGACTGTGGGGCTCACAGTGATGTATGTGTCTTAAATCCACACCGTCCAACCATTTTGAAAGCTCATTTTAGGATAGGATACCCAAAATGAAGCTGACTCAAATCTTAGGCGGACCACACCACAGAGACGGTCGTGATTGAATCTCTACCATTAAAAACTTAATGGATTCTACCGGAATGTTTATTTTCCATCCAACCGGTTGATAAGGTCACAAACAGCTAGATGAAGAGACCACATAAATATCATCTTGATCCAAATATTTTTTGTCCCACAGGAAGTTTTTAACGGTCAATCACCACTGTTTCCTGCACTATGGCCCATGTGGGATATCGAACTGCTTCATTTTTTGGATGATTCCCTAAAATGAACTTTCAATATGGATGGGCGGCGTGGATGAAGTGACATACATCACAGTGGCCCCACAGTCAGGGGTCCCACCTACCTCGGTGGATCCGGGGTCTCACCTAATCCGCTCCCCATGAGCACTCACCATTATATCAATATGTGTAGATGGTGCCAGCATATATTTCAGCACTCCCTATATAACACCTTACTTTCGTCCCTCTCTCCCACTAGTTTAAATGCTACGTCCAAATGCTGAAAAGCTCCCTTGGACACAAACATGTTTGGTTTTTAAGCTCCGTTTGGATGCAACTTCCAAGTGCAAAATCGGTGTTTTCATTTACTAGCTGAAAACCAATCCAATTGATTTTCAGGTGAATGGCATTTTAGGGCCTATTTTGTTAGTTGATCTTGAAAATGAAAACCATGTTTTCAAGTGGCTGCAAAACCCTTGTTTCCAATCAAAATGAGGGTTTCTTATCTAAGCATGGGTTTTGCTATTGCGCCGAAGGGGCCTTTAGAATTTGTAATGGAATGAAAAGTGCAACAATTGCAAATTTTTTGTCTTCTGAAATCATATGCATTTGGATGGACTCGGCTTGCGTCCTTCCTCATTATGGTTCGAAAGCATCCATATTGATATGTGGAGGGGCCCACCATGATGTATTTGCTTATCCACGCCGTCCATTCCTTTTATAAGACAATTTTAAGGCATGAGATCGAGAATGAGATAGATCCAACGCTCAAGTGGACCACACCAAAATGACTCTTGCATTTAATGCTTCGTGCATTTAATGCAACCCAAGCTTACAATTTGGCGTGGTCCACTTGAGCATTGGACTTACCTCATTCTTGGTCTCATGCCTTAAAATGATCTTAGAAAATGGATGAACGATGTGAATAAATAGATACACCGTGGTGGGTCCCTCCACAAATAAGTACATATTGAGAAAGAAGGCAAAATGTGTCCCATTTAACCTAGGATTGTGTGTTTTTATGGAAGGTAAAAATAATAATGATGACATTTTTCTATTACTTTGATATCAAATCATGAAATATATATAGATGGGCTTGTTTATGTTCAAAATTTTCACAATAATCAATTAAAAAAATGTAATGATTATAAATTCCTTTATATCTTTGAAAATGTTTACATTTAACCACGATTGCAATTGTTTGATTTTGGCGGTGATAAAATCATAATGCTGCAATATCCAATCCAAAGAGGCCTTAAGGTACAGATATACCCATTAGACTAGATTGACATAGAAACTAAATATTATGGCGTCTGAGTAGGATTGTATAGAAGGAATCCACAAAATTGCTTCTACTCCGCATGCACATTAGAAACATTTACTTGTATGATATGACCCAATAATGCATGGCCAGAATGAATGCATGTTCACATTTCAACACCCAATTACCATAGTGTGGATGCTTGCCTTTCTGCGCTTCTCCCTTTTTCGAGGGGCGCGAATCGTCGTTGCCACGGGTTCGCCTTTTTCTCAAGGGCTTTTTCTTGTCATGTTATTGTTGGGTTTCACTAAATATGTTTGGATAGGTTTGTATAAGACCAGAGTCGCCACTAGCCAGTTACTTCGAATCTACATCAGTTAGACCATGTAAAAATGTTAGAGAATAGAGTCCGAAGATTCATTCCTCTAAAATAACTCTTTTTTATCTGCGGTCAGAGATTCGAGGTAAGGGATTACGGTTATAGGGTAGGAAGGTGTTAGGCACTTACTCTGCCCGTACTGAAGTACGATCTTTACTTCGCAGAATCTAGCTAATACTTGAAAGTTCAGATTATTCCTCGTACATTCTTACAAATGATATAATGCATGAATATGAGTCTGACCAGTAAGAGTTTCTGATGGGCAGGTTCCAATCAGATAGGTAAGCTTGGAGCATATGCTCGAATTGACGGGTGCTTTATGCAATATGCATGATGTGTGTTTGATAGGTTAGATTTCTGATGGGTAAGTTCCGAACAAGTCGGTGAGCCTCGGAGCATAAGCTAAAACCTGATCAAGTGCTTGTAGTGGAATGATAAGCAAGGGGTTGGAAGAATAAGAAATGTTGTACTTATGCTATATACGAATGGGATGATGTTGGTGTAAGACTAGCTGGATGGACGGAGGTATCGTAAGGATTGACTTCGAGCGACTAAGATCGGGACTTAGGTAGCTTGAGAGACTTGGACCAGGGTTAGACTAGGCTGGACTAGGGCTAGACTCTTCTTACTTGGGCTCTCCTTGGTGAAGGAATGGGCTAAAGGGGATGGAGATGGACTCGGAGCTCTCGGGTTAGAGAGAGGGGAAGTAGATGCTGTAAATGAGAAGAAGCGGGGGTATTTATAATTGTAAAAGGTGGCAACTCCTGTAAATAAGTTTGAGCGGCCCCCTACGGACACTTTACTTCAGTTTCGGAGCATACGAACCAAACTTGAAGCAAGAAATCCTCAGGTCCGAGTTTCAGAGTTGCTCTGAAGCTGTGGATTGGAACTAGGTGAGTTGAGTGGGTTTGAAGGATGGGTTGATAAGGTAAGTCGATTAGGTGTAAGGACTGGCTTGACCCAATGAGTTAACTTGGTGATTTAACTCAGCAGATTGACTCACCAAGTTTGACTTTTTAGAAAATTTTGGACTGATTTTTTCTATGGGTGATTTTTGAGTTGATGTTTAGGGGTGAGTTGACTGTGTTTAGGCTTAAATTGGGCTATGAATTAAGGTTTGGATGGGTGAGTTTAACTGAGTTCGGATTTAGGGTTTGGGGATATAGACCTTCATCTATTAAACCATCTCAACTAGCTTTGTAGCCGAAAGTAGGGTGTCTACAAATAGGGATAGGATCTCATGCACATATATTTAATGTTGGTACATCTAACAGTTGAGCCCTTGTATATGTGCTATTGCGGTCAACTCTTTAAGAAAATTCCAAACAAGTGGTGTCATCCAAACACAAAATTCCAGCTTCCACTGAATCTCTATTCACGCATCCAAACACAACACTTGAAATACTTGACATGGGCATTCTTGAATAAGCTTTCCATACACCCAAACAGCCCTTGTATGAGAATCGATTAGTCGAGATTATTAGGTAGGGGGTACCTGTGATTGGGTGATATATCAATTACGTCTGTACATCTATTGGTACAAAACTCGCATCTATCAGGCAATCAGGAGTCATCAATTTTATTAACTTCCAATGATGGAAGTTAGCCTGTTAACCACTTTCCTTCCTACCATTTATTTAAAGACGTTGTTCTAATTTGATCTTTGGGTAGCTTGAAGGGGCAAATGGATGGATGGTCCTAAATGATAAGTCATCATGGGATCATACCGATGAGGAAATTATGTCTAGTGATGGTTAGTAATTGGTCATAGCCCAAAACACATATTCTAAATGATCTCAACCTTCATCCAAATGGCCATTAATGGTCTATAAATGCCCACTAATGGCCATTTGGATGGGACACTGATTGCCTCCGACCCCGGACTGACCTTTAAGCATCCGACCAAATCTACTTGGGGTCCCACCATGACGTATCTGTTTATCCAAGCCGTCTATCCATTTTGTAAGACCATTTAAGGCACTGTCTCTAAATTGAGGCAAATCCAATGCTGTAGTGGACTACATCAGATATGAGTCTTGCATTTAATGCAACGTGAATTCAATGCTCTGGCCATTTAATGAGCGTTTAATGCAACCCTAGCTTACTATACGGAGTGGTCCACTACACCTATGGATCTGCCTTATTTTTTGAGCCCAGACCTTAACATGATCTTAGAAAATGGATGCACGCTTGGATAAACAGATACTTCATGGTTAGACCCCACACAGATCTGGTCAGATGCAATCCGTGTCCATTTGTACGCAGGTAAGGTTGTTGTTCCCTATAAATAATTCAAATATATATATATATATATATATATATATATATATATATATATATATATATATATATATATATATATTGAAAAAATTACAAGAGATGGAAGGTTTTCAAATTTTGATTAAAAAAACTGAGACAGGTGAATAATGCTGATTGCTTACCCCACTTTAGTGCATATGAAAACACAATGTTTTGGGGACGTATATTAAATGTACGACATGTGCATGATATGTTCATTCGTCTATATTCAAACACTCTACATATTTTATATTTGCCACCATTAATCTTCAAGCGCTTTATATTTGCCATGGGTGTCAATCTAGGCATCAAAGGTTCACATGTATGAGAAAAAAAAATGCATTGGATGGTTAGGATAGACCAATCAACCGACTTTTAGATATCGTCCGGTGAATACTTTATAAGGATGATGCATGGAGTGATGCATCCTGTTACTTATATTTTAGTATCATATTCAAATCTTTATTTTATTATATCTCACGTTACTTAAAGTCTATTTAGATAGATAAGGACATCTTATTTATGGGCTGGACTCTTATGTTAGTCTTGCAAAATTAAAAAAATGGTGGAAACTCTTCAATTTTACACATGGCATATTGTAAGGCAATCTGGACTGCCAAAATGGCTTAGGCAACTGTAGATGGAGCACAACCAAAAATTTGTACTCGAAAAATAACATTAACCCATTTGATCTTTTAATTCCCTTTGAATTTGGACCACCAACTATCTTACTTTTAACCATTCATTTAATAACGATCAATTGAATGGTTAGAAAGCACTGACTTTAGATATAAACCCCATCCACAATGGAACTGAAATTTAAATGGTCTGGATTGGGTAGTTGTACATCAGTGGGCCATCTGAGTAGGACCATCATTTTCAACTATGCATAACTAACATACGAGTCTGCTCCCTTTTTATATATCATATTTTATTGGAGGGAGGGTAGAGGCGTCAGTGGCACTCATGTTTTTTGTATTATATATTGTATGAGGGATTACATGATGCATGGTGGTCCCCATCTATCTACAATGTCCATGGATTTTTGGTTTTGAAAGCAGGGCCAAGTTTCTGTGATTTAAGACCATTGGTCTGTTGGGTCCCACAGATGGTGGAGAGTGCTCCAAAGTCTCCTTGGGTGAAAAGTAGACGTGACCCTCTTCTTTCGGTTCAATGTGGACCGTTGTTTTATTTTTCTTCTCAACCGTCTATTTTCGTGCAAAGATGCAGGCCACAACCTGTCATCTCTACTACATATAATACAAGTAGCAAATTGACATTTTAGCAGACGTCATTAGTTTTAGATCAATAGTAGATTTGAGATTCAATAAATCATTGAAAGGGATTTCTAAGACAGCTCAGAGTATTTAGAGAAATTTTTAGTGCACCAGATGAACAACCAACGGCTAAGATTTTTATTACTTCACATTAGGTGGCAATTTATTTGCAATTTTTTTCATTCTCTCCCTCTATCTTTCTTTGTGCAGCCTGCACCATTTTTCGCAGGAGGTTTGCTAGAATACATCTTGACATATTGCAATAAAATAGAGTGAGAAATTAGTCTTTACGGCTTCCAAATTGTTTATATGATGTTTCTCATTTTCTACATCTACTAAAAGCAATCTGATTAGAATATTTCAACCCTTTGATAATTTGGATCTTGCTTTGAATATAGACGGGTCACAGCTTATTTAAAATCAAAGTGGTGGAATATTTTATTTAAGAGTTTTGTTAGGCATCTCTAATTCAAGTAAGCTCTATCGCATGGAGGTGGAATCCAAATCAAGTGGCTAAAGTCCGGAAATGTCTTATTGTAATACATCTGGATGTATTTTAGCAAACCTATTCTCCCCCTCATGTAGCTTACACCCTCCTCTTATGTGCGTAGCCTACAACCTCCTCTTTCTAATTCTATGTCCATGTAGTTGCACTCTTTTAAATTTCTCCCTGTACAAGAATCTGGAATTCAAAAAGCCCAAAACTCAGGCTCGGGTGGACTTTGTTGGGAGAAATATCCCTTCTTGACCACATAGACAATCAATTTTGAAATAAAAAGAAAGCAAAAGAAGTGAAGGCGAATCACAACATAAAGAATTACAAGGTTTTCTTTAAAGTACATCCATAGATTCATACTAATCTACTATGCTCAAAGGTAAAAAAAGTAATAACTCTCGATACAATAATAACTCTCTCCCACAATAGAATGTATATTACTCCAAATGAAGCAGGGTTTATGTAAGATTTCCATGTGAAATTATGAAATTTCCTTCCTATCAAGAAAGGGGGTGCTGCCCATTGCCATCTCCAGCAATCTCATTGCAAAGCTCAACCAGCCAAAGGGATGGTGGATAAGCAGTACACGACTCAATATTTAATTATTGTACATAAAAAATATTAATAATATAAATAAATATTTAAATTAGTTAACCGTACAAGTGATATAAAACATAAATAAACAAATAAATAGATACCTCATATATATACGACGAGTGAATATCCCACTCTCCACCTCCCTTAATTTTTGTTAAAACTCTGCCTTGGGAGTGAGCCACTCATTACGAGTCTCTCTCTGAGTCAAGCCGAACAGCCAAGTTGTGAGTCGAGTCAGCGAGTTTTGAGGCTATGCTCACACCGATTCATCCATCTCTCTCTGGAGCTCTGTCTCCACGTGTGTTGCACTTGTCATAAGGCTAATAAGTCGTACCAGTATAAATACGTATAAGATACGCAAGAAAGTAGTATATTTTACTAGATAGCGTGACTGAAGAAAGATAAGCTCAACAGAGCTGAAGAGCTCTCGTGGCCGACCTGTCTACCAATGACTTCGTATTCCATCCACTGTATAATGGGAGAAATGCTCCAATGCTCTTAGACTACTATATAGGTTATATTGTTCCTAATTGCATTGGGACACTTAGTCCAGTCAATTGATCTAGGCTGTTCATTAGGTCCAACGCACATGTACATGGGCTACCATAAAAACATCATACTATCTGACAGATGTTAACCATTTGATCAATGGTCTTAAACATCGACGGCCAAGATCATTTACACAAAAAAAAGGGTCCAGTCAACAGTTTGATCAATCCATTTGGTAGGGACAGTCGTGGATTGATTATCATTCTAAAGAATCACTTTTGTTAGGCAATTGTAACCATCCCATCCACGGTTTGGAAAAGCAATGGCCACACAAAATAAGGTCAAACTAAGAATGGATTAGATCATCCGATGAGAGTTATTTTTTACATGCAGCCCATTTTATATGTTTCTGATCTTAATGAACAGTTCAGATCAATCGATTGGACTGTCCAAGTGAACCAATGCAACCAAGGAGAATTATAACTTATAGCACTATGAGAGCAACGAGCATTTCTCTTATATTTGTACAAATAAATACCTCAGTGGATGCTGAATAGGGACACAATACCTGAGATTTGGCAGATCTCAGATGCTTAGATTTGGAGTAATCCAGTTACATGTGTTATGCCAGTATCTATATTGTATCCTTCATTTTTAATATTCAAAATAAAATATGATTTGGAGGATTTGATGCGTTTATAACCGTTGGTGCTGATGTGGCCAATCCAACAGGATTTTAAAAGCGAGTGACTCTTAGGTTTATTTTTTATTGTTTAATCTTCTTTCGGTGACTAGTTAGGTGGCACGTATGTGCAATGCCGGTAGAATAATTTGTTTCACAATCAGGTGGACCACACTGTACTAAACAAATGGGTGGCTAGAAAAAATAATATTTTAGAGGTGGACCACACTGTACTAAACAAATGGGTGGCTAGAAAATAATATTTTAGCCGTTCAATCTGTTTTCTATTTGATTTTTGAGCCCACATATCTAATTAATTTGGCCCACCCAATTTAAAGCTCATATTTTCCGTACACTTGCCAGGTTGTCATATCTGATTTTATTTATTTATTTAATGTCCTTAAGGGGATTGTCTGATTGGCTATAACCTAAAAATCACACGAACAGGATGATCCTAGCCTCTATTGTGACTTTGCCTGTGGTTTCTCAGCCTCTCTAACCCTACATTCGTAGTCCTTTGATCAGTAAGGTAGGATCATCTGATCGTTTTGAAATTTGAGCTATGTGGCCCATCTGCAGGTGTGCCTGCCAGATGAACAGCCCAGATCTGTCTACACGTGAGTGAGAGAGAGAGAGAGAGAGAGATTGCCACGTGATCCTTTCAAAACCATTCCAACTAATTCTCGCAGGTACGGAATGTTCAATGTTCAGCTCTACTCACAAGGATTCGGATTCGGGGGTGACCCTCCAGTACCGAGATCGGTACACATTGGCACCGGAAAAATTCAGTAGGCCCACCATGATGTGTGTTTTATCCATGTTCTTCATCTATTTTTTCTTTTCAGATCATTTTAGAGCACAAACTAAAAAAATGAAGCAAATACAAATCTGCACGCCCACCATTGAAAAGTTCTTAGGCATTCTTGAGGCCAAAAATGAAATATTTCTGTTTTCCTATGTAAGGCCTATGCGACGCGACGTAGATTAGCTATTGACTGCGTCAGAATGAATTTGCTACTGAAGCGACATCATCAAAGTTCTGTGAGCCCACTATAATGTACGTTTTGTATCCACACAATTCATGATTGGAGAGATCATTCCAACACATGAGATAAAAAAAAATTAAGTAAATTTAAACCTCAAGTGGACACCACCTTAGAAAGCAGTGAGGACAGTGACCACCACCGTTGAAACTTTACTAGGCGCTGTGTGATGTTTATTTGAGATCCTACCTGCTCATAAGTTATAACCGACGTGGACGAAGGATAAACACAAATATCAGCTTGGCGTTTAATCCCCACATGTTTCTGTGGTGGGGTTCACATAAGCTTTGGATCGTCTCATTTTTTGGCTCATGCCCTAAAATGATATTTCCATTTGGATGGACAGTGTGGATATAACACATACATCATCATGGGTCACATAACTTGGTGACGTGACTTAAAAAATAATGACCGTGGCGCTCATAGGAAAGGACCCTACCGACGTGGTAATGGACGGGTCACTACCGAGTCCGAGTCCTGCCTAACTACCCCACATTGGGAACTGTGGTGTTTGATGTGAAAACAGTACTGCCAGATCTTTTTCAGGCAGCGTTAGATCAACGGACAGATATAGTAGAAAATGATAGGTTCGTCCGGGCCCTTAAATTACAAAAGGTTGGTCAAGTTAGTTGAGAAAATACCCCCACATGCACTAAATAAAGATTTTTTTTTTTTTTTTTTTTAATAACATGCAAGAGGTTAGGTAGAGTACATCGTATGCATTGCAGTGATATGTCTTGGATTTACTCATTTTGTTTGGATTCTTTTCAATGATCTGAACCGTCCATGTGCTATGGCACAACTTGGATGTAGATTTTCACACATAAATATCAGATTGAGCATTTCAACCCTTTGAGTTTATATTAACTGTCCATATTAACAGCGAAAAAAACCAAAATATCAGGACTGCAATAATCCAATTTAATAACTTTATTGATCTTTTTGTAGCATATGAACGAAGGGCCATCATGTGAAAGGCTTGTATCATTAGGAGTGACCTCAGGTTCAAAGCCTGAAGTCGCGATGAACCGTGACAATACGTTCGGATGTGTTCTAACAAACCTCAAAGATACAAATGGATGCATGGGATAAATAGATTATGGCAACTCCTCTCCACACAAGTTGCTTATATACACAGATAACCCAAGTCGTGTGAGCAATTGTGATGGGCCTAGCTTGAAAACTACAGTACTAGTCGAATGATCATAACCGTCCAATCATTGCCCGTCAAACGGACGGCTAAAATTAAAATGTTTGGTGGTCCATGATTGTCCAACAGGGTGTATTTTGTGCTATGCTACATCCACAGTCGAAGAGTCGAGCCGGGGCTGACTTGTGAAATTGAAATGGATCAGGTACTACCAAATCCGAGTCAACTCAGATGAGTGGTATCAGACTCGTCCGAGTCTTGCCACCATAGCGTATATTCTTGATCGGGTGGGGTCTCAAATAGAAAAGTTGTTAACCTATGCCTAGTGGGCCCTGCAGTGGATGGATCATGTTCTAAATATCTAATCCATACGGAAATTCTTACCCGTTCATTGGTGCCTTAAAAATAGACACAAACTTTGTGGATTTTGTTCTGCCAATGCCTGGACGGTCCAAGAGGGACCGTGTGGGGCCCACCGTGATGTTTGAGTTTTATCCACGCCATTCATCCATTTTACCTGGTCATTTTAGGATTCAAGCCCAAAACTGAGGCATATCCAAGGCTCAAGTGGACCACACCACAGGAAGCAGCAGCAGTGCTTACGTTGACACCTTTCTAAGCCCACACGTGATGTTTATTTTCCATCCAACCTGTTGATAAGATCACATAAACTGGAAAAAGGGGAAACACAAATATCAGCTTCATCAAAACTTCTGCAGTTCCCTGTAAGTTTTTAATGGTGGGCGTTCAATTCCCACTGTGAGGTCCACTTGAGCCTTGGATCTGTCTATTTTTTGGGCTTATACCTTAAAATGACCTGCAAAATGTACCAAGGTGGGCCCACAATGGACCCAGTCCCACCAGGTGGGCCCGGCAGGATGCAATACGCTTCGGACGAGATAGTGCGAGACAGACTCGAATTCCCATGCATAACCGTGGGCCCACAGAGCTCCTGCCTGGACCGAGTCCCACCAGGCTGGGGCAGGATGCAATCTGCTTCCGATAGGGACTCGAATTCGGCAGTGACCCCTCCAGTGCCAAGCCTGTGCGAAAAAAGCTCTGTTAGCAGCAATGTCTTTTATCCATGCTGTTCATCTATTTCCCACCTCATTTTGGATACTGACGCTGTAGGTAGCCAGTATCTACTGGACAGTGCTCTGTGGGCGCACCATGATGTATGTGTTTTATCTGCTCCGTTCATCCACTTTTTCAGATCATTTTAGGGCATGAATAAAAAATATATGCAAATCCAAATCTCATGTGGACCACACCACAGGAAAGGGTGGTGATCGAACACTCACCATTAAAAACTTTTTAAGGGCCACAAAAGCTTTGGATGAAGCTAATATTTGTGTTTTCCCTTCATCCAGGTATGGGTGACCTAATCAACAGGTTGGATGAAAAATAAACACTATAAGTGGAACTCAGGATTTTTTTTAATGGTGGGCTAGCAATGAGCACTGTTTCGTGGAACATTTTTGGGCTCATGTCCTAAAATAGTCTAAAAAATATTAATGGCATAGATAAAACACATACATCATGGTGGAGCCCACAGAACCTAGTCCAATCACCACTTCGCTACCAGTAGCATTAGTAGGGGCCATTTGGTTAATAAGTTGCTTAAGATAAGCTACTTTTGCTATAAGTGGCTTATCTTAATTTCTACTTATTAAAAAGATGAATGTGTTTGGTAAACAACATACTTATAGGCTATTCTTCTCTTTGGACTCTCCTGATGCTTCTTTTCAACAACTTATGAAAAAGTAGAAAAGCTAAAACAAAATTAACTGAAGTGATTAAGTACTCTTAAGTAAAAAGTTAATTATAATTAATTATAAACCAAACTTATTTATCTGAAATAAGTTACTTATCTACTGCTGTAAGCAGAAAAAAACAACTTAATTAGTTGGTAGTATCCAATAAGGCCCTAGGTGATCAGCATCCGCTCACTTTACGGCACCATCCTAAAAGGTAAAATAGTTCAAAAGCTCAAGTAGACCACAACACAAATAATACAGTGGTGACTAAACACACTATTAGAAATTTCTTTTGGGCCACAAAAGTTTTGAATCAAGCTGATATTTGTATTTTCCCTTCCATCCATGACCATGTGACTTGATGGCAAATAAATATTATAGTAGGCCCTAGGAAGTTTCTAATGATGGATGTTCATTCAGAGTCATTTCTTACGTTGTGGTCCACCTGAGATTTGGATCTACCTCATCGTCATACCCTAACATGACCTGGAAAAATGAATGGATGGTGTGGATAAAACACATACATCATGGTGGGGCCCACAGGCATTGCCCAGTACTGAGGTAACGGCACGACTAGTATGCAATCCGCACATCCGTGAGATACACTCCGCAGTAATGAATGTGGGATCGGTATCCCCTACAACATCTGTTTTACGCATCAATTAAAAATACCCAAGGTCTGTGCGGCCCACAAGTTGTATATCCAATATTCAATCCGTCCGTCAGATTCTATCCATAAGTGAGGCCACGCTTAAGATAAAATGGGAATAGGATGCCAACCATAGGTTTGGGTGTAGGGTGACCATTTTGTGTATCTTTCATCGTACCCATTGAGGGAAGCGGATTGCCTGGTGTTACATAGGATTCCGCTCTTGGAATAAGGGTAGAGGATTGCCTGGTGGCCTTGCCTCTCGGTTATCCATGGTGGCATGATCTATGGGGCCCACCATGATGTATGTGTTTTATTCACATTGTCCATCTATTTTGCCAGCTCATTTTAGTCCATCAGCTAAAAACTGAAGTACATCTGAAGCTCAAGTGGACCCCACAACAGGAAATAGTGGAGATTGAACGCCTACCATTAAAAACTTCTTCAGAGCCTCATAAGCTTTGGATCAAGCAAAAATTTATGTTTTCCCCTCATCCATGTCTCAGTGACTTTATGAACAAGCTGAATGACAAGTAAACTGTTGATTGAGTTCCTTCAATATGTACAAAATTTGGAATCTTTGATTCGATTGATAGTCTAGTTGATCGTTCAAGAAAATCTCGAATATGCTAGTCAGCTCTTTAGACACTTTTGGATAGTTTTGATTAATTGAAAGTATCCGATCTCAATGGGTCGAAGTAATTCTAAATTTAGTCGCAAACTCTCTAGATATTTTTTCGACATCTTCGATCCAATCGACAGAAGCTGTCAATCGATCAAAAAGCTATCGACTAAAGTTGATCAATCGAGGGTGCACACAATTCTGCGTAAGTACACGATTTTAGTTTCTAATTCTGTATGGGGATTATATAAACCATGTTAATACGGGATTAGTGTAGAATGAGAATAACTCTAAGAGAGGCTAGGGTTTTAAGAGGTAGAAAGCTAGGGTTTTCAGATTTGTAAGTTGTTCCATCTCTTGTAACTTTCTGTTCATAATGGATTATTTGTCGGTTTGTGCCGTAGTTTTTGTCCTGCAGAGGTATTTCCATGTATAGTTGTTGTGTTCTATACATGATTGTGTTTTTCTTTTCCTATTGTATCATGTGATTCATTATGAGGTTGCTTTCACTCCCAATAAAGACATCATGGTGGACCCTAAGAAGGTTTCAATGGTGGGTGTCATTATCCCCATTGTCTCCATTAGTGTGGTATGCATGACCTTTTAAATTTGTTTCATTTTTGGGCTCATTCCCTAAAATGAGTTGGAAAAACGGATGGATAAGGTGGATATGAAACACACACATCATGGTAGCCCCACTGATCCTGCTATCAGGGAAATTCAATTATGGCATTGTTGCACAGCACGCCAACAACGCTGGTGTACCGAGATTCAATCTGCGGTCTCACTCACAAACGATAAACAAGAAGAAATAGAATCTAGAAATAGAATCCAAGGAAACCAACAAACCACAAGATAGATTTACGTAGAAAAAACCCCAAATAAGGGTAAAAAACCACGGTGCAAAATTCCATTATGAAGAAAACGAAGTTACAAGCAATACACTTATCTTCTCCGATACTCCTATGCATAGAGATGGCCATTTTTACTAACCTCTTCCCTCTTTCTCACCTTGGACGTATAGAAAACCTAATCACCTACCTTAATCCCGGATTACAACCCTTTATATAGTAAAACCCGAAAATAAAACTCAAAATAGGAAACTCCGTAATTCACTTCGCATCTGGTCAAGCGCCCGGACAGGCTTGGTTAGGCAGCCGCCCAATGTAGAAATCGTCCAGCGAGCTTAGCAGGGAATAGCCTGAATTTCGGGTGTCCGACCAAATTTGGTCGGGCGCCCGGTCCACTTGACCGTTGGGCGCCCGACCACTTCCTAGTGGGGTTAGCTTCACACCTTAACAATCTCCCACTTGGAGACACATCACCATAATCCTTCGTTTTCTACATCCGAAGTGCACTACCTCTCCATCTTCAAGCTTGAAGACCAATCAAAGCTGAACAAAGCTTCAGCTTCTTCCATGTGACCGCCTTGGTCAACATATCCGCAAGGTTCTCACTTGTATGGATCTTCTCCAAAGCAATCGATCCATCTTCTAGTAACGAACATATGAAGTGATATCTGATGTTAATATGTTTGGTCCTTGAATGAAAAGCTGAATTCTTAGCTAAGTGTATTGCACTCTGACTGTCACTATACAACTTGCAATCTGCTTGTTTCTTTCCCAACTCTTTCATAAAACCTTGCATCCACACTATCTCCTTGCACGCTTCTGTAACTGCAACATACTCTACTTTCGTTGTACTGATGGATACTATCTTCTGTAACTGAGAGACCCAACTGATTGCGACACTACCCAGAGTAAAGACATATCCTATAGTGCTTCTTCTGCCGTTAATATCCCTTGTCAAGTTTGAATCGACATAGCCTTGTAGCTCGATTTTCGATCCTCCATAACACAGCCCTACATCCACAGTACCTACTAGGTATCTGAGGATCCATTTCACAACTTCCCAATGTTCCTTCTCGGGGTTGTTCATGAACCTGCTAACAACTCCCATTGCTTGAGCAATATCTGGCCTCGTGCTAACCATAGCATACATAAGGTCCTTATAGCTAACGCGTATGAGACTTTAGCCATGTAGTCTCGTTCCTCCTGTGTCTTCGCACCTTGCTCCTTAAAAAGCTTGAAGTGATTGGCTAATGGAGTACTAATCGACTTAGCACCTCCCATACTGAATCGATCAGGTACATTAGCTATGTGCACTGCCTGTGACAAAACTAGTTTTTTCTTTTCCTTGTCACGCTTTATCCTCATGCCTAGGATTTGTTTTGTGGCTCATAAATCCTTCTTGGCAAATTCTTTAGACCATTGTCTCTTGAAATCTGAGATGTCCTTCATGCTTGATTCGGCCACAAGCATATCATCAGCAAATAGAAGAAGGATAATATACGACGTAACAAACTTCTTCAAATAGCAACAGTGGTCAGCATGACATCTCCTAAACTCATTTCCCAACATGAAACTGTCGAACTTCTTGTACCATTGCCTCAGGGCCTGCTTCAGGCCATACAGTCTCTTTTTTAGTCTACATACCTTGTTCTCCTTTCCTGGTGCCACATATCCTATCGACTGATGCATGTATATCTCTTCTTCAAGGTCCCCATGAAGAAAGGTTGTCTTAATATCTAGCTGCTCTAGATGTAAGTCCTTTATAGCCACTATATTCAAGACCATGCGAATCGTAGACATCTTCACCACCAGTGAAAATCTTTCAGTGAAATTGATACCTGCCTTTTGTTGGAATCCTTTCACAACCAATCTGGCATTGTACCACTTCGAACCATCGTGCTCCTCTTTCAGTCTATAAACTCACTTGTTATAAAGAGCTTTTTTACCCTTAAGTAGAGTAACGAGCTCCTACGTATGATTGGACTCAAGAGAGTTCATCTCATCATCCATGACCTGCTCCCACTTAATCCATGTATTTGACCGTAATGCCTCTTCAAAACACTCTAGTTCACCATTATCTATTAGCAGTAAATAATGTAAGGAGGGTGAGTATCGAACCTTGGGTCTTCTCTCTCGAGTAGACCTCCTCACAACCGGTGTTTGTGGCTCTGCCTCATCATGCTCCTATGCATGCTCGTCTTGTGGCACTGTAACACCTATGTCCGGTAACTTTTCCAACTCTACGAATTCTTTCTCATCGGCTTTATTCTGCTTTTGCTGCAAACTATCATTATGCATCACTTTCTCATTGAAGACTACGACCTTGCTTCTAATGATTTTTCGGTTATCTGTATCCCAAAATCGGTAGCCAAAATCATGTTGCCCGTAACCTATAAACGTGCACCTCCTAGACTTCGCATCCAGCTTGTTCCTGTGTTCTGCATTAATGTGAACATATAAAGTGCAACCGAATACTTTTAGATGCGCAAGGTTCACTCTTTTCCAGTCCACGTTTCTTCTAGTAATCCACCTTCCAATGGTGCTGAGAGACTTCTATTGATGAGATATACGGCAGTATTCACAGTATGTGCCTAAAACATTTAAGGCAACCCTACATGTAACCTCATGCTCCTGGCGCGTTCAAGGATGGTCCTGTTAATGCGCTCGGTCACACTGTTCTGCTGCGGTGTCCCTGAAATTATTTTTTAATATTTGATTCTATAGGCTGCACAATACTCCTCAAATCTCTTATTACAACACTCTCCCCCATTATCTGATCTGAGAAATTTTATTATTTTTCCTGTCTCATTTTCTACTAGAGCCTTCAACCTCTTAAATACATCAAACACCTCAAATTTATGTTTTAAGAAATAAACCCACAATTTTCTACTAGCATCATCAATAAATGAAGCAAAATGGCGTGATCCACCAAGAGATGATACCTGTGACGGTCTTCACACATCAGTGTGTACAAGCTCCATCAAATGCGTCTTTGCAACTCATCCTGTTTTCTTAAACCTACTCTTTTCTGCTTGTTATATACGCAGTTCTCGCAGAATTCCAGGTCGATAAACTTCAACTCTAGTAGCTTCCCCTTTGACAATAGCACTTTCATTCCCTTCTCACTCATATGTCCTCTGATGTCATAACTGCCCGTTCACTCCAGTTAATGTGACTGCGAGTGAACTGTATGATCTGGAAGTCACGTACAAAGTGCATTCCTTGTTGTCTCGAGATATCACCAAGGAACCTTTTGTGACCTTCTAGGAATCACTAGTGAATGTCGTCACATATCTGGTACCGGCCAACTGTCCCACCGAGATCAAATTCCGTCTCAAACTCGGTACATGTCTGACATCCTTCAACTTCAAAACTGTTCCGTCTTTCTGACTTATGTGAATGTCTCCATTGCCAACAATAGTGCACGGCTCATCATCACCCAGGTAGACTCTTCCGAAGTCACCTGACACATAATCACGAAGAACTTCCTTACATGAAGTGGCATGAAACGAAGTACCCAAGTTTATAACCCAAGACTCATTCAGCGCATTAAGAGACAAAATTAATGCTTCTGTGTTACTCTCCTCAGATAGATTCACTGAATCATTCCCACCTTGAGAGCTTCCTTCTTGTTTCTTAAGCGCCCTACAATCACGTTTCATGTGCCCCTTCTTCCCGCAATGTCGACACCCATCCTTATCTTTCAGTCCATTGGACTTCTTCCCCGACTTAGAACGCCCATGTTTATTGCCTCTTTTGTCCAACGATATTCCTCTTCCTTCAACGTTTAGAGCATTCCGGAAATTCCCTGAAACTCCCGATACCTTCCTTCTAGATTCTTCACTAAGAATTAGACCCGCCACATTATCGAATTTTAACTTTGTTGTTCTTGAGGAATTGCTCATGGCAATCACTAAACCATCCCAACTATCTGGCAAACTGGACAAGATCAATAGCGCCCTGACTTCATCATGAAAAGTGATGGCAACGGATTCCAATTGGCTCGTGACTGTGTTGAACTCATTTAGATGTTCAGCCACGCCCCTACCATCTGACATCTTCATATTAAATAGCCATTTTATAAGATGAACCTTGTTGGATGCTGAGGGTTTCTCATACATTGTAGCTAGAGCTTACATTAATTCTTTCATGGTCTTTACTTTGGATATATTGAAGGCGACGCTCTTAAACAAAGAGAGTTGGATCGTTTTTAAAGCCTTCCGATCTACTAAAGCCCATTTATTATCTGTCATCTTCTCTGGTTTTTTCTCTTTTCCTTCTAGAGGAATATAGAGGTCCTTATGATATAGATAATCCCCCATCTACATCTTCCAAAATGCAAAGTTTGAACCATCAAACTTCTCAATTCTAGTTTTCACTTCTTCTGTCATTGCTCCTACTTGAACTAAACTAATAGCTCTGATACCAGTTGTTGCGCAGCACGCCAACAACGCCGGTGAACCAAGATCCAATCTCCGGTCTCACCCACAAATGATAACCAAGAAGAAATATAATCCAGAAGTAGAATCCAAGCAAACCAACAAACCACAAAACATATTTTACGTGGAAAAAACCCCAAACAAGGGTAAAAACCATGGTGCAAAACTCCACTATGAAGAAAACGAAGTTACAAGTAATACACTTACCTTCTCTGATGCTCCCATGCACAGAGATGACCCTTTTTGTTAACTTCTTCCCTCTTTCTCACCTTGGACGTGTAGAAAACCTAACCCCTTGCCCTAATCCCGGATTACACCAATTTATATAGTAAAACTAAAAAATAGAACTCAAAATAGGAAACTCCGCAATTCACTTTACGTTCGATTGGGTGCCCGATCAGGCTTGATCGGGCGCCCACCCAATATAGAAAACGTCTAACGAGCTTAACAGGAAAAGGCCCGAATTTTGGGCGTCTAACCAAACTTGGTCGAGCGCCCAATCCACTTGATCGTCGGGCGCCCAACCACTTCCTGGTGGGATTGGCTCCACACCTCAACAAGCACAAAGTGACGCATCATTTTCTTAAGTGTCAGATGGTGGAATTCGATTGATTATTGCTTGTGCTTGTACTGTTGTCAGCCATGATGCGAGGAGATTTGATTGGATGGCATGCCATTGTTAAACCTAACAACTTACTTTCATGCATACTTTGCGTGGTTCTATCTCTGGCAAAACGATATGCCATCCAATCAAATCAGACGTAGACTGACTACTACGCTTGCTTGTCCCATGCTCAGCACAAACAGGAGCTATGAGGGGCCACCATGATGTATGGGTTTCATCCACAATGTCTATCCATTTTGCCATACCATTTTAAGGTGTAAGTCTAAAAATAAGGCACACCTAAGGATTAAGTGGACCACATAGCAAGAATTAAACCCATACCTTTAAAAACTGCTTGGGGCCACAAAACTGCTTGGTGTATGTGACCTTATGAATAAGTTGGATTGCAAATAAACATACTGATGGCCCTAGGAAGGTATCAAAGATGGGCATTATTATCATGTTGCTTCCTATGGAGTGGTCCACTTGAGCCTTGGATCAGCTTCATTTGTGGGCTTATGCCCTAAAATGTCATGACAAAATGAATGGCCAGTGTGGATAAAACCCATACATCATGATGGAGCCGTTAGAGCCCCTGCTTATTCCAAGCTCAAGGTATGTGGGCATAATTCCCAATCTACATTCAATCGAATCTCACCATATCTGCCTGTGGTAGACTGTAGTGCATTGGGACCTGGATTGTACAGGTGATTCTTCTACCACCGACCTCTCACGTCCCCAACGCTTACAATGGCACGTGACCCAATCCAATCCAACCATGTCTTGATCCAACAGAGATCGGCAGTGGCAGGGTCTCCATGCAATCCGTGACCGAGTCGGTTGAGGACCTACTTTGGACCACACTACACTCACAAATGTCAGCTTAACTGTTAAGAAACAAATGAGGCCTTATTTGGATAGACCGGAATCCTCTACAACAACTCAGATTTGTGAAGCTTGCTGTACCGTTTGTACAAATCAACCCTGTCCGTCAGGTGCATCCCCTCATGGTCACCACAGATCTAAAAAACCAGGCAGACCCAAAGCTAAGGTGGGACACGCCACAGAAATCAATAAAATCACACTAAAACCTCTTAGTCAAACGGTGCGGTCCACCTAAGTTTTGGGTAGAATGGTCTCTGAATTTTGCCTTGGTCCTCGCAAGGTGCACTTGATGAGCAGTTTGGATGGACCATAGACACCTGACAGGCCTCACAGTTTCCTGGTCGTGCAGGTCACCTGAGTATTGGAATGGGCTTATGTTGGAGAGTCTTCAAACTAGTACATGGTTTTGGTGCTCAGACCGGTCGCCCGACCGGTCTGAAGACCGGTCTAGTCGTTTGGCCTAGTGCACATGAAGACAGAAGACAGCTCTTGTGTGGCCCTAGACCGGTCGTGCGACCGGTCTGGAGGGGGCTGCGACCGGTCGGACGACCGGTCGACTGTGATGCAGAGACGTGTGAAATCTCCCTGGACTAATTTGTGCGATGTGCGACCAGTCGGCTGTGCGCCTGGGTTTCTTGCGTAGGTTGTAGTACTGCGCAAGGTGTTTCTATTTCGAGAGTTTTTCCTATTTAAGAAGGTGCAATCCCATCTTAGATGGAATCCTAAGGTATCCAAGGTTTCCTATTCGTACTAGGAAGAGGGGAGAGAGTTGTGAGGGAGAGAGAGCTTGGGTTTTCTCTGGTTTCCTTGCTTGTGGGCTGTCATCTTTGTAATCTTCTGTTTAATTTATAGTGGATCGTTTGTGCCATGATTTTTTACCCGTTTTGGGGTTTTTCCACGTAAATTCGGAGTCTCTTGTGGTGAATGCTTGTGTGTGATTGATTTCATCTTGTTTCTCGTTTGATTTCGCATTGCTTCACGCGTTCGGCGTTCCGCTTCCGCTGCCGCTTTCCCAACAGCTTATTTGTTGTCCCACAAGTCCGATACCCAAAAGATGGACTGGATTTCACTTACACAACATGGTGGGCCCCACCCATTGGAAAGCTTCCATCAGGCTTGTTTGGTAGCATGTACTTGGCATGAATTGAAATCCAAACCATAAGTACTATACAATCAATGTGAATTGGAATCCTCAATTGTAATTGACAGTTTCTAATTAAAATGAATTAAAATCCATAAATTATATATATTTACCAACTGTAATTTGAATGCATTGGAATTCTATAATATATTTATAGAAACCCAAATTTAATTTTGTAAATCAGGTTTAATATCTTAAATTACCATACATATGTGATATTTAATAAATTGATTATAATAAGCCCATTGAAATATATTGGCCAAAGCTGAAGAAATTTTAAGCCTTTTGTGTGCCACAAACATAAGCATCCTAAACAATGTTATTCTTTTTAGCTGTCCATCAAATAGGTAACATTTGGACAGTTTGGACAATTTTATTGGTATGATTTTAGTGATATGGCAATAATTGGATCATTTCGAGGTATCATCACCATGCCATGTGTATGGTGGATTAGTAGTCCAACGACAGCTTTGTTATTGGTGGGACTCTCCTGCTTTTAGAAAAAGAGCTATCGAATGCACCAAATCAAATGGATTCATGGCAAAATACAGAGATTTCCAAGCACACGAGAAAGTGGCTTTTCATTTACCACCAGTTTTATCCACTTATTATCTTGCTGCCAAACGCACCAAAAGTTACAATTATGAATACAATCAAATACACGGTGCAAATGACACCTTATGTTTTTCATTTTCCCTTTGTGTATTATGATCATTTGACATTTTAAAAGGTTGGTTGTGGCCAAATGATTTCATGAAGGTCTTATAGGTAATTCAAGGTTGAATTCTCAAAGAATTTTATAAAATTTTCAGACCTGTAAGTTCTAGACCATGCCTCAGGTAGAGTGCATTTTGAAATGCTTGTTTGGTCTTGGAAGAAATGAATTCTCCTAAGAATTCAATTACTAAAATTTGCCATTTTTTTATGATTTTTATCTTTAAGATAAGTTATTAAAATTGTAAAACATGAATTTTCATCCAGCAATTATTTTCTGTTTTGAAAATGATAAAAAAAAAAGGTCTTTCCTTTCTAACAACTCTTGCCTAACCTCTCGACAAAAAACTGAATTCCTTGGAATATTTATCTTGATACGCAAACATCATAGTGAAAATCTCGTTTATTGGGAATTTGTTTTCAAAAAAGATATTCACAGCCACTTGTAAGATCCCAGAGAGCCGAGCCAAACATCCCTTCAATTGTATTTTTATGATCTCATGAAATCTGAGCCATGACAACGGCTCAAATTCCAGCCAATCCTATCTAAAGATCAGATTCGATTAATTGTTAACAAAAAATTTCTTTAATTATATTATCTCTACCATCTATTAAATGAGCCTTTTTTCTCTCACCGAATAGGAGCCATTGTCGGTTTTTATATTTTAAGTCCTTTTTGGTATGCAGAGTTGTTACGTGGTATTGAATTGAATTTGGTGGATTAATTGGATTAATTCCCATGTCATATCATCTAGATCAAGCAAGAGATACAGTGGGATTTTTGATGAATTTTGAAACCCATTATGTTATGGGTAATTCCAAACATGTCCTCGAACGCTAATGTGGAAGATTCACAACCATTGATCCAAGGCCCACTTAAGCCAATCAATCACGAGTGTTAATGACATTGTAGTAAAAAGATCGAGGCCCCGGCTCGGCCTTATCTAATAAATGACCACCCAGGTTAACAAGCCAAGAAAATATTAAAAACTTGTCCTCAGAATATTATGAGAAAATCTCCTCGGTGTAATAAAATCTTTAGAGCAGACATGCCTTTAAGCGTCCCCGACAATTCGACAACTGATAGACTACACATCCTTGGCCTCTGGAGTTTTCCGACGATTATCTGAAAAACGCTTATTGTTTTTTAGCAGCTAAGATTGCCGACTCCGAGAGCTCGGTATATTGAGAATGTGCCGAGAAGAGTCATAAGCTATCAAAATAGGATAAATCCGAATCCCAAGACATGCGGGATCTCCAGCGTGATCTTCAGCGCATAATTATAATTCATACTAATTAGGAAACATCATTCGAACAGCATACCGTCTAGATACATATCCCAAAACGGGATTACCGAATAAGACGTCGTAGATTCTGAATGACCCATAAACATCCATCGTCTCTGAAAGGACTTGACGGTAAAGCTTTAAGGTATGCAACTATACACATGTCCATCGTCTCTAACTTAAGCATCGGAGGGTCCTTAACTGGCACGATCGGCGACCCCTCACATGGCATTTGTGGTTGCAGATCCACATCGTTCATCAGGGGGCCCATCATTTAGCAAAGATCATAATCATTTGTTACCAGCCCATTTTTCAATGTTAACACATTACGTCCATGAGGCCCATGTTGATGCATGTGTTTTATCTATGTCGTTCATCCATATGCACCCTTTACACACGACAATCAAGTTACATATGCATACAAATGATTATTTGCACAATTCAATCAAACACAAGGCCACACCTATGAGTGAGGGTCTATATTCGGTTAACATGTGCGATTAGGAAATATGGGCATGCCAAAGTCATACTCGACTCAATGTTTGATTGAATGCTAGTGAACCCCGCACTAAGATGGATTGATTAAGACCAGATTCTAGGATCCGGTTGCCATCGTCAACCATATGTTGTAATAACGATTAGGCAATTTTCAAATGGATAGGGTAAGTCATTCCTGATGGATTCTTTTTGCCTCGCATCTTAAGACTTGTTCCTTCACTAATAATTATAGCCAAAGTATATTTCTTAAAAAATCAAGATGAACAGGCTAAAACATAAGAGGGCTAAAAACAATGTGAAATTTTTATTGATTTATAGATGATGCTCGTTACAATTCACAAAGTAACAAATCAAACTAGATAATGAAATAAAAGAGATAAATACTTGAACCGTTCGAATGGATAAATGATCTAAGTGAATGGTCAGCAGGATTTGACCGGGGTGTTTGGTCTTCAAAGTAAGAACTCAGTTAATCGATATCCAGCAATAAAGGTTGTGGATATTTATCATATTCCTAATATACTGTAGCGGTGACGCTCGACGGTAGTGATATAATTTAAGACTAAGTTGTGTTATGCTGAGATAAAAGTAAAGGTAAAGAGAAAGATTATGAAGATTGTTACTCTCAATTCAATCAAGTTTAGACACATGCGTGGGCGAGGGCCTGGATTAGATATTCATGTGTGAGTATGATTCACGGGCGTGCCATAGTCTGCCTGACTCAAGGATTAATTAAATTGTTGGTGTCCCCTACACCGAGATGGATAGATTGGAGACTAGACACTAGATTTAGAGTCTTCTCGACCACCTATATTGTGCTCCGTTTAAGTGATTTGTGAAAGGGTAGGCAGCTAAGCCTTTTAAATAAGTTTGTTTTACCTTGTGATAATAGATGTGAGCTTATGATTTAAGGACTTTTTTTCTTATCAGTTATTAGTTCAATCTTTCTTAAATGAACAAGCGCACACAAACAGATAAATAAAAGAAAAAGATTGTCGATTTCATTAATATATAAAAATGATGCTCATTAGAATCAACAAGTCTTAAGACAACCAGATAATAATAAACAAGAAAATGAAAAATAAAGGATAAATACCTAATGCGCCTATCGGAACAGATGATAGAGGTGGGCATGATTGTCTAAATCGGAATTTAGGTGATCAAAGTCTATAACTTAAGGTTGTAGAGAACTAAATCTACTCTTAAAGTACTATAGTAGGAGCCACTCCGCAGTAGTTATATATATAAAAACTAAGCTAGGTTAGGAAAGTAAAAGATAAATGAAATGTAAAAGATAAATTGTTGTGTTTGGTGTGGGGCCTTGAGCTCTTCTATAAGGGTATCTTCAAGACTATCAGCTTGCATTAGACATAAAGTACTCTAACTAAATCTAAACTCGCTATCTCCCTGAATCTTCTTCTAGTAGCTAATCCTTTGCGAAAACGTTTGTGGCCCATTGCGTGGATTTGAACCCAAGGACCACTAAAGTTTCACCTTATCCAAATACCTTAAGGGCTAATATGAAGGGGACCCTTATGAGAAGTCGAGGTTGCTCATTCGTAAGTTCTTACCATCTTGATGGAGTACCGGAAGGATTAGATGGATAAGATCCATTACATCAAGATCTTCTAGACCCTTGGTATGGATTATTCAAACTACATTTTGAATCTAGTTCTCCCATTCTCTGGATTCAGGTTACGGTATGGGGAGAAAGGCCTGATTGAACAAATACATCCATTTCTCCTGATTTGAGCCGGTCATGGTTAAGTTCACTTGGACAATAGTTTGATCCTCCAATCTTTGGGAAAATATTGAAGACTACAGCTTCTCCGAACATCTCTAGGGAGATCTCCCATTTTGGAAAGACTATGAGATATGGCCTCGACGAGAAGATCATGGCTTGATTCGTGATAAGATCTATTCTCTCAGCGGATCTCTTATAGACGTGGTAGGCATGTTGCCTCTTTAATTTACACGATAATCATAAGGGTTTGCACATTTGCATTAATAACTAAATGTGTATCGTCAAAGGATTATCTCATAATAATACTCTCATATGAGAGTAGGTTTTACATCATTTGTGGTCACGTGGTGTTAACACGTGGCAGCATTTGAATATTAGCCCATGTCAAGGCACCAAAAATGGGTGTAAACAGAGATAAATTGTGTTTGGCATGGGCCTGGACCTCTTCATTGCGTTCTCCTTTTTTAACTTCTAGTAGTGGCAAAACCCACACTTGGCTTCCTTACTATTCCAGGATCCTTCGCAACCACAGCTTTTATGTGGTCTTCCCACAAGATATCTCTATTAATCTGAAATCATTTTCAGATTGCCTACCAGTATGGTTGCAGTGATTTTCGTATATCGAAAATAGTTTTCAGGGCTTTGTCTCATTAGGTCCTGCTTGATCGTTCTTAGAGATCCCCTATCGTGACCATGAATATTTATAGAACTGATGGAACCGATTCCACCAGATCTAGATCGGGCCCTAATCCATTAATTCCCATCCGCTCAAATATTGGTTCGATCTTCGAATATTTGAAAACACTGTGAGAGCTCTGAACGTCTCTGAGAATATCTATCATTTTGGAAGGATTATAAGAGATGGCCTTACTGAGCATATCCGGATCTGTGATAGGATCCTTGCCTCGATCATTTATTACTGTGCAAAGTACGCTTCCTTAATAACGTGTCATACGAATTAAGGCTAAGTGTCCTTCGTCGCTTCATTTCCTCTTTTGTTTTTCATTTCCATTGGATAAGTGTAGGCAAATGGATGCAAGTAGGTAATTATTACTATTTCTCTCCATTTGATATGAAGAGTATTTACTCCCTGTAAATACATTAAAAAAAGGATAGTCATACTGTAACGCCTCAGATTTTTCAAATTTATTTTTAAAAAAATTAAAAAAATTAAATTGATTTTTTTAACTGAATGTTGAGCGTTTACTTCGTTTTAAAGATAACGGACCATTCGTAGGAGATCCAATAGGGGACCTTTTACAAAAGTTGATTTGAATAATCCCATAAATGTTGTAGAAAGACCAGATTTTGAAAATCTCATCGTTTTTAGTTAATTACGAAAATACCATTAGATAAACTTAAGTTACCGCACCATTTTTAAGTATTATAATTTCTGACAATCACTTCACACAAAACTTCGTATATGAGCTTTTGGGCACATTTTAGCCGTACACGTTGAATTTCAACCTCCAATCATCGTACAAATGCCCTAATTAGAAATTGGCTCATAGGCAGCCCACCTTTAATCGGATCTACCCCATTTTTGCTGTTAACGGCTGAAATCATGCTATCGCCTTGTTGGACGGAGCAGATATCCCTGATCCACCTCATTGGACCCCACCCGCGGAGAATGTGAGTCGCACGCAGTTTTCGTACTGCGAGCACACGATGCCACACCTCTCCTCCGTCTTCTTCGTTCAGCAGCAACAGCGGACGGACGCTGTCCGTCCGTGCGTTGCACGCCGTCCACCGGCATGGCACCACACACAAATCCGATTCGTCCATTCTGATGGTGCCCCACTTGAACTCAATCACCTCAAACCTTGCTATTATTCACACTCTGTACGGCCCACCTCAAACCACCATTGTAAACCTAAGAAACCAAGATCTGCCGATCTGGTTTACATGGACGGTCGGGGCTTCTTCTATACTCATCTTGTGGACCCCACCAAGCTTTCCTACGGTCCCTGAATGGTCGAGTGCAAGAAAGAAGGGCGTCATAGAGTCCCAATCTGTTTTCTACGCTAAAACCGGTCGGGTGTTTCCCCGCACCAATCCACCAACCTCAGAAACTATAAACACCCCCCCTGACGCTCCTGGCATCTTTAAAAGATTTAGATAGTGACAGAGAGAGAGAGAGAGAGAGAGAGAGAGAGATGGGAAATTAGAGAGAGAAAGCGGCTGTGCCGCTATTGCTGTTGTTGTTGTTGCTGCTGCTGCGCCACTGCCCTGCTGGACCCCGCTCCAGATCAGGAGAAGAAAGAAAGAAAGAAAGAGGAAGGAAAGGAAAGAGTAGAAAACAAGGTGAGTCAAGTCGAGTTAACTCGGTTGGGTTTTGTTGAGTTGCGTCGGTGCTAAAAGAGGTAAGTCCCTGTAAATTAGATATTTCTTCCAAAATTCATTCGCCGTTCTTTAGCCTTAAATGAGAACTAACCCTTAGGCTATCAAACTATGAAAATTATGCCCATCTACACCATAATCCCGTGTTTTCCATAAAACATTATAGGTTTGGATCTAAGTAGGATTGCATGGCTTTATCAACGTTCCAAAACATCCAAACTCAAAGTTGGGGATTTCCTTTAAGCCTAACTATAATAATATGAAGTTGTATGTTGATTTTATGCTTAGAAACTAAAGTTTTTGTTACGTAATTTCTTAAAACCGTGCTTGTTGAAATCTTTTCATGTAAATATGATTTGTATGGTGTTCCTTGTGCTATATGCTGAATTTTGATGTATGAATTATGCTTAAGTGGTTGGAAAATGAATGGTGATGATGTACATGCTTATGTGGAGACTATGCTTGATTTACGTTGTCACATGCTCATGATGATTCATGTATTGTTTGCTATGAGATATTGTACATGGATGTTAAGTTAATGAACACCCCTTAACCCCATACTGATGTAACCATTTGTTGTAAAGAGATGAAGCCCGTTCGAAGCCTTGTTACGTTGGCATTACCATGTGGAGATTTTGCATGAATATGTCTTATTGTGAAAGTCGGCATTACCGTGTGTCTTATTGAATGAATGTGCCTTGACGTTGAGAATTAAGTATTGGCATTACCGTGTATGTGTTGTTGATTGCATATGTCATGATGTTGAGTTTGAAACTACTGTGTACGCATTGTTGGATATGTGCCAAGGGATCCTTATTGATTCGTTACCTGTAATGGATCCATTGAAGTATGAAATTAATGAATATGAAGATTCTTGAACTGATTGGGGGTAAGGAGTGATCATTAGCTGTGTACATCATTAAATTGGTTGGATGCTAAAATACTGAATTAAAGGTTAGACTAATCATGCATTCACTGGACTTGACTTAGTGGTTCAACCCCTTGGGCGTTGGAGAAAGTGTGCATGTGCCCGTTTCTCTCTCGCTATCTAGTGGAAGTGTGCATGGGCCTGTTTCACTAGTTGGGTTTTGGTGTATGGGAAGAGTGGAGTGATCCCGTCTTAACTAGAACCTCTGGTGACTAGTGGCTGGTGAGAAGAGTTGAGTGATCCCATCTTATTTAGTCAGGGTGCCTTAGCCAGAGCATGCATGTCATGCATTGCATTAACCAAGATCTTTTGGTAGGTTGTTTTAATTTGATTAAATGATAATATCCTGCTTGCGTTTACTCTATATTTACTCTATGCCATTATTTTTATCATGATTGTATTGGAGGGATATTCCCCACTATGATGGCGTTTAACACTATCCAACCACATCTCAGATATTCCAGGTGAAGATCCAGCAATCGAATCAAATACCATGACGAAGTGTTCGAAGGCTCATGGCAGCAAATGGCAGACGATGAGGCTGAAATGGCGTGCAGATGCTTCATCTAGTTTCTTTATTAAAGTAAATTATTTTCCTTTGAATATATGATAAGTCTCTCATGGAGATCATAAGTGGAACGTTTGGTTAAACATGTTTTATTAGGTTAATTTAGAACTTAGAATAGAATATTTATGGAATAAAAACTTAAAATTCCATCATTATGCTATGTATGCCATGCATGTATGATATTACAGGTAAGTGTGTGGAAACGTAACCCTAACACACATGAATTAACACCTGGAAACTCGACCTATCGTGTCATCCACGAGAGTCGAAATTTCGAGGTGTTACAAATACATTTATGGGGCCCATTGTAATCTTTATAACATATCCATGACATCCATCTGTTTTACCAGAACATTTTAGAGTATGAGCCCAGAAATGAGGTATATCTGAAGCTCAAGTGGCCCACACTACAGGAAATCATAGTCATAAGTGATTTTTTATGATATATATTCAAACCACTATTTCATGTGGCGTGGTCCATTTAAGCTTTGGATTGGCATCAATTTTGGGTCCATGTCTTAAAATCACCAAGCAAAATGGATGGACAGTGTGGATAAGCCACATGTATCACAGTTACAAAAAATTTGTACATTCCTTAATTTTAGTGCACAAAAAGCAAAACTGGCATTGTAAAGTATAGAAATTACATAGTGAGTAATAATCACTCATTTGCTTGTATTTACACCATGTAAATGGAAATCAAACGTGCCCTAAAAGCATGAGTACAATTCGGTGCCACTGCATTTATGACAGGAAGAGTATAGTAAAAGGAAAACGAGGCAAAAGATATCTTCAACATGAGTACAATTTTGTTGCTATTAAGCTTGAAGATCAAACACACGGCAACATCTTATTAATCTACATCGGTGTATCTAAAATGGGGGTAACAGTGACTGAAATGAGTTTCGAAATTCAGTCCGTTCATTACCATTCCATGGTCCACCAAGAGTAGGTACACTGTTTTTTCTGAAGGAAATTTTGATTCGAAACGTTTGGATAGTCAAAATACCATCCTATTTCCAAACATATGATCATTGTGTAATACTAGTATTAATTGCACCACCCAAAAAATACCAGAATCATAGTTGGATAAGGATGGCTTCAATCCGATCCATGTCATGTCATGCCTTTACAATGTGATAGTGACGAGGAAAAATGCCGTGCCTGAGGATGCATGCAATCTGCTGTCTTTCCAAATTTTATAAAATAAAAATGGGCCCAGATCTGCAGGTAATACATTGCCACGTGTCACGCTGAGGTGTCTGTAAGTATTTATGACGAGGACATCAAAATTCAATTATCCGTAGGAGAAGGACCATTCAGTGAAAGCATGATTCGCGTGCTATGCATATGGCGGGCCCCACTTGCCGCTCATATTAGCACCATCCACTGTAGATTGTACCGTCCTTCGCGACTGATACAATTGCGGTCGGGGAACACTTGGATAAATATGGTCCCATTCCATTGCTTGGATCGTAAGAGAACGCCTCTGAAACGAAGATGGAAGGTGGTCCCCACCTTTCACGTTCAACTAGAAAAATCATGGACATGAGTCACGATATACTGGCACTTTTATAAGTTGTGGTGTCTGTTCCAACCGTACACGTGGCATGTAAATTGTCAATCCAGCCAGTTCAAAATGTAGGGCCCACTGTAGATGGAGCACAGCCAGAAAACCAAACCTACCAAACAATCCTAACCACCCATTTGGTGGCAGTTGGGCGGGTGGTTTAGTCACGGTCCTAATGCACTGAGCCAAATCAGATGCTCAATATTTGTTTGATCAGTTTCACCTTCGGCTGAATCAAAGCAGCCCACCGTTTGCACGGTCAAAATCCTCAAAAGTGAGAGCCGCTAAGGACGGTGGATAATGCTCTATAAAAATGGTGGTGGACTATCACTATTGTCTGAATTAAAGCAGGTCAATTGGTGGGCCCCACATCCGATATCTGGAAATCTGGTGGTCACGAGTCATATCTCTTTTATATTACTTCCGAACAACCCACTTTGAAAATGAATCTGACATTTTTAAAGAGAAAGGCGTTCGAAAAAAATGGATGAAAAGAAACGTATCCGATCAGCTAAGGTGGGCCCCACAAAGAGAATCAGATGAAGGGAAACAACCCGAGTAGTTTGACTTTGTAAGTAAAAACACAAGTGTAATAAAAAAAACAGAAAGTGATAATTACCGCAATAAAAAGATATATTAGAACTTATTCTAGTCAATTACAGCCAGAACTTAATTATTGGGGGCCATTGTCGATACTCTGGCAGACAGTGATGCTTGATACGTATGCACTAAAAAAATTTAACACGCGCCATTCAGGTAACTCACATTTAACTGTCCAAATTGTTATTTTCCAATTTATATAGCATCCAACCAAGAATTACACTGTTATGATTTTACAAATGGTTGATTATTGGACATTTCATGGACGGTCTAGATTACAAATGTAGCAGTCTGAATTGAACAGAGAAATGCCCATTAATCAGAGCTTAGAATATTTCAATCAATTTGAGCCTTGTAAGATGACATATTTGTATTGGGTTCTGATATTTGGACAGAGTATCAAATAAGTCCTATGTATTAAGTGTACTATTTCTGAGTGCCGTGTATCAACCATCACGGTCTGCAGAGTATCAAATGATTCTCTTTTTACACATTCCATTTCCATCAGATCACCAACATCTTTGTATATTTGCTCCAAAGCTCCTTCCGCTGTCTTACTCTACTTCGCGGGAGGATGGAATGAAGGGCTACTCGCGGGGTACATTTCTCAACACGTCATACGTGTGAATGATCTGAGCCATTCATCGTCTGGGATCCATCTTGACTATGCCCTGGCCAGAAATTCAGGCAGGTAAGCTTATCATATAGGCCAGGCGAGGCTCCGATAAATGGTCTCTGGGAAAAGTGATCAACGGTCACTAGTCATGGTGACCCTTGCCCCTGATGAGTAGCTCAGATCTGGCACGTCTGTTAAGTTACCATGTGTGCCTCGGATTGCCTCTAGCAGTGGAATGTTTGATGCGTGTACGTTGTACACGTGGCATACGAGTTACTCTATTAAATTGTCGAAAATGGTGGGCCCCTGTCTAAAAAAGGTCAAACCAAGACCTAAGTGATCTAACTTTTAAATGGATACTCTGCCGACATTTAATGGACGGTTGAAATGAAAACTAGTCAACGGCTCAAATTAAATATTGTCATTGATTAGAGGTTTAGGATTAATTTGAATTTGAAATGATGTCCTGCCTACAGTGGGTCCCACAATTTGTGAGGTTCAAATCGATTTAAGCATGCAACCGACGTGCTCCAGTTGTATGCTACATGTACAATTTTTATGTGACTTCTTATCAACCCAACCACTCACACACCCACACACATGGGCACCATTAGATGTGGTTTCTCCACCAATACAATCAAAAAAATAAAGCGAAATAAAAGAACCCCACACCTGGGATACGAAGAGTTGAGATGTTTATAGTGACCAATTGCTAATCAATTGAAAATCTATTGGATAGATGTGCATACGAGTCGCTATCTTTGAAATACTTCACACCCCTCAATATGCTCAACTGTTACAGAAGGTGGCCGATGCGTCTATCTCCAAGGATACAAATCCCCAACAAGATAATCCACCACACCGTGCACTGGTTGAAAGAAATCCAACACCAATATGACACAAAATACACTACACTATTTTCCTTTTGCTCATGGAAAATCGAAAAAGTGGAATTTTTTAAGGTGAAGGAGAAAGAACTTCGATTATGTACACACAAACCCTAACCCTAGCCCCCTTATATAAATCACAATCACGACGATTCAATAAAAGACCCATTAGAAAGAAACGATCACATCGTTTGAACATGCATAATAACTAAGGCACGTCTCACACAATAGAAACGACCTAATCCATATAGGCCACATCTAGCGGACGTGATAAAAGCAACAAATAAGAAAAAATGGTTTTACAAATTTGAACAAAACTTAACCCATCAAGACTCAAAGCAAAGAGGTCAGCCCAGGCCAATAGAAGTCCAATTGCAAACGCAGACACACCCAGTTAAAGGTTTCCAAGCTAGGAATCCTACCAGTTGCACCCCTTACACACGCATATGGGCTTTGGCATAGTTAAAGATATTTTATAAGAGTCTATCTTAATAAAAGGTATATAAATCATTTTTTCTCCCATTCTATTCAATATGGGACTAAAGAAAAACACAAAAAGACAAAACAATAAGAAAAATCTTCATTTTTCACAAAAAAAAAACCACCAAGCTTGGTTGAAATACACATAACCTTAAAGCGTATAAAATTATGTCATTTCAGAAGTGTGTGTGTGTGTGTGTGTGTGTGAGAGAGAGAGAGAGAGAGAGAGAGAGAGAGGTCTCAAATCCAACCCATGTAAGGTCTCGATTCTAACCAGTTAACTTGACCACAAGTAACCATCCGCCAAACGGCAACTCCCAACCTATTAAGGTCGTGTTTGGATCCGCGTATTATATTATGCTAAACTATATATTCGATTTGCCGAAGTATACATACGACGAACTCTGAGTACGTCCAGGTTTAAAGCACCCTCTCAGCCCGAGTACGTACATGTTCCCATTTAAATACTAAAAAAAAAAAATCCAAAATCCCTCATTTTCTACTCCCTCCTCACCTCTTACTCAAAATCCCTACTTTGCCCTGATGAACCCTTGGATCCGATGACTCTAATTATGAAATGTCCCAAAAAATCGACTGTGTCCCAAACTAATGTGAGCCACATCGTCTAAAATAGTGTAAAATCATGGGTGAAAAAGCTAAAATTAGAGCTGGACACAAACGAAGCCCACTCGAAAGCTTGGCTTAGATTGCTTTGAAAAAGCTCGGCTGGGATTGGTTCGAATAGAAGTTCAAACCAAACCCAGCCTTGGAGTCAATCCCGTTTATAAAAACAAACCAAACTCAAACTAAGATAGTATCAGCTCGTAGATTGTATGCACATTGTCTCCTGTGGTGTGATCCACTTGAGCTTTGGATATGATACAATTTTGAGATCATGTCCTAAAATGACATGTAAAAAGGGATGGACAACATGGATAATACATATACATGATGACATGGATAATAAATAATACAAATACATAAATGCACATTGTTTCTTAGAGTTTGGTCCACTTAAGTTTTAGATATGATTCAATTTTGGATCATGTCCTAAAATGATACGTAAAAAGGGATGGAAGGCGTGGATAATACATATACATGATGGTGGGCTCACAAAGTTTACTTAGTATGCTAAATCGAGATTTGAATTGGCTAGTGAGCTCAACACCCGCCACATAGCTAGTATCAAAGCTCTGTGGGACCCACCATGATACGTGTGTTTTATCCAGTCGTCCATCAAATTTTCCAGCTCATTTTACAGTATGAGACAACAAAAATAAGGAAGATCCAAACCTCCCGTAGACCACGACACAAGATCCCAATTTGTTGGTGGACAAAAGTTTCGGATCAATATTATTTTCCTATGGTGGGGCCCATCACAATGTATGTAATATATAACCACCCCGCCCATCCATTTTTACAACTTGTCTCGGTTCAACTTGGCTTGGCTCGACTCAGCTCAAATATCTGGCCAAATCAAACCAAGCTCAAACAGTAGAGTAGAGATTAGGCTAAAAGCTAGATAAGTGGTTGTCACGTAAGCAAGCTAAACCAAACTTAGGTCAAACTTGGTCGGTCTTGGCTCATGTACAGCTCTAGCTAAAATCTTTAGGTTTTTGGTGGAACCTCATCTACACGAGTAGAATAGGTACAGCCCTGGCTTCACCCAAGACAGCATGGCCTTTATGGGACCCACCATATGTATGCTTTCTATATCCACACCGTCCATCCATTTTGCCAGAAATTTCAAGCATGATCAAAAAATTGAGGAAGATTCAAATCTAAGGTGGAACATAAATAGGAAACAGTGGTGATTGGACGCTCTACCATTAAAAACTTCTTAAGGCCCAACGTCTTGCTTTTACAATGTTTACTAGTCATCTAACCTATTGATAAGGTCACATAAACTTGGATGAAGGGAAAAGACAAATATCAGTTTGATATGAAACTTACGTAGTTCATTAATGATCAATCACCATGGTTTCCTATGGTATAGTCCACTTGAGAATCAGATTTGCTTCATTTTTAGATTATGCCCCGAAATAATCTAGAAAAACGGATGGACGGTGTGAATATAGAATACATACATAAAGTTGGGCCCCACCATAAGAGCTGCACTGTATTGGGTGAAGCCGGGCCACATTAATCCACTTTACACCTGCATACCATGAACGGCTCATATGTCTAAATCACATCTTGGTAGTAAGGTTTTAATTGGTTGACAATGAATCTCACCTGCTAGCCCAGCAACAGCAACAGCAACAGCAGTATCAGGTTCGATTGTCAAGGAGACACTAATTGCACGGGTGCATTGTCTGGGCGTTGCGCACCTAACAAGTTGGGTGCATTGCATGACTAACCAAAAAAAAAAAAGTCTCCAATGGTGCAGCCCACTTAAACCATGGATTGGCAATAGATTTTGGATGTCTAGGCCTAAAAGGAAGCAACACGAGTTCGCGACTGATGGATGAGGTGTATGTCCCACACGCAAAATACTGGGCCCCACATAACTATACCATAATATGTTTCCATCATCGCTCTGTGAAATGGGGGGAGGAGGCAGGAACAGCAGCTGACGATGATCTGTCTCTTGCGGAATAATCAGTAACCCCACCATTGACAAATCCAGACCCTCCCTTGGCCCCATGATGGAATTAATGTCCCATCTCTCGCTCCCTCCCTCCTTCCTTCACTCTCTTCTCATGCGTTGGAAGAGCCATATGCTTTGCCATGCATATATATAGAATGCACGGATGCTGATTTCAATCGGAACTAGAGCCGCGTTGTGATATCAGGCAATGGTCTGGTGTGAGTGACCGTACGTCTGTGGTATTCCAAGTTAGGAACCGTCCTTGCTTTTAACCCAGAGAGAATCTTCACAAACGCAGTGGTCCCTCCATTAGCACGTGTGAGAGCGACTGCTGAAGAAAAGACGCTGTACTACACTTCCCATTCCCCAAAATCACGGACGTCACTGATGGCTTGTGAGGACCAATCCATCGGACGCGGATTCAGTACATCCAAGAACCAACGCGGTGGTGGATCCGTGACCGTTGGGCCCACCTTCATGTATTTTTTTTTTTTTTAAATTTCATATCCACGCCGTCTATCCATTTTACAGCTAAAAAATGAAATGGATCCATAGCTACCACATCACAGGAAATAACAGGATGATGACACCCGCCGTTTTAACCTTTTTGGGACTCACGGTGATGTTTATTACCATCCCTAGGAGGAAAAAACAAATATAAGTTTGATACAAAAACTTTGCGCTTCCCAATCAGTTTTTAATGGTTATCATTCAATTGTCATTGTTTCCGATAGTATAGTCCACCGTAAGAATGAAAGGAAAACACAAACATCAGTTGGTATTTTTTTGCCATCCAACTGATGTGATGATGCCCATTGTGCATTCAATCACCATTGCTTTCATAGTATGGTCACACGAGATTGAATATTCATATTGCTCTGCTTAAATGACCACGAGATTTGAATCTATTTCAATATTTGCTCTTGCTTTAAAATGATTTGGCAAAACAAATAGGTAACATTAATGTAAAACATATATATAATTGTGGTCTCCCAAGTACTTAATAGCCTTACTACTCAATATAACAACTTTTATACATATTTTATGTAGCCTGATAGCAACACATGACACAATCAAATCTCATGACTTATATTATAGAGCTACCTAATGGCCTGACACCCAAACAAAACAAATTTCTACTATAACTTGCATAGCCCATCTTCCTTCAGATGGCATGTGCCCTAATCAAATCTTACTATCAACAGCTAAGAGCCCCGCAATCCACTTTCAAATTGAAGAGCAGATGTGTAGCACCTATTTTATTAAATGCCTAAAATGTCAAAGTTTGTAAGCCCCGTTGTATTGCATATGTAAAATCTAATCCATCAATCAAGTGCCATCCTAAATTATTAGAAATTGGGATAAAAATCAGGAAGCTCTACAACTAAGGTGGCTTGCACTATAGGAAACTCCGGGCATGACATGCGGGCCATTAGTGTGTGTGGGGGCCACAATGATGTATATCAATACAAAAATGACCTTGTAAATAAAAAGAAATGAGAAATGTGTACAATTTACTTTCCTAATTATATTTTATCCGTACGATGGGTGTCTACCACCTAGGCATGAGTAAAACCGAAGCAATTTTACATTATTGCCATTCGTGGAGCTGATTTTTGAATGTACGATCCATGCAATTGTTTGACGAAGTGTATTTACATTTAATGCACGGTGGGCCCCACATAGCTTTGTTGTTTTCCGCATCAACCTAGAGCAGGTGCTGTAGATGTTCCTGTCTGGATGTAGGGTAATTTTGCCTGCCACGTCGGACACCTTTTGATCTTACTATGGATACGACAGAACCATTTTGGTACTCCGACGGTGCACCCAGTTTGCTACCCCACCGCTCCGCTGGGCGCGACTTGGGTGAGACCCCGGAACCAGCAATGTGGTTGGTACCCTAAACCTAGGGCCCACCTGGATGTATTCCTTGTAGATCCATGCCGTTAATATGCTTTTCCAGATTATTTTGTACTGTAGTACCAAAAATGAAGAAGATTGAAAATTTTGGGTGGATTACAACATAAGAAACACTGGTTAATAACTATTAAAAACCTTTTGTGAGCCACAAAAGTTTTATATCAATCTGATATTTGTTTTTTCCTTTCATCCCTGTCTACGTGACCTTATCAACAGATTGGATGGTCAATAGACATTACGGTGGACTCCACGAAGTTTTTAATGGTCACGGTTGAATGAGAACTGTTTCTTGGGGTGTGGTCTACCTAAAATTTGCATCTGCTTTATTTTTGGGACTACATCCTAAAATAATATAAAGAAACAGATGGATGGCATGGATCTACAAAGAATACATCCAGGTAGGCCCTAGGTTCAGGGTCCCACCCACATCGCTGGTCCACCTTATGATTGGATCTGCTTCCTTTCTGGTATAATCCCCTAAAATGATCTGGAAAAATGGATGGACGGAGTGGATACATAATACATACATCAAGGTGGGCCCCACGGTAACCCCACGGTTAGGGCCGCACCGTCTTAGGTGAGGCCGGGGTCTCACCTAATCCGCTCCCCCGCTACGTACGGTAGCCCGAGGTGTCCTTTTCCATAATGTACTGCTCAAGTGGACAAAACAATCAATCGCACCCTAAATCATGTGCAGATAAGGGATGCGTGTAATAGATCTGGGCCATTCATCTAGTACTGGCGGCCACTTGGAACATGCAATATGTATAAAACACTGACAAAATGGTGCACCGTTGGACTTTTTTTTCTAACCGTTCATTTTCCTCCTACGAGTTTGACCTGTTTGATCAACGGACCAATTTCATTTCCTGTACATGGAAAATTTACAGTGTACCATACCTGATGAATCGCCTGGATATCAAACGCATTTTCTATCTTCACATATGTCTGACACGTGCTCTACTAAGAGTCACGAACCACGATTCAATAAAAGAATAACGATCATCCGCATCGAGTGTCGTTGTCCTAACTCCGAATTCCTGTTGAGGACTTTTAGGGTACGTGGTCTCTGCTTATTTGCACGTGAATGCATGTGTTTTAAATTCTGATAAGTGGGGCCCACTTTTCATTAATCCAGACCGTTGGCTTGCTGTGTCTACCTCCTGAACTGATGTTGAATATCTCTTAAGCAACAAATCAAATACAATATGATTGTTCCATAGAGGAGCATTGAAAGGGATGTCCAACAACGGTGGGTCATAAATCATAATGGTCTCGGATTCGGTGGTAACCCCTCCAATTCCCACTTCCGTGCTGGTCGATGCTGGAAAATCTGTGGGCCCCACCATGATGTATGTGTTTTATCTACGCTGTCCATCCATTTTTCCAGCTAATTTTAATTCACGAGCCCAAGATTGAGGTAGATCTATATCTCAGGTGGACTACACCGTAAGAAAGAGTGCTGATTAAAACACCACCATTACAAACTTCCTGGGGTTGCAAAAGTTTTGAATCCGGTTGATATGTGTGTGTTGTCCCTTCATCCAGGTCTTTGTGACCTAACCAGCATGTTGGATGGCTAATAAACGTTACAGTGGGCCCTTGGAGGTATTTAATTGTGGTAGTTCAATCACCACTGTTCCCTACGGTGTGGTCCACCTGAGATTTGGCTCATGCTCCTTTTTTTTTTCTCTTTTTTTTTTCTTTTTTTTTCTTTTTTTTTTTTTTTTTCTTCGGCTCACCTCCTTTGTTGGCTCATGCCCTAAACTGAACTGACAAAATGTGTCACTACCGAATCCCAACCCAGGCAAAACCAGACAATAGCATGGATTATTGAACCGTGGGCCCACCTGTCAAATCTAGGAACGAGCGTGTAGTGCAAAGATGTGGACCACTTGTCATATAGTCCTCCCTCCAAATCGTCCTTTGATGCCCAGAGCCCCGTCGCTCTAGTTGCATATGGGGCCCACCATGGACCACCATCTGAATTTTTTAAACTTTTCTAGTGGTTTTCCATTATTTTCTACAATATGGTCCACCTGATAATTGGATAAGATTGATTTTTGGTGGGTCCCATTTTCGATGCCATACATACCACAGCGGACCTCACCTTCAACTAGTTGCAAGAATCTACAATATTACCAAAAAAGAAAGGAAGAATTTCTCATCTGCAAGAGCTGTAAATTTCACCTCTGACATTATCATTGCATAAAGATAACTGGTCGCGTGCACAGCCAAAGGTAACTCAACTTGTGGTACTGGATCACCTTTCTCGTAACAAACCACACGTGTAGTGAATCAGAACCGTAAAATTATTGGAACCAATATAAAGATTGTACATTACGAAAATCAGACTAATTAGATAGCTGGATAGGCTACACCTGAATGTTGAGTAAGACCGTCAGTTCTCAATTGATTCCAAGAGTTTAACCCGTAGGGTTTATGAACGGTTGATTTTTGTTCCAGCTAAGCTTCATGTCGTGACCTACTGTTTTAATGGAACTGATCTCCTACACAATGAACCATGTTGGCAGAAAATATGGTAGAGTACCAGAAGGTGCGGTACCTCTACGGTAGTATTTCCCAGATAAAAAGCTGGTTTAACTTTTTAGTGGGACCCACTTGCGAAATCTCCCAACGAACTAAGGAATAAGGACACGTGTCATGTCAGTGGGATCTACTGACGATTAGGGGGCGTTTTGCGCATGGTATTCAACAGGATTAGTTGAGATAGTATTTCATTTGATTCCTTGCAAATTCCGCGCGAGGATGGGAGGGTAAGGATTAGGTTGAATGGAATTACATTGGTTCTTCAGAAGAATTTCTATGGGCTCTATATGAATTTTAAAATTTAGTACTCATATAGGCCCCACATTGATGCATGTGTTTTATCCATGCAATCCCTCTATAGGTGCCTTTTACGAGTGACATTATGGTTATATACATGTACAAGTGATCGACATCAATTGTGAATTTAGTTCTTTGATTGCAATCCCATGGTCCACCAAATAGGATTTTACTTAATCTCGCATTTTTCCACAGCAAGAATTTGATCCCAAACATGGGATTGGATGGTGAAAATCCATGGCATTACCCGACATGTAATCATTGTGTAATAAATTATGTTAATCCCACCTAATGCTATCCCATCCCTTCTAATGCCAAGGCCAAACACCCCCTTAAAGACCAACAAGCCCTTGCTGGAGAGCATTAGGTGTGGCTCGGCCTAACCGAGAGTGGATTAGGTGGGGCCCACTTTGATGTATGTATTATGTATCCACGCCGTCCAACCGTTTATACACATAATTTTAGGGCATTACACTAAAAACTAAGAATATCCAATTATCAAGTATATCATATCATAAGAAACAGTGGTGATTGACCATTAATGGGCCACATGAGTTTTGGATCAAGCTTATATTTGTTTTTTACCTTCATCCAGTCTTATTTAACCTTATCCACATATTGGATGGTAAATAAACATTACGGGAACATTAAAGAGCGCCATAAGAATTTTTTAACGGTAGGACGAGCAATCACCAGTGTTTCTTATGGTATGGTTCACCTGATAATTAGATATGCTTACTTTTTGATATAGTGCCTTAAAATAATGTGGAAAAAAAACTGATGGACAACATGGATAGATAATACATACATCAAGGTGGGCCCCATGCTAGATAATAAATGGATAGATAATAAATGATGTTAATCCTACCTAATGTTATCCCATCCCTTCTAATGCCACGGCCAAACACCCCCTTAAAGACCAACAAGCCCTTGCTGGAGAGCATTAGGTGTGGCTCGGCCTAACCGAGAGTGGATTAGGTGGGGCCCACTTTGATGTATGTATTATGTATCCACGCCGTCCAACCGTTTATACACATAATTTTAGGGCATTACACTAAAAACTAAGAATATCCAATTATCAAGTATATCATATCATAAGAAACAGTGGTGATTGACCATTAATGGGCCACAGGAGTTTTGGAACAAGCTTATATTTGTTTTTTACCTTCATCCAGTCTTATTTAACCTTTTCCACATATTGGATGGTAAATAAACATTACGGGAACATTAAAGAGCGCCATAAGAATTTTTTAACGGTAGGACGAGCAATCACCAGTGTTTCTTATGGTATCGTTCACCTGATAATTAGATATGCTTACATTTTGGTATAGTGCCTTAAAATAATGTGGAAAAAAAAAACGGATGGACAACATGGATAGATAATACATACATCAAGGTGGGCCCCATGGTAAACCCACGGTAAGGGCCGCCGCACCGTCTTAGGTGAGGCCGGCATCACCTAATCCGCTCTCGGCCTAACTAAGATGACACGGCCCTTACCGTAGGGCTCACCTTCATGTATGTATTCTAGATCCACACTGCCCATCCATTTTTTCAGATCATTTAAGGCATGTTTGATTTCCCTAGGAAATGGAAATACCTCAGAAACAAGTCATTATTACTTCTTTACCCCGTTTGAAATTTGGTGTAATTCCTACCTTGAAAATCGGTCCAAAGGAAGTAGTTTAAAATTATTTGAAATTTGGTGTAATTCCTACCTTGAAAATCAGTCCAAAAGAAGTAGTTTAAAATTATGGCCCCACCGTGATATATATGATATATTTGCCCCGTCCATTAGTTTTACTTGAATATTTTAAGACATGAACAAAAAAATGAGGTTGATCTAACATTCAAGTGGCCTACACCATAGGAAACAGTGGTAATGAAGTTTTTAATGATAAGTGTTGGATTCCCTTTTTCCTGAAGTGTGGTCCACCTGAGTATTGGATTTGCTTTATTTTTTTGTCCATGCCCAGTGTTCATTTGCCAAAAAAGATGGATGGTCTGGATAAGCCACATACATAACGGTGGGCCCCACCTATATTTCACATTCACCTCAATTTTAGTGATACAAAAGTAGGTAGTCAAATCATACATGGGGAATGGTGTAGGAATTACCTAAGAAATAATCATTATACATTTACATTGCATTTACTGAGAATTGGAAAATCAAAGAGGCCCTTAGGGTCTGTTTGGTAGTAAGGAAATGAAGGGAGATGGTGGTACATTCATCATGATTATAAAAGACACGCGTTTGATTCGGATCTTCTCATGTAAGTTGATGTAAGCTGGGATGTAATCATCTCCGTGGTTTAAAAATTCATTCTCTTCTATACACCGCATGCGCGCGTATATATTGGTATGACTCGGTGGGTGTGCCCCATTTATGAATAGTAAACCATGATCGAGACCGTCCACTCGAAGGCAGAATTATTTTATGAGACATCCTTTTGAGGTTGGAATGGTCCCATATACAGTTTGTGACATCTAGAAGTGTGCATTCCTCTTCAAATAGCCAATTCTCGGATCACAGATATATTAACCTTAGTTCTCGACTAAAATATATAATTCACCAAGGCAAATTAGAGTGGACGGTTCATATCTGTCCTTGAGTGGCCCCTTTGGGACCATCACATGGGCTGCATTGTCGATCGTAACGGTCATGTCTGTACGAAGAAACCACCAGTTCAGTGATTTCCAATGCATATTAAATAAGATACGCAAGTAATACGAAGTGAGAGTAGCCGACCATTGTCGACTCTATGGTCCGCATGACCATCAGAAGTGGCAGTTCATCGAATGTAAGATCTTGTTCTCCTCCCTACTGCATTTCATCCGTACAAGGTCGAGAGGGAGCAATGAGAGGGAGGTCCATATGGTCGGCCAACCTCACACAGGCCTGAAAAATCACCTAGACACATTGTCCCTCGAGACATTCTTCCTTAAATACAACTCCCGGCTTCGTCTTCATCATTGTGGAGAAGAAAGAAGTAATAGTTCCTCTTTGCCGGGTCTGCTCTGTCATAGGATGGTTTTTTCTAGGGGTGTCTCCATTCACAAGGTACGGCAAGTGCTGGAAAACAGTTGATCCTCTTATCCACACATATCTGCCTGCATGCGTGACATTGTTGGTGCATCGATGACGAATTTGGAACAACAGCAACGTCGTTGGGGACCATCGTGGGAGAATACATCTAGTATTTGTGGATATTCCAGTATATCTGTTCCTGGTTGAAAGGCATGCATGCAACTCTTGCATGTGTGCTGACACCCTAACGCATCTATTCCCTTGGTTGTAATCGCCATCTAATGTCCTTTGATCACCTATCGCAGATCAAGAAGAAGAAGTCTTTCGGTGGCTTACAAATCGGGTGAAAATTTTGTTGGATAGCAAATCTAGGTAATTCATTGAATTTTATTCGTTGGATTGAATGTTATATGCATCTCGTTATGCATGTTTCCTGTTTGTAAAGAGGTATTTGTTCTTGGTGCTTGTGTTGGCACAAGGTGAAGAATAGGCGAGCCAACATTTGTTTTGCATGACCAGGAATACTTTTGACTGGCTGGATGTGGTCGAATGAGATGCTGATCTGGTCGGCTGGTATTTATGGTAATTAACTAGGAATAGTGGCTGACTGGGTCAACTTTAATTCAGAGCTTCAATACACCAACATGGTGATGTATCTGAGGAACCACCACAGATTACTATTAAAATGTGTATTGCATTATGATAGAAGTGTATCAAACACATTTTTTAAATTGTGGATGTATGGCATTCGGTGTTTATATGCCCATCAAATAGTTGAAATTAATCAACCAAGAACTATATGAAAGTCTCATTCTCTAATGTAAATGATTTTAAATTCATTTACTTTCATTTCATGGTTACCAAACGGGGCCTAAGGTGGACCATACTATAAGAAACAATGGGTATTAAATGCCCTACCATTAAAAACTTCCTGGGACCCACCTTAACAGTATCCGTAATGTTTATTTTCCATCTGACCTGTTGATTAGGTCACACAAAACTGGATGAAGGGAAAAAATAAATATCATCTTGATTCAAAAGTTTTTATGGCCTACGTTAAGTTTTCCATTGGCCAATCACCACTGTTTCCTATGGTGTGGTCCACCTAAGATTTGGATCTAGTTTATTTTTTTTATCATGCCCAAATATAATATAAAAAAAATGGATGAAAGGCATGGATATAGAATGCATACATCAATATGGGCCCCATGGTAAGTTATCTTGGGTGAGGTCGGGGTTGCACTTAATCCGCTCCTTTGGTAGATAACAACAATAAAAAGCAGAAGGGAATCCTTAACTACACCTGCCCAAGCTCTTTGAGACCCGTCATGTTCTATATTGAACTATGAAGGAAAATCCACTACATCTATCAGGTGCGATCTTCTATGGTAGTCCCAAATATCAGAGAGATCCATAGCTCAGGTGGGCTATAATATAAAGAACAATAGGAATGGGGCACCAACCATAGGTTTTTTTGTGGGCCAATGTGGTTATTTCATCAAATCCATTAATGCAAGGGTATTTTCACGTCGTGCTCAAGTGGGGTGGCCTGTAAGATGCAGGGGGCACACTAGGGGTGGGCGGCCTGTGTGATCTAGGTCCCACCCGTGTGACGTGGGTCCCACCCGTCTGAGGCGGGTGGCTAGTGTGATGTGAACCCATGTGAAGTGGGGCCACGAAGGAGGGTTCGACAAAGGGCCTAGCCTATGTGATGCAGGAGCTTGAGCTATGAGATAAAGGGATTGATTCACCACGCTCTATCGGTTCGAGCTTTTAGAGTAAGTGGTGAGTCATCCTACGTCAAAGTGGTATCATAGTGGGAGGTCTTGTGTTTGAGACTCCTCACCAGAGGTGACTAATGCAGGGGCATTTTCACATCGAGCTCGGGTGGTGTGGCTTGTGAGATGCGGGGGCACACTTAGGGTGGGCGGCCCGTGTGATGCGGGCCCCACCCATGTGAGGCGGGTGGCTAGTATGATGCGAACCCTTGTCAAGTGTGGCCCACGAAGGAGGGTTCAGCCGATGGCCTCGCTTGTGTGATGTAGGAGCGTGGGCTATGAGATAAATGGATGGATTCGTCATGCTCTATCAGTTCGAGATTTTAGAGCAAGTGGTGAGTCGTCCTTGTTAAAGTGGTATCAGAGCGGGAGGTCTCGTATTTGAGACTCCTCACCGAGGGTGATTAATGCAGGGGCATTTTCACATCGGGCTCGAGTGGGATGGCCTGTGAGATGTGGGGGCACACTCGGGCTGGACAGCCTATGTGATGCGAGCCCCACCCGTGTGAGGCGGGTGGCTAGTGTGATGCGAACCCATGTGAAGTGGGGTTCACGAAGGAGGGTTCGGTCGAGGGCCTGACCTGTAAGATGTGGGAACCTAGGCTATGAGATAAAATGATTGATTCACCACACTCTATTAGTTCGATCATTTAGAGCAAGTGATGAGTCATCTTCGTCACCCATTCATCATCTAGATTAAAGGAAACATCCATATCCAACACTCAACGAGCCACAACACAAGGCTGATTAATATTTAGGGCCTGTTTGAAAAGCAAGATTAAATGGGATGGAGTTGTATTAGATTGGATTAACACCATTATTGCACAATGATTGCATTTTTGGAAATATCATGGTATTTCCCACATCCAATCCCCAAGATTGGGATTAGATTTTTCCACTAGAAAAACACTATATTTAGCTAAACACATGTTTGGTGCACCATGGAATTGTAATCAACGGACCAGATTCACACCTAATGTCAGTCACTTGCACACGTATACAACTCAAATGTCACATGTAAAGGGTGCATATGGATGGACAACATGGATAAAACACATGTACCGGCCCATAAATATAGTGGATTTCAAAATCCACCAGAAATCCAACACGTGAACAAATGAAATTCCATCCCACCTGATCACAACCCTTCCCATGGCCTCCCAACCCCATATGGAATTTGCACAGGACCCAATCCAATTCCATCCCACTTAAGCCCAAGTACCAAACAGGCCCTTAGTATGTACAGTGGGTATGTGGGGCTCTCATTGCAACAGTAAATGTCTAGAAATGGTTAATGTTTACTTCTAGAATTGTGCAGTGACATTGTTGAAACAGAGTCTTAAATCTGGACAGTCAGGGGGTTTTAGGTGCCCAACCGCACTGATTGGGAGACCAAAATCCCCCATGTTATGCAGATTAGTCTCTGGATAGTTTCAGGTAGGTTGAGGCGACCAAACTTAGGGCTTCGAGCACCCGATACTCTTGAGCATTTTAGCAAAACTCTCTGGACACTTTCGACGATAGTCGGGCGACCGAATTTATTTTCGGGTGCCTGATGGTTTCAGTTGCAGTTACGCAGTTTATGTGGTTTTGTGTAATTATTTCTATTTTCGGTTGTAGCCTATATAAATGGGTGTAATCGGGTTATAGGGGAACTAATACATTTCTAAACGTGATTAGGGTTGTGAGAGCGAGTTTTGGTAGAGGGAACTTAGGGTTTTCTCTTGGGTTTGCTTTGTTGCGTAGTTTATCTCATGTACTTCTGAATTCATAATGATCGCTTTGTGCCATGATTTTTTTCCGCATGGGTTTTTCCACGTAAAATTAGATTGTTTCTTATGTGTTGTGTGGCGATTGTTCTTTGATTCTCCTTCGTGCTTCCGCGAGGTTTCCCAACAAGTGGTATCAAAGCTATCGTTGGGTGTAGCAGATTTAAATTCTGAAGAAGTTCTCCGACAAAAATAACTTCGAATTATGGAAGGTGAAGAAGGAAGTTGTCCTAATTCAGCAACGGGTCGAATAAGCCCTTGAGATCAACAAGAAGGACAAAACCTCTATACAGTTGTGCCTGACGAACGTCGTCCTCTATCACGTTATGAGGGAGAAAATTATGGTTGATACATGAACTAAGCTTGAGAACGTGTACACGAAAAAGTCTCTAGAGAATCGGATATATCTGATGCTGCAATTGTTTACCTCAAAGATGGCGGAGGGGAACAATGTGGATGACCATATTAACACGTTCAACCGATTGATTTGCAAGTTGATGGATACTGGTGAACAGATGAAGGACGAGTTTCAAGCCTGCATCTTGCTGAACTCACCTCCTAGTTCATATGATTTGCTCAAAGACTCATTGTGCGTAGGTAGGGAAACCATAAATGTTGAAACCATCATCTAGTCCTCCAATTGAAGGCATGAGACAAGAGCGGTAATGTTGGGTCTTCCTCTGATGCATTGGTTATGAGGAAGAAATTCAGAGTAAGGTGAGGGATTGTCACGTTCTAGATCCAAATCCAAGGGCAAGGCAAAGCCAAGTTGAAGTATTGGGCATATGGCTAGGCAGGGAACATGAAGAAGGATTGTAAGAATCCTGAACATAAGAAAGAAAAGACGAGAGACACTTCAAGAGAAGTCAATACCGTAGAATCTTCTAAGAGTGGTAGTGATGTGTGCGAGGTCTTAACGGTGTCAAGGACGGGATCTTTCAGCGATGAGTGGATCATGGACTCCGGGGCTTTGTATCACATGTGCCCGGATCGAAGCGTCTTTACTTCCTACAGGGAGTATGAAGGCAGTTCGGTATTTTTAGTTCGTAGGGATTGGATTGGTGTGCATCAAGATGTTCAATGTGATTGAATGAATCTTGACGGAAGTGAGGCAAGTTCCCAGGTTGAAGAAGAACATGATTTCTCTTAGTGCACTCAAGGTAATAGGGTGCAAGTTCACCGATTTTGACCGGTTCGACAAAGTTTCAAAGGGGGCTCTTGTTATTGTGAAGGGACAAATGCACAACAATATTTATAAGCTGATTGAAAGCACTTCATTGGGTGGAGCAATGAATGTAGCGGATTCAACGGCTGCTCGTATGTGGCATGCACACTTGGGCCACATGAGTGAGCGGGGCATTAAAATACTTTCTGTTAATTCTTTGATTCCTGCTTTAATATATACTTTAATATATGCAAGCACTGTATGTATTCTAAACAGTATAGGTTATCTTTTAAATTGGGGAAACATGTATATAAAAGGGTGCTTAAATATGATCATTCTAATGTATGGGGGTCATCGTCCGTAATTTCTGTTGGGGGGTTATCATGGTTCATGTCGTTCATTGATGATTATATCATAAAGGTTTTGGGTTTATTTTTTGAAAAATAAATCCGATGTCTTCACCACTTTCAAATATTGAAAAGCTATGGTAGAGAATCAGTTGGGGCAAAAATTAAAAGTGTTGAGAATCGATGATGGTGAAAAGTTCACTTCTAAGGAATTTAATAAGTATTGTAAGGAAGAAAGGATCGTAAGGCACAACATAATGTGCCACACACCATAGCAAAATGGTGTGGACTGAGCAGATGAATCAGACTCTCTTGAAAAGGGCACGGTGCATTATTAGCAATGTTGGGTTAGGAAAAGAGCTTTGGACAAAGGCAAAAAAGAGCTTTGGACGTAGGCCGTTAACAGGCATGGCCTGTTACTTAATAAATCGGTCTCCTTCGACGGCAATTGATTATAAAATCTCTAAACAATTGTAGAGTAGTCATTTGACTGACTACTCATGTTTGCGGGTGTTTGGTTGTGAGGCTTACTCTCATGTACCATCAGTTGAAAGAGATAAGCTTAACCAAAGGGCTAGAAAAGGGATCTTTGTGGGCTATGGTGATGGTGTGAAGGGTTACCGGTTGTATGATCTTGTCAAACGAAAAATCACTCTAACCCGTGATGTCAGATTTAATGAGAGTTCTTTGTTCTAAAAGGATGAGCCAAAGGAACCGAAAAAATCAGAGGTAGTTGATATCTAAGCTGACAAAGATGAGACACGGGCCAAAACCGAGATGTAGGCAGAAGTATGAGATCAGGTGAAGCATCCACCTATGCGAAGAAACCCACCTAGAGATCGCAGGTTACCTATAATACCCCAAAAATTTGGGCGCACGAGTAAGTACACGAGTGCGTGTTCACATGTGAGAAATTAAATTCTAAGCTATATTGTTCACACGCATACACACATGTATACAGTTTATACGTGTTCAGACAACTTGTCAGGCCTCTGAAAAACTTAGTGTACTTAGTTAAGTCGATAGACTGACCGTTAGGGTAATCTGTCGTTACTAGACTAGAAGATTTAACCGTCTACTCCGATTTCGAATTACGCGATCAATGTAAACCGCCGTTCATTATCCTGCACACATGTCTGTCGATAAATAAGACCCGTACATTGTAGCCATCACAAGGTATATCCTTAGACCAGTGAAAGCTGCTCGGGTGTGTTTATAACACCCTAGGATTTTAGAATAATCTAAATTATAAATTAGTTATTTATTTAAGAAATTAAATAAATTTAATATAAATAAATTAATATTAAATAATCCGTAAGAAATTATAGTATGGCTCCTTCATTAAAATTGCTCAACATGAACCCTAGGATAGTATGAAAGTGGCAGACTTCGCAAAACTCATAAATCTACAAGTACTAGGAAAGTACCATTAGTAAACTTAAGTTATAGGACCAATTGCAAGTTTTATGATTTCTGGAAATCATTTTCACCAAAACTCTATATATTAGTTTTAGGACACGATCTAACCTTACACGTCGAATTTCAACCCTCCGATCACTCTACAAATGTCCTAATCAGAAAACGGGCCATATGTGGGCCATCTAAACTCGGATCTGCTTCATTTTTTTGTGGCTCACCTCAAATTGAGTGGCCTAACCGATGGTCGGAGGGGATTCATCAAATACATCAAGGTGGGACCCCACGTGTATAGTGCAGCGGCCGGCCACGCGGTCAACGCGCGTTGACCGCGTTTCTCACGCGTTACGGACGAAACGTCCTCTTCGGACGCGGAACAGCGGCAGCGTTGCCGCTGTCACCGTTTGTGGCCCACACCGTCCATCACAGTGGACCCCAGAAGCTGATCCAATCCGTCCATCTGAAGCGTCCCTCGCACGGACGTAAGAGGTAGGTGACCCCATTGTTTTTGGGCGATCGTACGGTCCACCACAACTTTTCAAAACCGACCCTAAGATGCAAGAAACTCCAAGATCGACAGGTCTGCGATGCATGGGTGGGTCAGGCCTCTTCCAAACCTTCGTGTGGACCCCACTTAGCTTTCCAACGAGCTTCACATGCAAAGGAATCCCGAAACTATACAGTTCCCTTCTTCTACTCGGAAACGCATCCGAGAATCCGTCCGCAATACGCCGACCGTCCATCCATCTTTGAGTGTATATATAGGCCATGATAGGCCTCTCTTTTCCTCTAAGAAAGTGCCAGAGATAGAGAGTGAGAGAGGGAGAAGCTGCAAGCGAGGGAGAGAGAGAAGGGTGGGACGTTAGAGAGAGAGTGAGAGAAGGAGGTGGGGTGCTGTGGCCTTGCTGTTGCTGCGCCACAGCACTGCCAGCACTGCTGGACTCTTCTCCAGCAAGAGAGAAAGAAGAGAGAAAGAAAGAGAGAGAAAGAAGAAGAAGGAAGAAGAAAGAAAGAAAGAAAGAGAGAGAGAGATAGGGAGAGAGAAAACGTGCTAGAGAAAGAGAGAGGGCAGCTTCCACGCAGCTACTATTGTTGGGGCAGCACCCCAGTCTCGGCCAGGGAGGAGAATAGAAAGAAAAGGAGAAGAAGAGGAAGAAGAAGAAAAGAAGAAAGAGAAAGGAAGAAGAAGAAAGGAAGAAAGAGAAGAAGAGAAGAAGGAGAAAAAAAAAGAAGAAGAAAAAGAGAAGAAGAAAGGAGAAAGAAAAGAAAAGAAGAAGGAGAAGAAAAGAAGAAAGAGAAAGGAAGAAGAAGAAGGAAGGAGAAGAGAGAGAGAGAGAGAGAGAGAGAGAGAGAGAGCCGATCCGGCCCGTTAGGTCAGCTCAGACTTAAACCAGAGTATTTTTCAAAGCGTGACACACGTCGTCATAGAGTGAGTGATTCATCTCACGTAACCTTCTATGTTAATGTTCTTTAGTGTTTGTCTTTGTTTACGTTCAATTTGTCAAGACTTCTTCTCTAGTTAGGAATTCAGATAAATTTTATGCATTCTTTCTTATCATGGAATCCTAGGTAAGGGATCCACCCATCTCCTATTTTTATGTCCTTAAAGGTTCACCTACCAATTATACTTATTGAGTTAATTGTCTCAATTTTTCCTTTTTAATGCACGTGTCAGAATTCTACACAATTCTATTTAGTATATCTTACATATGATACCATCCATATTCAACCCTAAATACATGTAGTATTCTTAAGATTTCACATGATATTATTCTTAAATTTAATGATCGATATCAACGTAAATCTAAATAATATGCAATACATAACTCTTGGAACAACCTTAGCCAATTGTCAACGAACTAAACTTTACACGATGACCTTCTCAAAATCCCTCGATCAACAATAACTAAAACTAGATAAAGAATTATCTGAATGAAGATAACACATGCATGGCGTGATTGGAATTAAGTTGCTATGCATTGTATGCTTGAAGAATGCTTCCATAACTCATGACATATATATACATTTATACACTACAGCAGAACAGGAGCATGGTTGATTTGACTCCTGGCGTGCATGGTTGATTTGCCGCCTCGCTATACCGGTTAGGTGAGCATGGTTGATTTGCGACAGGTTCCTAATGTTCAGTGGCAGCGAGTTCTGGTCGTTTCACTTATGGAGCATGGTTGATTTGCCCACTGGCGTGCATGGTTGATTTGCCGCCTCGTTGTACCGGTTAGGTGAGCATGGTTGATTTGCGACAGGTTCCTAATGTTCAGTGGCAACGAGTTCCTAGACGTTTGTTGCTCTCACACGTCTCATAACATACATGACATCATATTCCATTCATAATAAAACATCAGTATATTAATCACAACCTTATCCTCGTATATTTCATACAATTCTATCCGTTGATGATTCCCGTCCTATTTTTATTAACTGGAATATTACCTGTGATGGAAATGACCTCACTGGGCTTTTAGCTCACCAAAATCACCACAGTTCTTGCAGGTTTTCAAGAAGGAAAAGACGTAGACAGAGCAGAGTATTCAGATGGGCACGTGTTATTCAAACGCCAATTGTATTTAATTTATTTTATCTTGTAAAATTTAATGTAATAAGATATTAGTGGAAAAGAAGCGTTATACTTGGGATTTATTTTAGTTAAATGATGTGTGGAATGGAATTTCAAGGAATCTATGCTCGAATTTTAAATTCACACCCTGGAACTCGGGCTTTGGGTTATTGTACTCGGGTTCCGAATTTCAGGGCGTGACATTACCGGTAAGGTATAGGGATGACTCGAACATTGCATTCGCCCTCATTACGGATGATGGGGATCCGTAAAATTTTGAGGAGGCATTACAGGATGTTAATGTTGAAAAGTAGAAGGTGGAAATGCAATATGAGATGGATTCTCTATACAAGAATAATACATGGGAGCCGGTAGAGCTTCCTGTGGGCTGAAACACAATTAGGTGCAAATGAATTTTTCAGAAGAAACAGAATAGGTACAAGGCTAAATTGGTGGCAAAGGGTTATGCTCAGCTTGAAGGTGTAGTCTTCAGTTAGATTTTTGCGCCGTTTATAAAATAATATCTATCAGGTTCATGTTGTCGCTAGTTGTCCAATACGACATCGAGCTTAAAAGATGGATATAAAAACTATTTTCCTACATGGGAAATTGGATAAGCAGATTTACATGTCGCAGCTAGACAGTTATATGGTACAAGGGATAAAGAACAAGGTTTGCAGATTGAGGAGGTTGTTGTACGACCTCAAACAATTATCTAGGTAGTGGTACAAAAAATTTGATTCATTCATGATGAGTCAAAGCTTTTCTAGGAGTGAGTACGATCATTGTATCTACTTCAAGATACTAAGATACTAAGTGATGAAAAGTTTATAATAATTTTGTTATATGTTGATGATATGTTTATTGCTAGTTATAACATATATGACATCGATGTATGAAGACTAGCTTTTAGGGACATTTGAGATGAAGGATCTAGGGGCTGCAAAGAGGGTTCTCGACATAGATATTCACAGAGACAGGAAAACTAGTAGGTTATGGTTGTCACAAGTTGAATACCTCGAGAAGGTATTGATGAAGTTTGAGATGGACAAGGCCAAATCGGTTAGTGTTCCCCCCACGGCTCACTTCAAGATTTCTTCAAAACAATGTCCTAAAACTGATGAAGAAAAGTAGGTTATGTCTCATGTGCCTTATTTAAGTACGATAGGCAGCTTGATGTATGCAATGGTCTATACAAGACCTGATATTTTACAAGCTATGGGTGTTGTTAGCAGATTCATGTCTAACCCCGGTAAGCAATATTGGGAAACTGTAAAATGACTACTTCGATACGTTCGGCGTACGTAAGACTACATTTTAACATTTCAAAAGTCTAAGGACAAGTTAGTTGGGTATGTCGATTCAGATTATCCAAGTAGTGTGGATTGTAGGAGATCAACTTTCGATTACTCATTTATGTTAGCGGGTGGAGCAATTAGTTGGATGTCTAAGCTTCAGTCGGTGGTTGCTCTTTTCACTATTGAAGTGGAGTATATGGTAGTGATAAAAGCGTTTAAGGATGCTATTTGGTTGAGGGGCATGATAAATCAGTTAGGGCTTTAGCAAGAGGTCATGTCGGTTAATTGTTATAGTTCTAACACTATCAATTTGGCTAAGAACTCAATTTATCACTCTTTTATCAAAAATATTGATGTGCATCACCATTTTATCCGACAGGTAGTTGATGAAGGAGATATTCTCTGGAGAAGATTCACACCAGCGTGAAGCCAGCGGATATGCTCACCAAGGTGGTTCCTGCAAAGAAGTTCAAGTTCTTCACAACTTTTCTGAAATTGGAGAAGACGAAATGAAGACGCAGTGGGCACGAGAAGCGGATGAGCTGTGATTGAAGAAGAGATGATGAATGAAGAAAAGGAATGGTGGAGTCGGCGATTGAAGCCTCGGTGGAGATTGTTAAAACAAAGTCTTAAATTTGGACATTCAGGGGTTTGGGCGCCCAACCACATTGATTGGGAGACCGAAATTCCCCCATTATGCAGATTGGTCTCTAGACAGTTTCAGGCAGGTTCAGATGACCAAACTTGGGGCTTCAGGCCCCCGATATTGTTCAGGATTTTGGCAAAACTCTCCAGATACTTTCGACGATGATCGAGCAACCAAACGTATTTTCGGCCGCCCAATGGGATCGGGTCAGGTCTGGCACCGGATGGTGTTGATTGCAGTTGCACAGTTTTGCATGAATTGTTTTTATTTTTAGTTGTAGACTATATAAACGGGTGTAATTAGGTTATAGGGGAACTAATACGATTCTAAACGTGATTAGGGTTGTGAGAGAGAGTTTTGGTGAGAGGGAACTTGGGTTTTCGCTTGGATTTGCTTTATTGGGCATTTCATCTCATGTACTTCTGAACTTATAGTGATCGCTTTGTGCCGTGGTTTTTTCCCGCAAGGGTTTTTCCATGTAAAATCAAATTGTCTCTTATGTGTTGATTGCATGCTTTGTGGCAATCGTTCTTTGATTCTCTTCTGCGCTTCTGGGAGGTTTCCCAACAAAGGTCACCTCCATTTTACCCTAATCATGGGTTTTCATACATTTCTAGTTTTACTTGGCATCAATATAAAAAATAATAATAATTTTATAATAAAGTTGTATTTGACTCTTAATTTGTAAGTTATAATTTTTATTAAAATATGCATTTTAAAATGAGAATGATGGTTTATTTATTTGGCATTAAATAGAAAATTAAAAAACCAAACACACCCTAAAAGTTATCACCTGGTTGAGAGAGTAGATTTCACATTTATAACATAATAGCCCCCAGGGAGCGTGAGTGTTTCAATTACGGACTACTCAAGTACATAATTACTTTACATTGCGGCATATCGTAGAAGTAGAAGAACTGTGATATTGTAGGGTCGTCTCTCTACAGTACAAGTGGTAGGGGGACATTTGAATCACGTCCGCCCATACTAAGGTCACTTGCATGGGTGGTTTATGTCTCAAAAATCTTTCCTACCACAGGATCTAATCCATCTAATCTAGTACATTAAAATCGTGATGGAAAGCAAAAGTAGCTTCTTTCTTTTTCTTTTCTTTTTTAGATTAGTACACACACCCCAACTGTTAGTACACCCACCCCTTATTAGTCACACGGCAATGTTAGCCACCCCCTTGGAAATCGATACCAGGACCTCAAGTGTTGAAACGAGGTTATCTTCACTCAGTCTCCCACTTGAGCTATGGATCTGGGTGTGATAGCAAATATAGTTAACGGCCTCGATACGCCGTGGGATAAACATTAAGAAAAGTAATGGATGGATTGTCATGTAACTTTCATTCTTAAGATGCAGGCCGTCCGTCCTAATTTTGAGTATATGAGTGGACCTGATAACTGTCCTGTGGGGAGTTGGCTGTACTATGTTAAGGTTTTTCCGATTCTACCATATCTCCTGAGCAATACAACCTCCACTGCCAACCGACCTGCACTTGCTATTACACCATGGCCGTTCTTTTAACCGACTATACATGTGGCATACATGGGTTTCAATCCCCTACTGCACATGAGACATTTATGGACCACATTGCTGGAATTGGGTACTTGCCCGTCTTAACTGAGCTCTCTCCTAATCTAATGTAGCAGAATTTGATTGGATGACAAGCTATGGTCAATGTTAAAGCCACGCAGAACATGTTTGAAATTTGTTTTATCAAACATTGAGCCATCTCTTATGACAACGTGCCCTCCAATCAAATCCTACCATGTCAAGGGAAGAGATGCTTCATCCAAGCAAGGTAGCCAGGTGTACATGGATCAAACGTGGCGGAATTTGGCCTACACAAAGCATGTTTGAAAGTTGTTCAATGGGTCTCCATCTTTGACAGTGGCCTATATTGTGGATGCATATTGTGTCCTGCCCCTACCAGGATAGACTCGATCCTAACAGGGGTCCTATGGCCCCCCATGATGTATGTGTTTTATCCATGTTGTCCATCCATTTTGACAAATAGTTTTATAGGATACGAGACCAAAAACGAGGCAGATCCAAGGCTCAAGCCGACCACACCACATGAAGCAGTGGCCATGATGAGGCCTGCCAACAAAACCTTCCTAGGGCTCATAATAGTGTCCTATTTTCCATCCAACTCGTTCATAAGGTCACATAGGCACGATCAAAACTTCCGTGGCTCTCAAGAAGTTTTTAATGGTGAATGTTCAATACCTGCTATATGTTCCACTTGAGCCTTGGATCTGCCTCCTTTTGGGGTTCATGCCTTGAAATCATTAATCAAAATGAACCATTATCACTGTGGTCCCATCGAGCCCCTACTAGGACAAAGTCCGTCTCTAAACACGGCTTTGTTGCAACTCCAAAACCTATGATGTGGGTGGGACCTTGAGCATAGGGCCTACCTTAATATATGCGTTGTATATTCATGCCATACATTCATATCTCTAGCTTATTTTAGGGCATGCTAAAAAAATAAAGTAGATACAAATTTTAGGTGGACCACACTACCAAAAACCATGATTATTGACCATTAAAAACTGGTTATTGGCCACGGAAGTTTTGGATCAAGTTGATATATGTTTTTGCCTTTCATTGCCTTTCATCTAGGCATATGTGACCTTATCAAGGGGTTGGGTAGTCAACAAACATTACGATGGACCCTAGACAGTTTTAACGGTGAGCATTTAACGACCACTCTTTCCTATGGTGTGACCATGCCCTAAAATAAGCTGGCAAACCATATGGATGGCATGTATATGCAATGTATGCATCAAGGTGGGCCCTACGAGGCCCCACCCACATCGTTGGTTCCGAGTAGAATTGTACATGAGTTGAGTCGAGCCAAGCTTGGCTCATTCAGTGACCACCCTGGCTTGTGTTCGGCTCGGCTTGGCCTTCGAGCTGGACTTACATGTTCGAGCTAGCTCGACCGAGCTTTCGAGCCTAGAAAAGACAAAATTTTAATTAGGCCCAGCACAAAATCCTGACCTAAAACTTTTTGAAATCAGGCCTAAAGGCAGCCCAAAGCCCATTGACACCTCCCACTTACTTTTATAGAGAGTTTCAACTCTTATTTCTTTGCTCACTTCCGATGTGAGACTAAAAAATATACTTTTTCAATTGAGTTAGCCGAGTCAAGCCGAATTGAGCTTCTATTGAGCCGAACTTCGAGCTGAGCCGAATCAACTTTGGTTTAGCTCGAGCTCGGCTTGAAAATCATTTCGAGCTTGGAAAAATGTCTCGGCTTAGCTCAAACCCAGCCTTCGAATTGAGCTGATTCGAGCTGGTTCGAGCTGAGTTGAGTGAACTAACCGAGCTAGCTTGGCTCGTGTGCAACTCTTGTTCCAGGTCGTAGCTAGGTTGCGCTCCCCTCCGAGCATGGGCAAGATGCAGTTCGCGTCCCTGCCATGGGAGGGAGCTCAGTCCATCTGGGCAATGCCCAATCCACGTCCTATCACCATTACCCTGAAAGGAGAAATAAGCCCGTTGAAACAAATGATCCCTTGCAGCGTATGTGTGCAGGGTTCAGGTTAGGAGCGGATTAGGTGTAACCCACCGCGATGATTTGTCATATGTCTGCGCCATCCATCTATTTTACAACTCATTTTAGGACGTAGCCCCAAAAATTAAGCAGATCCAAATATCAAGTGGACCATACCATAGGAAACATTGGTGATTGATTGTCCACCATTTAAAATTTACTAGGGCCCAGCGCAATGTTTATTTGCCATCCAACCCGTTGATAAGGTCAAACAGGCCTGGATGGAAGGAAGATATAAAGATCCGCTTCATCCAAAAGTTTTGTGGCCCATGAAAAGGTTTAATGTTCATTGCCACTTTTTGGTGGTGTGCTCTACCTGAGATTGTGATCTACTTAAGTTTTGGTATAACGTCTAAAATCGGTTGGAAAAACGGATGGACAGATTAGACATACAACAAATTCATCAAGGTGCACCTCCCACGGCATGGGTAACACCCATTAGCGATAATTACTAAAATGGCCCGATGTTATAGCCACTGCAAGAAAATAACATCACTTTTCATTTCTCCTTTTTCTAAGCCTCTTAATAGCTTTTTAGCTTTTTCATGGGACTAAAATATTATTGCTTTAATGAGTTACACCCATACTTGTTTTTGCTTGTGTGAGAAGCCTCCAAGTTGCAATCTCAATGCATGAGGAAATCATAGTAATCAGGCCCACTTGAAGTCAAATCTAATCCATTCATTCTCTTTATGACTCATTATTTTAAGAGGAAAACACTAATTTCAATATGATACAAGTTCTTTGTGGCCCAAATAATCGATAACGGTGGTCATTCACTCTCAATTATTTTCTTATGGTGTAGTCCACCTAATATGTGAACTTTGCTCATTCTTTGACTCATAGCCTTTTATGAAATGTCAACTCAAGTGGATAGAGTGGATTCGGCAAATACCCCCCACAAATGGTGTCATTGCAGTATTAAGGGTTAGGGTCATGATTGTCATGTATTAAAAGTTAAGGTTGCCCTATGTTAAGAGGTTGTGGTTGTCATGTGTTAAGGGTTGTAGTTATCATTTGTTGAGGGTTGTGGAGCCCACCGTAGGACATGTATTGAATTCACTTCGTCCATTTGATTCAAATTTTAATTTAAGGCCAGGGGCCAAAGAATGAATCACATCCACATGTAAAGGGGACCTCACTACAAAGAAACAAACAATTGAGAGTGAACGGCCACCATTATCATAGTTGTGGGCCACAAAGAATTAGTATCAGATTAAAATTAGTGTCTTCAATTGAAATGGTAGACCCCGAAGAAAATGAATAGATTAAATCTCTCTTCAAATGGGCTCAATCACCACGTGATGGTCACATGATACGTTGAGATTAGGGTTATGAAGCTTTTCTTCCAAACAAAAGCGAGTAGGGGCACAGCTAACAAAGGCAGAGAACATTTTGGTCTTATAAAAACTAAAAACTTGTTATAAAGCGAAATAAAAAAAAGTAATTTCTCTTACAAATGGCCACACCGTAGGGCCATTTTAGTAAAAATCCTCCCACTAAAGTATAATGCGGGTAACACCTAATCCACTCCCCAGTTGGAAATGCCCTGCAGGCTGCAACATCTGCCATCGCAAGAGCGATCAATTCAGTTGTGTATGACCCTGCTTGTGTAACCCAAAGCTTTGTCATGTACACGTGACATCCACTCTGTCTATTAATTTCTCCATATTATCTTAGTAGGTGATCTAAAAAATGAGGCAGATCCAAATTCAAGTGTGGGGATGGAAATGACCACCAATGAAAACTCTCTGGCCCCACCTTGATCTTTATATGCCATCCTACCCATTCATAAGGTGATTCCGACCAAGATGCAGGTAAAACGCAAATATCATCCTGATCCAGGCTTTAATAAAGTTTCAATGGTAGCTGTTCAATCCCCGATGGATGGAGCGAATGTCACACGGGACATCGTGGTGGCCGCACAAAGCTTTGGGTTACACGGCCCGCTGGATGCTGTTTGGCCGGTGACCCCAGCACCAACGGACGCGGATTCCGTCCTCCACCCGCCCGGCTACAGCTGGGAACGGGCAGCTGCTTTGAGCGGCCACCATGATGTATGGGTCTTATCCACACCGTCCATCCATTTCTCCATGGCATTTTATGGCAAAAGACCAGAAGTTAGGAAGATCCAAGGCTCAAGTGGGCCACACCACAGGAATCAATGTTGATAATGATTCTCACCGTTGAAAGTTTCCTAGGACCCACTGTGATGTTTATTTGCCATCCAACCTATTCATAAAGTTACATAGACCTGGATGAAAAGAAAACACAAATACCAGCTCGATCCAAAACTTCTGTGGCCCTCAAGAAGTTTTCAACTGTAAGAGTTTAATCCTCGGTCCACCTGTGTCTTGGATCTGCCTAAATTTTGGTTCTATCCCATAAAATGCCACGCAAAAATAGATACACGGTGTACATAAAACAGATACGTCATCACAGTGGTCACTCAAAGCAGCTGCCCGATCCCACCTGGAGACTGGCGGGGTAGGACGCAATCTGCGTCTAACACACACCAGCCAGCTAGTTTGAGGAGGTCCAAATCTCAAGTGGTTCACACGGCTATAAACAGTAGAATGGTGCCCCACCGTTGAAACTTTTCTAGAGCCCACCATGGAACTTATTTGCCATACACCATTGAAACTTTTCTAGAGCCCACCATGGAACTTATTTACCATTCCAACCTCTTCGTACGGTCACAAAGACCTGGATGAAGGGAAAACACAAATATCATCTCTAAAACTTGTAAACCCAAGAAGTTTTCAATGGTAAGCAATCAATCCAATTTCTTGTGAGCTTTGGATCTATCTCATTTGAATGCTCATGCCCCCTAAAATGAGCTGGCAAAATGACATCATGGTGGCCCCCACAGAGCCTTGGCACGAAAACTAAGCCAATCAGAAGCTCAGATGTGGCTACCAAAGGGAACGGTAGGGATGGGAGACACCATAGACACGTTCCTAGGGCCACCTGTTGTTTATATTCCATACAAGTAGACAACCCCTTCAAAACTCAGATAGGCAACGCCTAGAGTGAATTTAGATGATTTACTCACACGATTTTTGTTAACGTGGCCCACTTTTATGTGGGCCACCGGAGTTCTCTTGTCGGAGCTATTTTTGTCGATGGAGTGGTTTGCATTGCAGAGGATTCCCAGTCCGTGAGCGAGACATAGGCGCCTCTGATCATCATATCCTTGCAAGTTAATGTGTAGATGCCACGTCAGGATGACATGATCGCTATGTTGGCCACACATGTACATTTAATATAATCCAAACCATTCATCCGCCAGACCAGTAATTATTTTGCTTAAAGGTGCATCAGCACACTGTTACGAACACTTGACGAGCAGTTCCAATCTCGCATCGTTCAGTTCCACATACAAGTACAATTGCTTCAATTTAAACCGTGCGATTCATGGGCCACGAATCCAAACCCAATAACTACACCGTACAAACGATATAACAGGATGACCGCGAGAAATGCAATGGTTTGCTAACAGTTTAAAATGGTTGAAAAAAAAGGACCCAAAATTCAACAGAACAAAACAAGATATCCATTAATCAAAGGCCAGGATCTTATACTGATTTGGGGCCCCACCGTTTGGGATTTTTGGATTTGAGATACATGTGCACGGAGGAGCATCACTGGTCCGCCAGAGTACTAAATAACTCTCACCGCCTTCCCGAACGCTTAGAAATGGGACAAAAAGGAACAGAAAATGGGCCCCACTGAAATAAATAGAAAACCAATATTTCAACAGATATTCTCTTCCAAAAAAAAAAAAAAACAAAAAAAAAAAAGAAAATAAAATAAAAATAAAAGCAATGGTTAGTAAGCGTATGCTGACAAACCCATGACTGATGACCGACTCCCATCATGCCTTCCTGCTTTTTGCATCTCTACCCGACCCTTTCCTTCGGTCGTGACCGCGCGCATACACCCAAAGCAGAGGAGGGAAAAAAAGAAGAAGAAAAGAAAAAAAAAGGAAAAGAAAAGGCCATTTTGAGTTTTCTCATATACAATCGTTTTCTTTCTGTCAATCTCTCTTTCTACATCTTGGTGGCAATCAGCCCACTTGCCCACCGATGGTGGGTCCCACTCCCGACTTTTCTATCTTTTCATCGTGGCCGACCGCCCCATCTGGGATCTTTTTCTAATCCTTGCCTTTCCTACCTAGCATACACCAAAACCAATGTATATATCCTCCCCTCTTCCGCACGACCGTCTTCTTGTCTGTATATGGGCGCCATCATCCCAAAACGGGAAGGAAGGGGTTGGAAAGAGTCCTCCCTCCGCACCTTTCCTCATCCTCAGCGTCATCTTTTCTCAGACTGCCAGCAGGCATTCAAATTGTCATTTCCTGGGAAAGAAACCGATCTCATAAAAATGAGAACGAATTCAAGAGATCTTTTTCACACCCCCATTTTAAGATCTTTTTCACACTCATTTTACTATAGTGAAAATGCAAACCCCCCTCTGTGCCCCGCCTTTGGAGTCGTACAGGTGGGGCCCATGGTTCGCTTATCTTTAAGCATTGATTGGGTGGGGCCCGGACATTTGAATGGATCATGCCCCAAAAATCTCCCAAATTGGGAACAATCCTGACCTCATTTTATTAACCTGCAAATGGAGGGAAATATTTCCTATGGCCAGTATCTTCCAATTGAGAGATTATTGGGGCATGGTCCATCAAGCAACGGTGCAGATCTGCACACCATGGGTGATGCATCTCCAAAAAAGCCGTGGTGATAATAGAAAGAACGTGCTTAAGACTACGACAATGGTAGGAGAAGAAGCTGGGAATTACCGGCAGCAGGTTTCTGTTCCGCAGGTTTCACAGGCACAGCTGGCATGGCATGGATGTAGGGGAAGGCTGGAGACATGAGATGCGGGTTGCTGGCCGATTGCACTGTCGTGAATTGCGCTTGCAAAAGGTTCTGTGATGGCAGCGTTTTCAAGTTATTCGCCGCCACAGCAACCGCCTTTGCTGGGTCTGAAGTGGGAGTGGTGCCAGGCGTCGTCAGGGACGGGGAACCCACGGACATCATTCCGGTGGAAGCAACTGCTGAATTCTGCTGCTGCTGCTGCAGTTGCTGCTGTTCCGATTGTCGTCTTTGATAATATCCAGCGGCAGCGTTTGCATTAGAATGGGGAGATTGTGCTTGCATGTAGGAGTTGGAGAAGAAGAGCTGTGGCTGCTGGAACGGTTTCTGTAACTGTGGCTGCTGGTGCTGATTTTGTTGCTGCTGTTGCTGCGGTTTCACACTCGAGCTCTGAGCAGGATTGACATGCGAATTGCTGTGGATAGAGGGTACATTTCGGCCACCCACGGGTGACGACTTCCTGCTGGAACTCGGCTGAGAGTTCTTGGCAGGTTGTGACTGCAATGAAGCAGCAGGAGAACTCACCTTGCTGGCTGCAGAAGTAATTGGGCTGCCACCCGCACCTTTCGACATCGAAGTGGATGGAGATCCCACGACAATCCCAGCAGATGGCTGAGACGGGTTGGTATTTGGAAGCTGTTGCCCCGATGGGGTTGCTTTTGGATTCACCCCAAAGGATATCTGTGTATGGTTGGTGGAGGGAAGGCCTTGGACCTGGACCCTGCCTTGCTGCTGAGGGAGGTTCTTGATGGATTGCATTGAGGCTGTAGAAGGAGATTGAATAGGCGTTGTTCCCGTCCTTGTGGAATTCTTCCATTGAGGAGACTGGTTGGGACTGCTGCCTTGGATAAGAGCTTGAGGGAAAACAGAGACGGCACTTGGGAACTTGCCCGCTGCAGAATGCGGCATCCGATCTGGGTAGACTGCAGCATTGTTGGTCGCAGCTGGTTTCGTTCGAGATGCAGCTTGCTGCTGCTGCTGCTGCTGCTGCTGATGCTGATGCTGCTGCTGCTGCTGCTGCTGATGCTTCTGCAGCTGAATGAGCTGTTGCTGTTGCTGGTTTGTAAGGTTAGAAGCACTAGCAGTTGTAGCAGTGGGCATAGAAGCAGTTACTGATGCAGGGCGAGAAGAAGCACGGTTGCCATTCACAGGTGAGATGAGGTTTAGCGTCCGACCGGAGGTGTCGATTACACTGTTACCTAGAATGGTGGACGTTGAGGGGTCACCCTCAGGTCTAGAGAAGACAAGGGAGTGTGAAATCATTGATGCTGAGGCCTTCCCTGCCATTGTCTTCTTGTCCTCTTCACCAGAGGCATTTGAGTTGATTGAATCATTAACAGTCCTCCCATCTTCAACATTCTGGTGGTTCTTCTTCTGTGCAATTTGAGGTGCCGAAGTGGCTGCAGCCATCTGGTATCCATGCCTCGCTGCTTCCGGGAGGCTTTGAAAGACTGGATGGCTGTGCGCCATAGATGAGAAATCCAAGCCCGGACCAGCAGCAGTGCCACTGAAGGAGGCAAAGGACATGGCAAATGCTTGAGATGGGGTGAGCTCCATTCCCCCTTTCACAGTCTGATGATGATGCTGCTGCTGCTGCTGCTGCTTGTCCCCACTGTGATTTCCACCACCCAATGCTGCAGGGGACATCAACGTAAAATTCTGAGGATGCATCGGTATTGCGAAATTATGGTTGTAGGCATTTTTGTGAGCATGCGATACTCTGCTATCGGAAGTCGAAGGGCTGTCTTCGCCACCCACCTCACTCTCAAGCTGCCGAGCTTGATGGGGCGGCAAGTGCTGGTTCTGTGACTGCTGCTGTCGTTGTTTCAGGGCAGGGAAACTCTGCGAGCTTCCACCCCTGCCGTTGCTACTGCATCCTTGTAGCAGCTGCTGTTGTTGCTGATGCTTCTGTGAGGACGATGAGCTGCTTGACGTACTGGTATTCTGATGCCCCTGTTGGATTGGAGGCTGAGATGGGGGATGTTGCTGCTGTTGAAGTTGGGAAGGATGCAGCATTTGAGACGTATAGAAAGATCCATTGAAGAAAGGCACTGCCTGGGCATGGTTCCCTCTGTAAGGTGGTGGCGCTCCGACAGGGGGAGGAATTGGAAACGGGTAGCCATTGTTTTGTAGTATGGCCAAGTACTGAGAATCATTGGCAGGCAGGTTTGCATAGTTGAAGCTCACAGTCGCCGGCGCCGAAGATCCAGAGCTAGCCGCAGGTGCCACGACTGAATTAGCAGCACCAGATGAAGGGTTTGCATTACTTATGGTGGCCGAAGATTTCACCGTCCCAGATCGAGTTGCTGCTGCAGCTGCTGCTGCTGCCTGCTGCTGGTTCATCGGAAAAATGAAAGCAGGAGCTTGCTGAAAGAAAGGGGAAAGGAAGTATTTCAAAACCTTTGGTACGAGAATTATTTAGGGGGATAAAAAAAGGAAAGAAAAGCTGGGAGAAAAAGAGCCATCAAGATAGAAAACAGTACTAGTATGTTATTCGTTGATGTGGACTGTGGCACCTGCTGCAGCATGAGCTGCTTCCTCTGAGCAGCATCCATGAATGTCGCTGGCATGCTTTTCTCCTTTGAGGCCTGACCAGCAAGAGCAGCAGCCTGGCCCTTTTCTTGCAATGAGCCCAAATTCCTACCAGCAAAGCCTCCCTGCAATGGGCTGAGAAGCATAGCTGATTCAGTAGGTGGCACGGCATTGAGATTATACGGCTTGGAGCCATAGAATGCTGCAGAACCAGCCGCTGGAGGCCAGAACGGGCTTATCCGAGCGACTTGCTGGTTGTAGTAGATGTTCTTGGCGATGTGGAAGTGGGTTGCACACCGCTTCAGCCGGGCCTTCTGGGGAGCAAAATGGGGCAGCTGCAAGATCCAAAACCCAAAATGCAAAATAGTATCAGAGCCTCTGAATATTTGCAGGGTGATTACCAGTTTGATCCTCTGCAATGCGAAAAAAGATAAAAACAGAAAAAAAGGAGAAATACCTGCATCGTTGTTGAAGATCCAGTGGTCCTATCCATCGATACAACTGCCTGAACAGAGGGAACCTGACCCATATACCTGCTGACGAAGATGGACTTTATCTCTCAACAAGAAGATCTACTACCATGGACACTACTAATAACAGAACAATGAAATAAATGAAATGGGATTTTCCACACACCCAAGAGGAGGAAGGCTGCCTGGCCAGCCAGGAACTGTCATTGGCAACGGCAAAGGGGCAGATTGCGCTGAGGAAAAAAAAAAGAGTATAAACACCATCAGCTCTCCAATCGACTCGGATAAAAATGGCATACATTTCACATTATCACAAGTTGACTTGAATTACCAGCTTTCTCGGCCTTTGGTTCGATTCTTGTGGCTTTGGATTGCTCCTGCTTCAGAACTTGCGGTTTACTGCTGCTGCTGACATTGTCTTTCTCCTGCATCTCCGCATCGAGTTGCAGATCGAGGATCCTCTCCTTAGGCATCTGCTTTTGCGTTTCGGTAACCTCTGCCAGTGCCTCCCCCTTCTTCTCTTCAAAACCCACCTCCCCTGTCTCCTGTTTCACAGCTCCCTCCGCCTTTGCTTCTTCTGTTTTGAAGATCTCCGTCTTTGGTGCCTGACCAAATCAACATGAGTTCTAGAGACCATTCTCCCCATCAAAGGAAAGATTGAATCTGGTACAGCAACTTACCACATCAACCTCTGGGGTGGAAGGCTTCAAATCTGTAACAAAGCCCGGGGCGCCGCCATCTCTTTCGGGAGAGGACTTCGCCGATGGAGGGTCCTACCAAAAAAAAAAAAAAAAACACACTGCCTGAGAATGAAATACTAAAGATTTCTATATGCAAATTGCAGGAAGAATCCTCACCATCAGGTCAAACTTGAATTTCTCCTCGGATATGCTTTCAACTGCAGAAGCTGTTGAATCGCTGCAAATTCCAACCAGAAATGGTTTAAAAAGGGAAAGGAAGATCAAATGAAATCAGTTTCAAACTCAATCAAAGAGAATGGACAAAAGCAGCTAATCTTGACGCTCACGCTATCGTTGCTGTTGGATCGTCAAGGTTGACATCGACTTCGGCACAAGGAGATTCCTTAACCGGGGAGGAGATTTCATCCTTGGTTTCAATCCCTTCCCCGCCATCCGATTCTGCTATCAACAGCTTTGAATCTGGAACAGAATCGCTCTCCGGTTTGACCGGATCCTGCTGCAAATTGACCTGAGAGCTTCCTAAATTGGAAGATTCCCCTCCATTTTCAACGATGGACACTGCGTTCTTCTCAGACTTTGGCGGTGATGAATTTTGCACCCTTTCCAGCTGTTCCTCCTCAATCTTGGCTGCGGATGAAATGGAAGAATTCGGATCTGTGAAAGTCGCAGGACTCTCCTCCTCAAATTTGACCGGCCGTGGCCTTTTCCTCTTCGGAGCTGAAAATTCCCCAAAAAGAAAATGAAAGTAACTTTCAATCAACCCCAAGAAAAGAAAAGAAAAACAGAGAAATCCAACGCTCCAGCATCTTGCAGAACTCACCAACTGCAGACGATGGAACCGCCGTTGTCGAGGTTGAATTCTGCGGCAATACATACGGATGAGGCCCCGCCGGAGGGGAGGCTGAGACTGGAGAAGAAACTCTTGACTTGGCATCATTGCTCGATCCGCCTGCATCCTTTGAATCAGGCTTGTGTGATGCGCTCGCAACCGGCTCTTGCTTCGATGGGCACTGGAACTGCCTAGTCATTCCATACAAGACCTCCGCAACCTCAATCTCGATCTCCTGAATTGATGAGGAAGATGTCGCCTTTGAGATCTTGGGCGGCTTGTGCTTGGCTCCCATCGGTTTCTGCAGAATAAAAACAGAGCTGAGAACTATATACAGAAAATCGTCGATAAACAGGGATGGAAAGGGGAGTATAATCAGACCAGCTTCTTCCGTACGGAAGCGTTTGAAGAAGATGGTGAGATCGGAGCCGCTGGAGCTGCCGTAGCAGTGGTTGGCCTAGCCGGCGACGTCGAAGCTTGCCGAAGAATCTGCTCTCCGCTGCCGCTTCCACCCGAAACCCAACATTCATGTGACCTCTTTGCAGAACCTGCAAAGAAAGTTCAAGAAAACTGAATCAAATCCACACTAAAATCAATCAGAGACCAGTTTCTCTTCCAAATCTCAGAGCCCTGTTTTTCTTCTCTCTACCTGACCGAGCTTTCCTTGGCACGGAGACACCAATCATCTCATCAGCCACCTTCCATGGCGGGCCTGCTGCCCTCACGACCTTCGGCGGGAAGCTCTTCCGCTGGTGAAGGTGGTGGTGATTCGGCATCAACGACACCATGGCTGGCGCCATCGGATTCATCGACGGCAGCCGAACAGCAGAAGCCGCTGACGCGACGGTGTCTTCATCCTCCTCTTCCTCCTCGTCGTCGAGGCTCTCTTCCGTGCTCTCCTCACCTCCGTCCTCTCGATTGCTGCCGTGCAGCAACCTATCCCCCCTTCGCCGCTTGCTTCGATTTGACCGGTCCCGATCCCGATCCCGATCCTTCTTATTCGCTCGATCTCGAAGCCTCGCTATTTCCTGCAACTCCAACGCTCCTCCGTCTTCCTCTGAAAAAAAATAAAAATAGAAAAAAAAGGGAATTTCTTCAATTCAAATGACCATCAGTTAGGAGAGAGAGGGGGGGAGGGAGAAGAAAGGAGATCTGAAGGTCGAACCAGGAGAATCTCTCAAACTGCTATTTCTCTGCCTCCGTCTCGACAATCCGTTCGCAGTCGCCGGAATCGCTCCCCTTCTCGCTTCGCGGTTTCTCTCCATCCCTCCGACTCCCTCTCATGAAACCGGATCCGTTTCGTCGGTCAATCTCATCCGTCTGTTTCCTACCGCCGTGAACAGATCATACGACCAGATCTCCGGCGTAATTAGGCCTTTTCCTCAGAAAAACGCCAGAAAATGGCAGATTGCAAACTCGTTTTTCTCAAATCAAAGAGAAATCGGAGCTACAGCCGGATCTTCTTCCTCCCCTTTCGCTCGCCTCCTTTCTTTCTCTCTCTGCTTCTGGTTTTCTTTTTCTCCCTGCTCTCATCCCATCTCATCGGCTTTTTGTTTTTTCCACTCCCACTCCCAAGCCTCAATTGACGGCTAGATTTTCTGCCTTGTCGCGCGTGTTTTAGTTTCGTCCGTCCGATCAAAACAAGATCTACGGATGCGGTTGGAACGGTGCCAACATGGCAGAAAGGTCGACGTCTGATGGACTGGACTCTTGAGAGTCTAGCCCCTCAGAGTGCGACTGCCACGTGTCGACATCTGTTTCGCTTTTCCTACCCAAGTTTGGGCGACTGCTCACTGCCCTTCACCCTACCTGATATGAGAGTCGCTATGGCTGCTCGCGTCTGGAATCCTACTCGCTGCACATGTCAAGTGACACGTGTGGCTATGCGAGTCCATCATCTGGTGGGCCCAGCTTGACGCGAGGTAGCTGGAAAGAGCGCTATCCAGCGGATGAATGGACGGGTCTGGATTGTGGAACCCGAACGCGAAAGTATCGCCCACCTGATGAACGGCGTAGATTATGCACATGCAGCATTTGCGGGTACACACGTGCCATACGACTCATCTGATATATCCTCCAGCGAAACCGACACTGCCGATGGCTATAAAAGTTTCAGTAGCCGTACTATGACGAAACCGACTATAGCCGGTGACAGGCCACGGAGGACGGAGTGACCGGTCGCCCGCCGTGAAATCTGCTAGGCGTCGGTCAAATCAATTGTTCATTTCTTCGTATTTTTCGCAATTTTTTATTTTTCCTCGCTACTTGACTGTTGGGCCCACCTGAAAGCGACGGCACGGATCTCACGTCTCGGTCTGAGGAGCCTCCTGCATCGTCCGATCTTGGACCCGACGGTCTGTAACCCTCGAGACAAAATGGCGGGACCCGTCGCTCGACGAATGTGTGTCCGAGCTGGCAGCAAACCACCGGACGCGGATTTCCTGCTAAAGCCTTGCGCAGGAAGTTCCTGACTGGGAACCTAGGTGGGGCCATAGTGTTGTTTTCTGATAAATCAACCCCGTCAATCCGTTTTGGGAGCTCAGTTTTAGGATATGAAATAAAAAATGAACCGGATCCAAGACTCAAGTGAGCCGAAAACGTGAGGATTGAACATCCACAGTTGAAATATTTGTGGTGTCACAGGAGTTTCGAATCAGGCTAATATTTGTGTTTTCAGTTCATCCCAGTAGTAGTGACGTTATGAACGGTATGGATGTCATATAAACATGACTGTGGACCCCAGAGAGAATTCAACGGTAGTGATTTCCCTACCCACCTTTTCCTTCAGTGAAGTCCACTTGAGTCTTGGATCCGGTTCATTTTTGTTCTCATGTCCTTACAATGAGCTCCCAAAACGGATGGACGGGGTGGATTTATCAGGAAACATCACTTTAGGCCCACCTAAGTTCCCAGCGCAGGAACTTCCAGAGTAAGGCTTTCGCAGGAAATCCGCGTCCCAAACCACCCGCTCAGTGCGTCGCGCAAAGCGTGCACTCTCCGCCATCGATCTCCTAATATCCAACGGCCAATAATACGGAGACCAAGCAGTAAAACCCTAGCCCCGTTCACGTAATTTCCGAGAAGATAGGGCCCCACGTAAGCTGCCGATGTAGCATTTATCTCCTCGCGGAGCCTGGTGTGACGGTCGCCACGTGGCTATTTTGCTGACGTCACTGGGCCCATCACTAAACTAACCCCCCCCGTCTCGGTCAAACTTCACCGCACCGTGAAAATACTGACTCGAGCCGCTTTACTCTTCGTCTTTTACACCATCCTTTTTCTCCACGCGCTCTCCCGAGCACATACCCGAGCCGTAAATCCAGGTGCGCCACGTGTTATCAGCGCACACGTGTCAAGCGTCAGGAGACTAGACACGTGGCACCACTAAGTTCCGATTGGTCGCCTCGGATCTTGTTATTGGCCACCAGCTCCACTTTCCCATGCTCCCTTGACAGCCAAATATCTTACAGCTCTGCACTACCGTTTTAATATCAAGGGAAATAATACGGTAGAAGCTGGATTATCGTAAAACCATCTACCCACTTTTCAAATGGAAAGGTATTGAATCAATCCGGCCCGTCTATCTAACTATATCCTACACCTTGAGATCTATCTTCTAGAAATTATACCTAATAGTCTGCATCGATCATAGATTTTTTTTCACTTTAAGGAATAAATGTCATACATTAACTAGCAGTGATTGGATGGATAGGATCATTCCATCTAGTGTTTTCTGAAAATTCATCAGCCACAACGCAAATAGATGAACGGTCCTGAATGGTAAGTCGTCTTCCACGTGTACTGTGCAGAGACGGCTGCACGATTTTTCCATTATACCTGCTGTACAACTTCATACACCAACTATAAAAGAGAAAATTAAAAAAAAAAACGGAAGAAAATATGGGTACGTCATTTGCGGACCCCAAGCTGTGGGACCCTCCTGTCGTCTGCTGCTCTGCTTGCTTTCATTCCCCTCGCTTTCGCCCTTTCGGATAGCATCTGGCAGCCCTAAACAACTGCCACGTGTACACGATAGTCCACGTCATCAAATCGACGTGGCCGCCTCGATACCGCCTCCCCGCCAACCGTATCCATCGCCCGAGAAAAATCCGGAGAGTGAACTAGCCGGAGCACGCTTTGTACGGTGCATTTGCCTCCAACTTGCGAAAACAGCACACGCTGGAAAGATCGAAGCCGCTCATCAGCCGACCTTAACTGGAAAGGTACCAACTCTGACATGATCATCAGGCTCAGACTAATAATCAAAATCCTAAGTACACGTGTGGCCCATCTGACGATTCGGATCAGCCTAATTTTTCAAACGTGGCAATTAAACAGCTGGATTCGCCTGATAAGCAGCCGGATCGTCCGCACGCGTGCAATTACCAAATGCTTGGCATCATCTGACTCTATTCACACACACGTATACACAAGCACTGTACAAGTGGCATTACAACTGGCATCCACATCATCCAAACCGTCCATATAATGGGCCCCATTACTGATGGAACACAGGAAAAACGTACCCATCTTGGATGCTCCTGACTTTCCAATTGCTAACAGTCAAATATTCATCAATCAGACTTTAATCTATCAGATTTTGGACGGTTTTAATTTGCGCCACGTGCTTGTGAGCATGTGTGTGGATCATCATACCCTGCCAGCGTGTTGATGTTTCTCTTCTACCAAAAACCAGCAAAAAAGAAAGATATATTTTAATATTAATGCGGAAAAGAATAAAAAAAGCTTCTTATCCTTCATCATGTGAATATATAATTGGTTTAATTAATAGAATATACTTTTATTTTTTTATTATTATCATGCAAATGTTAATATAAATATAAAAAATATATAAAGTTATTGCTGGTGCTGTTAATGTTATATTATTATACACAAAGCAACAAACATGTATTATTTTTTACTGCCTCCGCACTTTTTTAATTATTTTTTTATTAAAAGCATGCTTCTCAGGCTTTCCAACCTTTGTATTTGATTTTCATCGAGATGATTTATAAGATACGTGAGACTGCATCTTTCCATAATATAGTCAGGTTTTCAATTCTAACAACTGGGGCCATAATTCATTAATCCAGACCATTGATCTCTTGAGCCCCACCAGGATTGACGTAGAATACCATTGAAAATCCCATAATGGACTTTTTTTTTGGTGGAATGTGGACACAACCCAAAGGATTGGCATCGTCCTATTAAAGGAGTTTTAGTCCATTCAAAGTGGGATACAACAGATCAGTGGTTTGGATTGCTGAAAATTGGGCCCCACTTATCAAAAAATGAAATAATGGTAAAGATGGAGCCACGTACTATATTATTCCTCTTCCATGAATTGTCGGGCCGGAAGCCCAATGAGAGGAATCCCATTGCTTGCATTTTGCCCAAGAAATAAATAATAAAAAAAGTCCAACTTTTATATTATATATACATGTATATGCTGTTTGCATATATTGTATATTTTTTTGACCTAAGAATAGAGTAATCTTTTAGCTTTCATTAGCTTAGTTTAATCAAGTTTAAGCTGTGCTCGATCGAGGAGGAGAATGTGTACAGTTCGTTCTTTTAAAATTGAGAAAATTGAAAAAGTGGAGCCCAGGGTTCAGTGACCCATTCCTTTGACATTGGTGGAACTATGGGTCCCTCGACTCCACCACTCAACCACTCGCACGACCTTTCAATGATGATAAGTTGGGCTCACTGTATGCTCAGGCTTTTAATTCTGGCAGGTGGGTAATCCACACAAAAAGGTCTATTGCTTCCCGCCATGGACAAGCCATGTGCCCAAAATCTAATCCAAGGATACATCCCTGACCGTTTGATTTGTGGTGTAGAAATGGATGGTTGGGAAGGGAGCAGTGACAATAATCCTCATTTAATTTATAAAGGACCTAAAATTTGTGGATGTGTGGATTACTAAGCCATGGTCCCAAACTACGTAGATGTCCATTTTAAAAATTGGATTTTTTGTATTGTATTAGTCACCAGCAAAACCAATATATGTTTATATTGATGGTGTTAAGACTCGACTGAGTGAAGTGCGACTCAGATAAATTATCTACTCCATGGTACCCAAATCGGTTTGACACCACGAATCAACCCCCAATTCAAGCTGGCTGGGACAACTCAATCCCATCTTGAAAAAGTCGTGACTCGATTAGGCTAAAATCAGGCAACTTGATTTGCCGCCGAAGTTTTTTCTTTTTTTCTTTTTCCTTTTTTTTTTTTTATGAAAGGTGAGGGAACACCAGCTGTAATATTATCTCAACCATAGTACACATTGCTGCCATTGCATGTGCCTATGTGGATTACGAAGCCATGGACCCCAATGTAAATGTCCAATTTAAAATTAATTTCCACATGTTGTATCATTCGCCATACACCATGAATCACCCCTGACTTATGTTAGTTGGGCCAATCCAGTCCGGCTTTGAAAAGTCTTGAGTCGGGCTTTAGCTTGAACTAGACAACCTAAGGGTATTTTTGTATTCCTCTTTCTTTTTTTTTTTGTTTGACGAAAAGTGAGAACATGTCATCTATAATATTATTTTAACCGTAGTACATATGTAATATTTGCCATTATTGATCAAAGTATCTCCAATGTTATCAAAATATCTTCAATATTATCTCTATCTCTGGCTCAACGATAGCTATAACACAGGTAACAATATCAATAATATCAATAGTATCAGAAATCCTAAGTATTAGTGATGTATCACTAATATATCGATATCGCTAATGTATCACCAATGTTTTCGACAATGTAAATTTTAGGTGTCGCTCATATAGCCAATGTATCGATATCTCCAATGTATCGCCTAATGACGCTTGTATCGCTAATGCATTGGCAATATTTCGATAATATCGTCAATGTATCAATATCACCAAAAATCTGTTTATTAAAAGATTTTCATTTCAATTTTTTTATAAACGCATAGTTGTATGTAGTGATGAAATCGTCAATGATATTATCAATAACGCAACATGAGGTAGTATCGAGATCACATTCTTTCATCTCATTTTCAATTGTTGGTGATTACTTAGAAAAATATCATACATTGTTAATATTCTGAAATAATTATGGATGTTTGTATAGAGGTGGGATGGTTGGTTGGTTGAATTGATTTCTTATAACAACACGTCCATTTAAGCCCCTTATTAAATGAAAACTTAGAGTGTATATTTATTTTTTTTGTAATTTTTTATTTCTAAATATATAAATTAATATGTATTTTAGCAACTTTTGAAGTATCAATTAAAATTTTCACCACTTTCCGCGTATTTCTCCAATTTTCTCGCACAATATCAATTATCAATGATATCATCAATAACATCAATATTGTTTCTCCATCCTCAACTACCGAAACTTATAGCAATATAGATACTTTGAACACTACTCGCCGTTACAAGTGGCTATGTGGATTACTAAGCCATGGACCCCAACTTAGATGCCCACTCGTACGAATGAAACACAATTTAGATAAATCATCTACTGCATGGGGTCCAATCTGGTTTGACACCATGAATCACCCCCAACTAAAACTAGTTGGGCCAATTCAGTCCTGACTTGGAAAAGTCGTGACCCAATTCTGGCCTGAACAAGGCAACCCGATTCCCGATCATATTTTTTCTTTTCTTACTAAAGGTGAGAGCACATCAGTTGTAATATTATTTCAACCATAGTACATATTTGCTAGCCATTACCCTCTGTCGGACTGGTTTGGATGGGAACGACAGATAAAACCGGCTCATATCTAGCAATACTTACCAGGTCCGCCCTTGATGCCCATGCATCTGGCCATTGAATATCTGGTCCTTCTGTGATTGAATGTCTTATTAAACAATTTCTCATTTGGTAGTTCTTTTCTCTGGTGGGGCCTACCAAACCAACGACTACATATTAACCCCACGTGCAAAACCCAAGCAAAACTGTATATATTCTCGGGTCGAGCATCGTATGGTAGATTTTAATTCAAATGAAAGGTAGTGGTAGCCCACCAGAGGTTCATTCCCTCACCCTACGCCTATTAAAAAAATCTATTTTCTCATGTATTCAAATCACTAGATCCAAGCTTTGGCAATAGACAAAAGTAAGGATCATGTATCTAACCTTTCTCCCCGGAAATGTTGAGGTGGGGCGCACTTCCGCTGCCACGTGTACCGAACATGCGGAGGGCGTTTCGGGAAGGTGCGAACCCGTGTTGTCCTCATCCGCGGCTGTGCTCGGCCCGAGCAATTTTCAAAACATAAATAAAGAAGTCATTAAAGGGGAAAGGCTGATGAAGATTGATTATTAAACCATTAAGATATTGTTAGGTAATGAGGAATGGCTTTGTTGGTATAAACTATTCTTCCTCAAATCTGATGTATCCATCATCTATTATATATCGAACCGGGCCCACTTGCCGATTGCTCGATCGGGACCGTCCAATTGATGGCTAACCGTTGATGGAGGTGAAACATCTGGGAATGCTTTTCCAACTTATGGTAATTAGCGAGAGCGGATTAACTGTTACCCTAACCGTGTAGGGCCCATTTTCATGTATTTTTTTTTATATATCCATGCCGTTCAACTGTTTTTTCCATCTCATTTTATGACGTGATCCCAAACCCTAAGAAGAGCCAAATCTCAGGTGTACCATACCACTAGAAACAGTTATGAATGACCATTAAAAAAATTGTGAGGGCCACAAAAGCTTTGGATCTAGCTGATTTTTATATTTTTCCCTTCATCCCGATGTTCTTGACATTATCAACAGCTTGGATTGCAAATAAACATCACCAAAACCTTACAATAGGCTCTTTAGAATTTTTAATGGTGAGATACTCAATCACCACTGTTTCCAGTGGTATGGTCCAATTGAGTTTTGGATCTCCATAATTTTTGGAACCCATTATCAAATGGCTGCAGATACAGATGGACGGCGTGGATATATATATATATATATATGTATATATCACATCCATTTGGGCGACATGGTAGGGGTAACACCCACTAAGCTGGTCCCCAGGTAACAACTAATACGTTCAGTAATTAGCGTACCTTTAAGATGTGTGGGGCCCTGCCCACCCCTGATGAGTATGTTGGAATCTAAATCACGTGGCTAGTGGGCTAAATCCTATATTTGCTCCTTGTGGCCCATCCAACTTTAAGAATGGGTTGAATTTTGGCGTGCAACTCCTTGTGAGGCACAACTAATGAATGGATTGGATGATGTGATAAGGAACGCTGTGGACCCAGATTTTATCTTAGAATTCAGTTCCTTTGTTAGCTGCGAAGTAAGAAAACTTGATTTGGAGCCTTTTTATTATGGGTCCATGTCATCATATACGTCTACAACCATGTCACATCTTTAATGCAATTTGATGTAGACCAATGAAAAGGCTCCAAATAGGTTTTCATGTTTGGCAGCCAATGGAAGACCCAAACTCTCCATCTTAAGCTTGGAGGCAAGTTAAGTGTTGTCCCTGCCATCTATACTGACTTATCTGGGCACATACCATGTGGCGGGATTTGATTTGATGGAAGGTCTACAAGACTAAGCAATTTTCTAATGTAGTTTTAGTAGTATCATTTTGACAGTGGCCTGCCATCCAATCAAATTCTCCTCGCACAAAGCTTTATTGAAATTTTTACCCAAAATAGCACATAGGCCACTTTTATGCGCCCACATGAGTCATGTGGCTTAGGCCAAACATTTAAGGACTCATCCAATGGATAGGTTAGATAGCACTTATATTTCAGAGTGGACCCCACATGCCTTGAGTGTATGTTAACATAGTAATTGGAATGCATGTGACAAAATTTTCCTAAAACATCATCAAATATTGAACGACCTTCACCGTCCAATCAAGAGCTCCTATTAATTGTACCCTTGACTGTACAAACATATGGGCCAGTCAAGAGGGCAGAGATGCTTTTACACCGAGTCTCTTTGTATGGTTCCTGAGGGCTGTTTAGATACACCTCAATAGATGGTACAGCTACGTGCAGCCAACGTGTCATATGTGCCTGCAGCATTCACCCATCCATCATGGGAGCGAATTAGGTGTTACCCTTACTGTGGGGCCCGCCTTGATGATATGTTGTAGATCCACACCGTCCATCCGTTTCTCCAACCCATTTTAGGATGTGTTGCCAAAAACTAAGCAGATCCTAATCTCAGGTAGATTACACCACATGGACACAGTGGTGATTGAGTGCCACACCACTAAAAGTTCCAAAGTGCCTGTCGTAAGGTTTTCGTGATATGTATTTGCCATCCAACCTGTTGATAATATCAAGAAGATTTGGATGAAAGGAAAATACAAATATCATCTTGAACCAAAACTTTTGTGGCCCACAAAAAGATTTTAATAATTATTCATTATAAACACTAGTTGTAGTGGTGTGGTCCACCTGAGATTTGGATCTGCTTAAGGTTTGGAATGAGTCCTAAAATGAGATGGGAAAAGAGATAGACAGCATTGATATGCTAAAAATATATCAAGGTGGCCCCACACGGTGAAGGTAACACACCTTACATTCCGCTCCATTCATCCGCGGATTAGCTACTAAACTTCGACAGTAGCGAGTTTTGCTACTGAAGTGATGTCACCATGTTCTGTAGGCCCACCATGATGTATGTGTTGTATCTGCACCGTCAATTCATTTGGAGAGATCATTTTATGACATAATCCAAAGAATGAGTCAGATCCAAATCTCAAGTAGACCCACCATGGAAAAAAGTGGGGAATGAGCACCTGCCATTGAAAACTTCTTTGGGCAGAGAAGCTTTTGATAAATCTGATATTTGTATTTTCCCTTATTCCATGTCGGTGTTAACTTATAAACGGGTTAGATCTCAAATTAACATTATGGTGGGCCCTAGGAAAGTTTCAATGGTGGATGTCACTATCCCCATTGTTTTGACACCACCCCAGGTGAACTTTAAACCTAGATGGAGTAAGAAATCAAGTATGGGATTTTAATAGAGAGGTTTACTTACCTGCCACATCTACGTTGTGTATGTAGTACCACCCCGGGTATCTTACACCACTGCAGTGAAGGCATCGCTTTGACCGATGACAGCTCAAGTCATCGATTAGGCGTACTGACCATGCCCGCACCTAATCCATGAAGAGGGCGGACAGGGCTCGAGCTCTGTCCGATCCCGATACTCCCGGTGGCACTACATACCTAAAATAGGTGTGGCAGGTAAGGCAAAAGGTAGGGTAAAGTCCAATACTCGAGATTTTACCCCGTCTATCTTTGAGTTAACCTGTTACTTTACTTCTAATTTAAGAGTGGCAACTTTTGAAGAAGCCAGGGTGTCCTTCCAAACCTAGTTCGACTATAAACACAAAATGGAAGTAGGTCCAGAAATACTAGAATACTTGTCTAACCTACCTTTTATTTGTAGTGCCACCCGCTGCTCCCACCTGACGTGGCAGGAGTTGATTGGGTGACTGCCGTTAATCCATTACTGCCACGTCGGGCCAAGGAATTCGGTTCAGGTGAGGGCAAATAACCAATCCGGGTCCCGATCGGTTCAAAAGTCGGCCCGACCTCAAAGATCCCAGTTACAAAAGTATATGAATCGTTTATCAGGTGGGCCACACCGTCCATCACTAGCAACCACACATATAAAATACGCTATCCATTATTATCGTAGATGGGCCCATCCAATGAGTGGAGAAGTTGGACCATATGTGAAATCTCCTCATTTCCACGAATAACAATTTGGAATTGACAGAAATACCCTCCGGCTGCCTTTCCTAGATAGTTCCTGGCTTAGATGGACTACTTGGGTTACCTTTTTACCGCGAACACGTGATTGCCCTTTCGACGGTGATTAGATCTCAATTCTCACCTATAAGCGGATGCCCGATTTTGCCCTTCTTATTTTCAAAAATTTCATGATTAGCGGTTTCCACTGTATTAAGCGGCGCCATTTGCTATCAATGAGTCAGGTTTGGATCGGGTTTGTGTCCGGTCCTAGCACTTCTAGTGATCCTAGGGACTTTGGACCTCAGTTTTGAGTTGGGTTTGGGTCGAGTTGAAGTTAAATAGAGCCATTCACATGACCCGGCCCACCAAATTAGATGGACTAGATCGCACGCATCTGCACCACTCTAGCGTATGCATTGTAAGGTTGCTCTTTTATATTAATGTGGCTTAGCAAATGTCGTTGGGTTGGTAGATATTCTTTTTCATAATGGTTTTCAAGTGAATGGCTAAATTAGATGTATCTAAGCCATTCATCATTGCACAGCTACATAACAACATCATTTCAAGATCATTCAAAAAATTATACTGATACCCTCCCTTTTGGCCTAAAGGTAAATAAGGCCCTCACTTGTGTATTTCGTAGGTATCCACCCTTTGTGTATATTTAAAAAAAGAAAAAGAAAAATAGAAAGGGACAAAAACCACCCTTTAGCTAATTTTTTAGACAAGAAGATAACGTCATGTTAGCGAAGTCTTTTTAAAATTGACAATATTGTCCCTCCCTTAAAATCCTATGCCCCTAATTTTAACCCTAACCCTCTTCTTTTTCTTTTTTACTTATGTTTTATTTTTCTATTTTAAACACATACCCCACACTCACTCTCACCACCTATGGGTTTTGAACCCAAGACCTATTGTTGAAACTTTGAGAGTACCAACCAGGTAAGGACTCAAACCCCTTCTTTCTCGCTCTTTTTTGTTAACCTTAAGGCCTCATTTGACAATGTAGATTTAGAATACTTAGGTTAAAAAAACCCTTGGATTTGAAATACCCTAGATTTGAAATCTTTCGGTTGTGTTTGGCACCCTAAATTCAAAATCCCTTGTAATCCAAAAGTAGCTATGCACTTAAATTATGTGATATATTTATAGGAGTTTGAATTTAATTCTTGAATCAACTTTAATATCCCTAATCAGTGTACGTATGTAATGTTTAATATAATGATTATAATAAGTCTATTGTTTGTACTAAATTTGGCAACAGTAGATGAATGGCACAAAATTAGCCACATGGTAGGTGTGATATCTTCATGGTGTGCGCCGAATATATGGAAGACAGCTAAAGGATGAGAAAATCTTGGAAAGAGCGTGCTATGCACGTGATTTAAAGATAAAGGTTTGTAACTATTAGGGTTATGTTAGCATTGAAAACCGTGCAAAAGACTATTGACAAGATAAGAATACATTCGACAGAGGCCAGACATGATCAAGTGAAGGAAACTGTTGCTTTACAATTGACAGCATACAGAAGCACCACGTAGGCAACAATTTTTCTCACAACTTCACTAGGGAGTCTATAAATAGCAGGAGATAACACATGGAGAGGATCCTCAATCAATTAATCAAACTCAATACAAATAACAATCAATCCAGCACAACATTACTTATCTAGTCCCCCAAGGATACTTTTCTTTAGTATTTAGGAGTAGTTCAGTCCGTCCTTGTGATTATACCGGACTAATTTAATGATAGCCAGTAATTGAAATTCCCTTCCATCTGCACCTGTGTGTTCGATCTAAATGAAGACTGTAGTTTAGGAATTGTCAACCTACGCTTATACGTTTGGTTAACTATAACTTGTACTCTCAGCATTGTCCTTCCCTCGTTCACCAATGTGCTGCTTGGTTAAGCACTCCATTGTTCTCAAGCTAGGATGACGATACCTGTTAGTGATAAGTTACATCATTTTCATCTATTCATTCCATTCTTAACTTTTTTAGTCATAATTCGCTCAACCATACACTTACTGCACTCTTGAAAGCCTTTAGATTTTCAAAGCAAAAAGGACTCATGGGAGGAACAACCCCAATCTTGCCTAATAAGCACATTAGACAATTGGCCAAATAAACAATTGATCATACACATGCTCCATTTTTACGCCAGGGATCTAAGGTGTTTAGTTTGAATCAGAACACAATTTGATGTTAACATTCCCGCAAACTATGCATGCGCACTGTATAGTTGAATTCAAGACCAACACCTATTGAAAAATTTACTTTGGCTGAAAATGATGAAATTCCAAGCCTCGGATGGACCACAAGCATAGGATCATAGCCAAGCGACTAACTAATAATTTTTAACCGTTCATTTACATGGACAATGTTTGGGATACTCGGATCATTCTATTGAAGTAATTTTAGTGATGCAATTGATAATCTAATTATTTTGGGATATCATTAGTGGGCCACGTGCCCAATAGATTAGTAGCCTAATGACACATGTTATATCTGCGACTCTCCTACCTTAACAAATGGTCAAAAAAGGAAAGAGGGAGTAGATTGAAAATCCAAGCAAAAGATAGGGATTGCGAAACTCACCAAAAGTGAGGATTTGAAATACCCTCTAATCCACCCTGCCAAACAACAAAATGGATTTGAAATATCCTCAAATCCCCTAAATCATTGGTGCCAAATGACCCCTAAGCCAAACTCTATCCCTCTTCCAACCCACGACCTTAAACCTACTAAGGAAAAAATTTGTCTTTTTCATAGTCAATAGTCAACTATAACGGCCATGACATGGCTCCATCATGTTTTGCCAATTGATGTTAACCATGTGATGGTTTTTAACCAAAAATGTAAATAAGAAGGGGTTATTTGAGAACAATGCATAAAGGATGGTGTTACCTGTCCTTACACCAATCGGGAGTGTGCTACATCCTAAAATTGATTAATACTAATAATGTTATTAATTAATTAAAGAATTGCTCCAATTGTCACGCCCCGAAATCCGGACTCAGAGTGTGCACCCTCCGGCCCAGTTTACGGGGTATAACCGGTGCACTAAGTGCATTTATAACGTTAAACAACTTTAAGAGGCATAAAATGATGAAATACTAAGTTATCATTTATTCATGAAGTATTCAACTATAAACTAAGTCCACCCATTTGGGACTTTATTAAATGACTACTAATTATTGAAAATAATAAAATAAAAGAAACTAGTCTAAACGTCTTGGTTCAGGGCCACCACTTCTTCCTCGGTTAAATTAGGCCAATAGTCCTGCGGTTCCTCTAGTGGTCCCATCTCATTATCAGGGGCATTCTCTGAAGGTTCAACGTCCACATCATCTGTATATTTTTAATCCACAACGTCAGCTGGAAAGCCCAGTGAGTAACCCAATACGGTTCACATGCATTTCAATTAAACAGGATAAATACATGCCATCAAATATAGGTAACATATAATTAATGCAATAATGAATGAAATGATGCATCAAGTGGGCATATATTCAGTCTTCCACTTGCTTCGATTGGATCCCATCAATCGGCTCCCCCTTCCTTGTAGGGCGGACTTCCACATATTAGTGGGCTTCCAGGATGGTCCCTGGGTAACCGGGTACTTAAGTACCTACCGGTCTTCCAGATTCGAACTCCAGGCACAATAATTCATAATGCATGCAATAATTTACAGCCATACAATAATTCACGTCCGTACATTTCATCTCTCATTTTGATAGGCAATCTTTCATGACATTTATAAATAGAAATTATTTAAATAATATTTAAACAAGCACAAATTAATCAATATCACATATTGCATCCATCACACAACTTACTTAATTAAAATGACAAGGAAACGTGTTGGGATGTACTCACCTGTTGACAGTGGCGATTACTTTTTTAATTGTGTCACGTCCTGAGTAGAATCGGTCCTGAATCTACAATAAATGTAATTTATATTTATAAACCACCAATATAACCTTAATATACTTATTTTCAATTTGGATTATACTTTATTGAGTTTTGGTTCCTTAATGGACGGTCCAGATTTGATTATTGTGACCCACGTTTCCAAAAGGAATGGCCCCTTTTTCTATTTTTCTGATGGTACGGCCCACTTGACTGGTGGGTCATCCTATACTTGGTCACAAGTTCCCCAATGGTACACTACCAAATATGATTGATTATATTTTGCAAGGATTTTGTCGTAGGATATCCTAAAATGGTCCATTTATGATAATCCATACCGTGCCTCCCCACTATTTCACTTGGCATGGCCCACCTGGAACTCTGATTGGGCTGATTTTTTGTCACAAGACTAATAATTCATTACTCCAGAGATTGGGTGGATCAGATTTTTCAAAAACTACACAGTGGGGCCCACAAGCTCCTAACCAGTGGACAGGTGTTGTCCCCACTGTTTATCTTGGTATGGCCCACTGGAATATCCTGTACGGGCCATTTTTGGTCCTTAACTAGAAAACTTATTTATTAAGATATTGGACGGATTAGATTTCTTAAAATGTCATCAAATGGGTCCCAAAAGTGGACAGCAATCCCGAAATCGGACTGCCTCAACCATGTGTGTTGTTATCATTAATATTTTAAGTGGTGTGGGCCACCTGAGATTCGGATTTATCTGATTTTTGGAACCAAGCTGTAAAACGTTATACTAAAACATATGGTCGGCTTGGATCTACTGATTTCATCTCAGTGGGGTCCATGAGTGGACCGCTGTCCACGCCCAGAATTTCTACCTTTTTAAATTTCATTTTTATTTTATAAGTTTTCACCATTAGTTTGTTTCAAATGGTGTGGCCCATTCGGACCTCAGTTTGGGTCCAAATTCGAACCCCCATCCTAAAATGAAATAGGGAAATAAATGGGCGGAGTGGATGTACAAAATACATCAAGGTGGGTCCCATGAGTGGGGCCCCCACGTCACCCTGTCAAAAGTCCAACGCTGGACGTTCCAGCGTCAGAGACGCTGGACGTCCAGCTACTTTTTCCTTTTTCTTTTTCTTTTTTTTTCTTTTATTATTATTATTATTATTATTATTATTATTATTATTATAACTATTAAAAAATGTATGTGGGGTCTACAAGAGATCTGGTCCGACCATTGGGTCGGCTACCTCATTGTGGCCCAATAATGGTTTGGAATAGAATTTATCAGAATTAATTTACTAATTAAATAAAACAATAACAAAACAAATTTTAAAGGCTATCATTCATTCAATTGATGTGGCCCATCTGAAGGTCCATTCGATCTGAATTTTGTGGCCCATGTACATTTTGGCCATATGGTCATTATGACCCATCCAGATCGATTCCTGGCCCATCCAAATGGTCCCCATCAATCGTGATCACCTATTCAAGGGTTAAGATAAAGATAAGGTCCCTAGATCCGTACAATGAACGGACGGACGATCCGACCCGTTCATTGGCTGGATCTGGCCTACTTAAATAAATAAAAAAACACATACTTGATCTAGCCGCAAGATCCCTCCATTCTCCTCTTCTTTACTGTTCTTTACGATGGTGAAATACCATCTCGTTCTTTTCCTTTTAAGAGAGTTTGTTGGAAATTTTTGCGCTAGTGGTTGGTGAGATAGGATAGTTTTTGAATTCCATTTAAGCAAAAAGAAATTACATCTTGTATGTTGGACTCGATCCTGACTTCCTCTCGCTAGAGGCTTTACCAATATCCACTTTCTTTTGTTTTCTAATTTATTATAAATGCTCCTAAAAGAATTTTACGAAATAGGGTCGTTACCCATGCGCTCAAAGCATCAATATGCATTAGTTGTATTGGGACACTCAACTATCAATATATATCTAGATTTTCACTGTTCACAATTGAGAGAAGCAAGTATCTTAATAATATGACAAATATAAATCATTCGATCATCATCTTTAGTATGGATGGCCAAGATCATTAAAACAAAACTAAGTCTATCTTAAAAGTTGGTCCATTTATTTGTTAGAGACTATGAATTGCTTATGATTTTAAAGAATCACTAACGTTAGGCAACTATAGCCATTCCATCCATGTCTAGAAGAAAACGAATGACTATTAAAGATGAGATCTCACCAATATGGATTAGATTACTCCTTGTTGGGCTTTAATTCGAACACTCAGCCACACATATAGTGAATGTTCCGATTTTAATTGTGCACGTGTGAGTATGTATGTATCGGGCATGCTAAAGTCATATTTGATTCGAATCAAACCGAATGTCTTGTGACTCTAAACACCGAAATAACTAGATTAGGAGCAAATCTATGAAAATTGGCCTAACTAATCAGTCACCGATTGACAAGGAATTAGGCAATTTATTAAGGGGTTGGTTAGTTCTTTGGATGAACTCTTTTGCTTTAAAATCAAGAAATTTTAGTGCAATGGTTATGGCTTTATCGAGTTTGTCAAAAAAAAAAAATGTTTGAAGAGAAAACAAGAAATAAAAGGCCAAGTGTTAATTTTATTAAGCTAAATATAAATACATTATAATCATTAGAAAGGTAAATAAAGCAGATGAAAATATCAATGGCGGTTCGAGTGAGGCGAAGCAACTGTGGATGGTTAACAATCTTTTAAACCTGGATGGTCGTCTAAATTTGCATGGTCGTGATTTTTGACAATTGTGACTAAGAGAATTACTAAATAAAGACTTAGGGATTTAGGTTCCAATGATGAGGTCATGGATGGTACTAGAGTAAATCAAACTTGGAGATATTAAATTAAAGCTATGCTAATTGATTCGAACTTGTTATAGCATGATGATCAACATAAGTAGAATACTTGTGATGTAGTCCACTGGAGCTTTAAATCTACCTCTTTTTTTTGGCTTATGCCCTAAAATGATACGCCAAAATGAATGGAAAGTGTACATAAAACACATATATCATGATGGGCCCACATAGTTTGTCACGTATATATAGCATCAACATGGGCGTTGTATTCTATACTAGGCGGTTTGAGTCCCAGCCAAACAACTTATACGTTCTTCACAAGTGGGCAATCCCTCCCTTTCTCTGTGGACGGCACGTAAGGATTTTGATACTCTTAGTAAACCAGAAATACCTTCAGTGCCATAAGCTTGACATACTGCACGTTTTTTCTTCTTTCATATGGAGCTCATCCAGGCAATAAAATATGTTTCCCTCATCATTTGTATCACCTGCAATTAAAATTAAACCTAGCCAAGCAGCAGGTGGGCCACCATTAAAATGAATGAACAACCTAAGTTTTGAACCAACATAGAGCTTGAGCCTTCATCATAATTAGAACAGCCTAATTTTCATGTTAGGTGTTGTTAATGATGTGACTGACCGTTTACACAGATTAGACTTGCCAAGCATGGGACATATATTGGCTCGAAAAACATATGCTGTGCAGTAAGCTTATGGAATTTTAGGCCAGTAACTGATGATTTCTCACGTCTAAAGGGACTCAGTTTCGGTAGCGACCCCTCTGATACCTGGAAAAGCTCTGTGAAGCCTACAATGATGCATGTGCTTTATCTGTGTTGTCCATCCTTTTTCCAACTCATTTTTCAGTCATTAGCCAAAAAGTAAAGCAGAGACAAGTTGAGGCCTTAGGTGAGGATCAAAATGATGCATTTTTATTTAAAATATTAATAAAACTAATAATTATATATAATAAAAAAATACTAGGAAAAAAGGATAAACTAGATAAAACGTAGTCATTGGAAAAGGTTTTTTCCAACTTCTAAGAACCATCAGATGAGAGTATAGATAAATAAAAAAAACAGAAAAAAGAAAAAAAGGCATCGAGACCATATCAGTCGGCTCTGATACTGATATCATATTAGCTAATATATCAGCTATATTGGTGAGAAAATTTTATATAAAAATTCAAAATATTAGTCTTTATTTTATTTTTTTGAGGTTTTCTAAATGGATACAAGCCCTCTAAATTAAAATGAAATAATAAAACGAAATGATGAAAATAAACATATTGATAATAAAAGTTGAATATCATAATATATCCTGATTTACTTAAATATATCTATTGTGGGGCCGACTTTAATGAAGTTTCCTTATATCCACACCGTCCATTAATTTTTGAAAGATTGTTTTAGAGCACTATACCAAAAATGAGGAAGATCCAAATCTTAGGTGGACCACATAAGAGGAAACAAGAGTTATTGAGTTCACACCATTAAAAACTTTATGGAAGCCACCAAAATGTTTATTTTCAGTCCAACCTGTCGAATAAGGTCAAAATGACCTAGATGAAGAGACCAAACAAATATCAGCCCGATCCAAAGCTTTTTTGGCCCCAAAAAAGTTTTTAACGGCTAATAACTATTGTTTATCTATTTCTTGTACTTTGGTCCATCGTGATGTTTAGATCTGTTTCATTTTTTGGATTTTGCCCTAAAGTAAGTTTGTAAAATGTATGGACAGTGTAGATGTAAGGAAAATACATTAGGTGGGCCTCACGTTCGGGTCAGCACCAGGTCGGATGAGACTGGAGTTGCACATAATCCATTCCCCATCTCTCGCGCTGCCATGCCAACTATGATGTTTGAATGATCTTATCCGATCCCACCATATGTAAGGCCCGCTGTGATGTTTTGGAGAAATCAACTCCGTCCATCCATTTTGGAATATTATTTTAAGATACTAGACTAAAACTCATGGATATCTGAAACTCAAGTAGGCCACACAAGTGGAGACAATGAAAAGGGACTGCTCACCTTTCAATACTTTTTAGGCTCGACCCTGATGTTTACATGCCATCCAAACCATTTATTAAGTGGCCCAAATGTTCCTAAGGTCTTTACAACTGTGAGTAATGGAAATAATAAAAATATTAGCATGATCCAAAGCTTCTGTGGTCCATAAATGTCTCATCAGTGCATGTACAATCTTCATTGTTTTCAGTTGTGTGGCCCACTTGAGGTTTGGATTAGCCTCATGTTTTAGGTGATGCAATAAAATGATTTGGAAAAACATGTGAATGGGTTGAATTTCTCACAAATACTATAGTGGGCCTCGCCTAGGTTAAAATCTAATAAATTAGTAAATTGCTCTTTTTCAAAATACGATGCCTTACTTAGCCAAGGCCTTAGGTGACCGCCTAAGCTGCCTAAGCCGGGCCTGACCCAAATCTCACGTGAACCACGCCATGCGAAATAGTGGTGATTGAATGTCTACCATTAAAAACTTCCGGATATATATATATATATATATATATATATATATAGGAATGCTCACGTGGGCACTTATCGTGAGAGACACTCATGAGCACATTTTCATGGCTCATCGCACGTGATGTGAGCCTAAAATCTGAGCCGTCCATGTGATGCAGCACCCCAAAAAACCCCTAGGGCCCATCTTTCAACTGACCAAACTTGGTGGGCATGAAGAAGGAACAGTTCTCCTTGATATTTTTGCGGCCCCCAATTGATAAGTTTAAAGATAGGCCTAGGGTTTTTTGAGTTTTATGACGGCTCAGATTTAGCTCACATCACGTCGTGAGCCATAAGCTAAGTGTCTCTTATAATGCCCAGGTTCCTCTTTTTATATATATATATTATATAATATTTTATATATATATATATATGATATTCCCTTCATCCCAGGTCCGTGTGACCTAATCACTACTGTTTCACGTGGTGTGGAGTGCTTGAGATTTTAATTGCCTCATTTTTTGGGATTCATGCCTAAAATGAGCAGGAAAAATGAGTGCATGGATAAAACAAATACATCTTTGATGGGTCCACAGAACGTTTTCCAGCACTGTCCAGTACTGACCTCAGTATTAAGGGAGCGGATTAGGTGAGACCTGGCCTCTCCCACGATGGTACGGCCCTTACTGTGGGGCCAACCTTGATGTATGTATTTTTTTTTTTTATCGACGCGGCCCATCCATTTTTCCACGACATTTTACGGCATTATGCAAATGAATAAAGCAAACTCAATTACCAGGTTGACCACACCATAGGAAACTGTGGTGATTAAATGTGTTATCATTAAAAACTTTGTTAGGATGCATCTTAATGTTTCTGCAATATTTATTTGCCAGCCAATCTGTTAACAAGGTTGCATGAGCCTGGAATGAAGGGGAAAAAAACAAATATCAGTTTGATCCAGAACTTTTGTGGTGGTCAATTACCTACTGTTTCCTGTGGTATGGGCCACCCGATAATTGAATCAGCTTCAACTTTTAGAAAATGTCCTAAAATTATTTGGAAGGAATGGATAAAGAATAAATACATCAAGGTGGGCCCCACCATAAGGGCCACACCCTCTTGGGTGAGTCCAGGGTCTCATCTAATCCGTTCCCCACTAAGAAATCTGGAGTCCTGTTTACTGTCACGGTTTGGCTGGTGACCTCAACACCAGCCATATCTGGTGTCAAAGCTCTGTAGACCCTACTATGATGTATAGTTTTACCTGTGCCATCCATCTATTTTACCAGCTAGCTCAAAAATGAGGCAGATTCAAATCACAGGTGGATGGTACCAAAGAAACAGTGGAATTGAAAAATCCATAGGGGCCACAGAAGTTTTGGATCAAGCCGGTATTTATGTTTTCCCTTCATCCAGTTTAGTTCTGTGTGATCTTTTCATCAGCTAGGATGGCAAATAACATCATGGTGGGCTCTAGAAAGTTTTTAACTGTGGACATTCAATCAACAATATTTTTCTTGTGGTGCGTCCATTTGAGATTTGGATCTGCCTCTTTTTTCGTTCACTCCTAAAATGAGCTGGCAAAATGTATTGGCCGCGTGGATAAAATAAATAGAGCCACACAGCTTTAACACCAGCTATTTGGCCGGTGCTGGGTCTCTATCCAAACCGCACCCCGTCTTTCCTAGAATTTCATTACAGAGTTTTATTAATTTATTTGTTTTGTTTTTTTTGGTTTTTTTTTTTTTTAACGAAGTAAACTTAGGGAACTTCTGCCAATCGATTATGACCATTCAATCGATTGACTTTGGCCTGAATGTGAACGTTTGTTCTTTGTTTTTATCTGCCCATTCCTTGAGTGGCTGGAGTTGTCCTAGTCTGGTGTGTTTTAGCACATTGCTCATCCATGGTGAACCTGTCTCTTGACAAGTCCCAGTCACCGTATGATGCTCCAAGTTCCTGACGAGTACAATTTTGGATGCTCCAGATGTGTAGGCCCCTGTAGACGAGTAAATATTGGAAAACAAAATGCTGTTTCCACATTTTGGGCTTGTCATCTTTACTCCAATCTAATGAGAGTTTTTTAAATAATAGCTACTCTAACAAGCTTCTTTTTATTCTAGCTTTTGTTCTAAATAAGAGCTACTCTAACAAATTCTTTTTATTCTAGCTTTTGTTTTAAATAAGCTTATTTAATAAAATCAGATTTTCAAAATTAAAAAAACTCTTATAGAAAATAAACATGTTTGGTAAGATATTAAAAACTCAAAAAAGCTCATGTGGGACACACATTTGATGTCCACCATCCATTGTATGGGTTCCCACCTTTGCTATGGACCATCCATCATGTGGGTCTATTTGAAGTGGATGGTCCATCATGCGGGGCCACATTTTGACGTGGGCCATTCATAATATGGAATCCCCTTTTGATCTTCACCATCCATCATGTGGGTCCCACCTTTGTTGTGGACTGTCCTATCATGTGGGGCCCAACCTTCAATATGAGCCGTTCATCATGTAGCCCACCTTTGATGTCAACCTTCCATCATATGGTCCCACATTCAATGTCCACCATCCATCATGTGGGTCCCACCTTTGATGTGGGTCATCCATCATATGAGGCCACACTTTAATGTGGGGTATCTATCATGTGGGACCCACCTTTGATGTGGTTGTGCATTATGTGGGCCTACGTTGATGTGGACTATTCATTATGTGGAGCCCCTACCTTCATTATGAGTTGTTCATCATGTGGATCCACCTTAGAGGGATTGTAAAGAAAAGAAAAAAAGACATGATGGTAATTACCTTAAAAGTTTAAGGAAAAACTTATCAAAAAATTAACTGGAAATGCCTATTCGCTAAGCTAAATAAGCTCTTAAAGAAAAAGTGACCTCTTCATTAAGGCTCTCAATGGGTCGGATTTGGATCAAATCCAATTGGATCCAACTCCAAGTTCAGTATATCTGTATATGGATTCGGATCGAATTCAGATCCAAAAGGTGATATCCATATCCAATTCATTTATAAATTATTAGATCCATTTTTTTAAATCCAAAATCCATATAACCATCGGATTCGGGTCGAATTTAGGTTCGAATCCACCTCCATTACAAATCTAAAAAATTATATGATATAAAATATATAGTATACTATATTTGATTTAATAAAAAAAATGATGCAAATCCCACTATTTACTATGGTATGGTGGACATGGCCTAAAATAATTTGTAAAACGGATGACCGGCATGAATATAACATATACAGTAAGGTGACAATGATTTGGATCTTAATCGGATTCAGATCAAACTTAGGTATGTTCCTGTGAATCCATATCTGGACCATTTAAGTAATCAGACCTATTTTAAGATCCAAATTCGATCCGTTTAATTAATCAAACCTATTTGAATATCCAAATCCACATTATACATATTCGGAGCGAATTGGATCTTGGATCTGACCCGCTCCATTGAGAGCCCTACTCCCCATCACTTATTTTTTAAGAACTTTTTAGCTAATTTTTAAAACATACAACTATTTATCAAATAATCTATTTTCAAAATAAGAGTTTATATTTTTACAATAAGCAAATAAGCTTTTATAAGTAGAGATCGTCAATGGCCACTTCATATTTGTTTCTAGATTATTTGATACTTGGTCATGATATGTTGTTGATAAGGCAATTACTAAGAAGTGGTACATGTGTCATGTGCTAACTTACATTAAACCATGTGAATCTTGAAACCAGAAGGAAACTGTGTACTGGGTAACTCAATAAGCTCTCTATGGACCCACCATGATGGATGTGTCTTATCCATGCTGGCCATCCATTTTACAGCTTATTTTAGAGCATGAGACTAAGATTAGAGTGCACCCAAAGCTCAAGTGGACCACATCATAGGAAATAATGTGAATTGAAAGCCTGTATTAAAAACTCACCAGGGGCCACAAAAGTTTTGGATCGAGCTAATATTTGTGTTTTTCCTTCATCCATGTCTGGATAACATTTTTTTCCCTTCACACATGTCTATGTGACCTTGTGATCTGGTTGGATGACAAAAAATCATCATGTAGGCCCTAGGAAGGTTTCAACAGTAGATGTCATTATCCCATGTTTCCTTTGGTGTGGTCCACTTGGACTTTGGATATGCTTCAATTTTGGGCTCATGCACTTAAAATAAGCTGAAAGACTGAATGGACAGCATGAATAAGACAAATACATCTATGGTTGGCCCCACGCAGTTTACTCAGTACGCGTAGCCTACTGAGTCGCTCAGTACCCAATCTGCTTCCCCCATAATTACATTAGTTGAATAATCCTAGCCATTGATTTGTAAACACTTATGTGTTAAAATACCATACCTTCCTCATACTTAACCGCCTACTAAATGTTCAAAATCGGATGATCCAATAATAAAATAAGCACAATTTTTATTCATCAGTGTCTACCGTAATTTGGACCGTCCAATTTTACTTACTACCCATGTGTTTTGGCTAGCGACCGCAACACCTGCCAGCTAGCTGGTGTCAAAGCTTTGTGGGCTCCCACCATGATGTATGTTTTTTTTATCAATGCCATCTATCAATTTTACCATCTTATTTTGGGCACTGGCCTGAAAATGAAGCAAATCCAAATCAGAGGTGGACCACACCACAGGAAAATTAATTGAACATCCACCATTAAAAACTTCAAGAAGCCCGCTATAATGTTTATTTTTCATTCAACCTGTTGATAAGATCACACGGACCTGGATGGAGGAACAATCAGCTTAATTCAAAACTTCTGTGGCTCTCAAAAAGTTTTCAATTGTAAGTGTTGAATTCCCCACCGCTTTTTGTGGTGTGGTCCACCTAAGATTTGGATCTGCCTTTTTTTTGTTTAGCATGCTTTAAAATGAGCTGTAAAAATGGATGGACGGATAAAACATATACATCATGGTGGGGCCCACAGAACTTTAACACCAGCTCGGTGGCTAGTCTTGGGGTCAACAGCTAAACCGCGTCCTTGCCGTCATCCATTACTCCGACAAAGAATCAAAGGGTTTTCTCTTTCTAGCCTCTTCCCCACGTGGCTTACCCTACCTGCCCACTACTCGATGATTAGGACAGATCATCACCGTTCATTAGCAAGTGAACCAAAAGGATATTTTTCTCAGCTCGTGTTTCCACGTCACTTAGTATGGATAACTAGATCTCCACATCAGCCAGATTTTCCCACAAACAAACTGTTTCAGGATTCTTCAAGATGAACGGTTGGGATCATCGCATGGCATCTTAAAATGGACGAGCAGCTAACCCTTTCTCTAAAACAGATACTGGCAGTTTGGCATCCACATGAGTGGGACCCACTTGAGAGGATCTCGAATAGATTTTTTAGGAGGATCCTGTGGCTACGGACGACGACGCTTGATACGCGGGCACTCGGATATTGTACACGTGGATACATTAACTGAAATAAAACTGACCAGATTTTTTCGTTCATTATGCTATCTACAGCAGCTACCATAATTTGGATGCCACGTGTGCAATTTCTTCTAAGTGCCTGTGTATCATCCATCACACTCAACCAGAGTATCAAATATTCTCTCTCTCTCTCTCTCTCTCTCTCTCTCTCTCTCTTTGTACACACGTGTGAGAGGATAGAGGTTCACAGGGAAGGAAGAAGGTTCCAGGTAGATGCATCACATCAAAGACCCTTTGAAATGGACATTTTCGCCAATCCCATGTGACATTAAAAAAACCCTTGGGTCTAATTATAATTACATTTCTACCTAATATCAGTTGTCTTGCATAGCAAGGCATCACCTCTTTCTGTATCCTTTCCTTTTGTCTCAAACACCAGAAAATGTAATGCTTGATTTGTTTTGTTTTGGCCGTTTGATCTTCTTAAGGCCTAGTAATGATAGTCTTCCAAGCAGATGCTTTCAGGTTTGGTAGCCCGCGGACCACCTAATTAGCTAGTCCCGGTGGTTTTGGTCTGTGAAAAATAGACGGTCCAAGGGTGGCATTGGGTCGTGTCTCGGTCGACCCGGCCGCCTTATTTATTTGATAATCAAAGGCTGAGAGTTTCCGCCTGAATTCTACCACGTGGCTCATTACCATAAGGCCCAACTCAACCTGGGGGACTATGGGCTAGGACTTGGGACCAGATGGGAAGGCCCAGGCTAATGATGATGGCCCAGCAAGGCACGTTGGCCTGATCTAATTGTCAGGTAGACCACCATTACCACGTCTGTGTGCACACACAACCATTCATACAGTCGGATTCGTCGTGGATGGAGGGGATACAACAAAAAATTGTAAGATTGCACTATTTCAATTTCTTGATCATTTAACTCTTTTCCTAATGGGAACCATGGCCTAGGAACTAAGGTCAGGTTAGGGCCAGGTTGGCCCATCACCACCCTTACTTAAAATGCACTTGATTTGAGCCAAACCAACCTGGTTCATTAGTACGGGGGAGCATCAGGCCTGGTCCCGCACCTGGACCTGATTTTGACTGGTCTTAAACATATTAGCTTGCCCGTTGGGCTGGCTTGGACCTGGCATTAATGGCTGGATTTTTTGGGCTGAGCCTGGGTTCAGAGAATTTAACCCAACGAGAGCCCGACTTAAAATTTACACATGTTTTATCTACAAATATCCCTTCCGATCACTGGTTAGGCAGCACATGCATCCTGCAATATAGATTGTTGGTTTTTTTTTTTTTTTTTTTTCTGTCTATTTCTTTATGCATTTGCAACCCACCTGATCAACGGATGGATGAGGCATATTGATGTTCAGAAATTAGGATTTGATCAGTTTTCAATCGGGCCCAACTGCATATTGATGCCAATCGGCAATCGGACATATTGATGCCAGGCCCAAAACCCAGTTTTGGATTTTCAATCCGATTCGATTGGGTCATCTAGCCTAACCCATTGATGATTTGTCGGAGTAGGAAGGGTTGGGCATACTTCGACCTAGGGTTGTCAATGGGTCGGATCCAGGTATACACATACCCGGACAGATCAGGCACCAGGCGTATTGGATCCGGTCGGATCCGGGTACCATATTTGAGGTCATGGACCTGTATACAATCAGACTCAGGTGTCCATCGGGTTCCTGTAGTAAATACCGGTTGTAAAACGCTTTTTAAATGAGGTTTAGCTTCACATGCGTGTGGGATTATTTTATGAAAGGTTGGATTTTATCAAAATCAAGGAGGTGGACCACACCATATAAAATAATGGGCAACCACCCAAAAAGATCTAATTGCTAGCATGATGATTGGGTTGGCCTGATTTTTCAGGCGTTCTGATGCCATTGTGATGTGAAACTTTTGAACGGGTTGGATGCGACAATCATCTCTATCCAATCATCAAGTGAGCCATACCATGGAAACCAGTGTAAAATATTAGTGTGATCCACTTGATTAATGAATGGGCCTGGTTTTTGCATGAAGTGTTGCTCATGGTTGGGCTAATCTATTGGATGTCCCATGTACTTAGCAAGTTGGAAGTTATCTATTAGTGGGTTATATCCCGTGGTCTAATGGGTTGGACTTGAGACCTCGTGTGTATGCGTGAGCGCGGGCGCTAGTGTTAGCCAGGTTACTCAAAGCTGACCCAAAGACCAAACGGGTGTAAGGTGGTGCACCTAACCAGATCCAGTTTATAAAACTGGTCTAAGAATCAAACCGGGACCCATTTGTATGAGGTCGAATCGATTGGGTATCTACGGGTCTGGACACGCTTTGATAAGCCTAGTTCAACCCATATAGCATAGGCTCAGGCCCGCTACGAAGTGGGAAGGGCTAGTTGACCTTTGGTAGACTCGACCCATTCCCAGCCCAGGGAAAGACGTGTCCACGTTCGTTTCCAGCCCATCTAAGACGAGCTATCTTATCTTCTGACTGATGATATTCAGTGCTTAAGTGGGGCCCACCTTCGTGATCCAAAGGTTTGAAATTAAGGACACAACCCCTCGGAAATTTCCCGGATGGACCATGATGACGGGTCCACTTATCATATGAATGGGAGGTATTGAAGGGTTCCGTAGATAAATAAAACTGCCGAAGATGATATGGAAGAGCTATTTCTCCACCGTACACATAGCAAGTCAATGTATCAATAAGGACCTTCCACCTAATGGGCCCCACTATGGATTGAAAGTAAATACTCATATATTCTATCAATCTCATCAGGTGACATGGCCTTTGAAACAACGACAAGAAACAAAACTGGTGAATGGTCAACATGAAATTCTAAATAAACAGCCAGATTGACACAAAACCCTGCCACGTGTACTCAACACGTGGATAAATGGCTCTACAAATCAACGGTTTGGATCACTGAATCATAAGCACCACATGCAGGAATTTATGCGAATTACCGGAGAGTGTGTGCTGATCAGCGATACTCTCTAATTCCCCAAGGGGATGATCACATACGTTCCACTGAGCTGTGTGGGGCCCACTGTTGATACAAATGCTGTATCCAAACCGTGCATCTAGTCCATCTCATGGTGATCGTTAATACCAATAAAAATTCTAATAAAGACTTGATTACTGATGGTATAACTGAAGTTATGGCCCTCTATAGAGTGGAATGGTAGGACACAGTTCATCTTGGATTTGAATATTTAGTCTTTTAAAAATTCTTCTTCATGCACAATCATTTGTTTATTGACGCGGTAGTATAGGATCCAGACCATGAACGGTTCAGATCATCTTTATTTTCATGCAGCCAAATGATGGATTTAAGACATTTTTGTCTTCACACATCCAAACACCATCTATTCCACGACATGTATTAATTAGTCTGGGAATCTGCCATTGAAACTAACACCAGTTCATATGCATTGGAGAGACATAGGCTGCAAATGTCACTCAGTTCAATCACGAGGAAAACGATGGAAATGATTTTTGCTTGGGTGCGTGTACGGGCACATGGCATATGCATACCTGGAATTAAAACTTGCTAAAATCATGAAGTACTACTTCAGATGAGCACAAGCTGAAGAACGTATTTGATGATCGTGACCGTTTGATTAAAGCAAGTTGATTGTTCAATTTGGACCACCGATTATTTTCGACCGTCCATTTGATGGTCACCAATCAGACATGATCTTGGCTTGGAAAGCATTTAGATTGGGGTATCAGATGTCCACTTGGGGCAGAGATCTACCGTTTGGAGCGGAGAGATATTGGGCATCTGACTACCGAATAGGCATCTCGGTAGCCTGATTGTAGGGATACAAATGCCAAAAAATCAGGAATCTCATGACCCATTCCCACCTTGGATTCAGCTATCATCCAACAGTTAATTTCTAGTCAGGGATGGGAAATCAAAAGAGGGAAAAATCCAATCAAGGGTGGAACCCACATAATGGATTGGAGATTTGAAATAATCTGGGGACAGTAACTTGGGAGGAATGGGCAAACAAAGGTAAGACTAACAAAAGGATAGTCTATAACAATGATTGGAGCTTTTTTAGTATGATCGATATGGACCATCCATTTCCCTAATTGGACGGTTAGGATCACCATATCAAAGTGTTTTCTAGAGGGATGAACAATCAAAATGTGACTAACATGGTGGATGTTCTGGATCAATGATCCAGTCATCTATAGTATGATCAATACTAACTATCAATTTCCTTTATAAATTGATCAGATGGTTAGGATCATCCAGCAAAGTGATCCTTAAGAGAGATGGACATTCAAAGATCTGACCATGGAAGGCCAAGATCCATGATATCGGAATATTTTTGGTATAATAAATATGGACTACCATTAACCTTGCAAATAATTGGACAGTTAGGATCAAGCAACCAAAGTGATTTTTAAGAGGGATGGCAATCAAAGGTGGTACCCGCACAATGGATGGTCTAATTAGTGATTGGATTTTGGCATGTGACCCATCCACATGGTGGCCCACCATTCAACGTCTGCACAGCCGATTCCAAATCACCACCCATGATTTCCAAGTTCCAACCTTTAACCGAAACAAACGCAAGCATATACAACATTTAGGAATCATAATCACTTGAGAAGTTGTCCAAACACAATGTTGTTAATTTCCCACAATCTAAGTCATGTGTTCAGTGTAATTTCTCTATCATGCTTCATCTATGATGGGGTCCACTGTTTGAATTGAGGCGAAGTAAGCAACCATGTAAACGAAAGTGTCTAGAAATGGGATTGCGTCCTGAGTTACTCAGTATGCTCTTATCGTACTGAGAAAACTCAGTTGGGCCCACTGTAAATGTATATGGTTTATCTATACCAGACGTCCGTTTTTCCAGCTAATTTAAGGGGCTGAAACCAAAATTTAAGTATATCCAAAGCTCAGGTAGACCATACCACAGGAAATAGTGGGTATAATGATTTCCACATATGAAACCTTTCTATGGCCTGCAGTGATGTTTATTTGTTCTCCTACCTGTTCATAAGATCACGCAGACATTGATGAAGAGATGAAACAAATATCAGCTTGATCCAAAACTTCCGAGGCCCCAAGAATTTTTCAATGGTACACATTCAATTTACATTGTTTCAAGTGGTGTGGTCCATTTAAGCCTTTTATATAATTCATTTTTTTTTACTCAGTCCATAAAATTATCTTTTAAAATGGATGAACGGAGTAGGATAAAATATATAAATCACGGTGGACCCGCAGAGTTTACTCAGTACGCAATCCGATTGCAAGAGTCTATGCGCACGTGTATGGATATCCATACTCCAGCAGCGCATCAAATAATTTCTCAAATAAAAAATGAAAGAAAAATAGGTGGTCCAGGGGAGTAATAATTCACGTAATTTCATTGGTGGAAGGCATATGGTGGGCCCCAGCGTTTGCTCGTTTTTCAACGGCTAACAGGGACCAATCTCCGTGAACTACCAAACACAGCCTCTAATCAATAAAACTTGTGGTATTCGGTCTTTCCGTACTGCTCGTCAAAAGAGATTCCTCACCTAAAAAATCACCAGCCTCTTTCAATGATGGTAAAGGGAGGTTTCTGCACCGAACACGTGGGCCACTCATGCTGCTTGGGACCATAGACCGAGTGGCCCCCATCATGGATAAGCCACCATGAGAAAATTACTTTGTAGCCTGCAACCGTACGGTCAAAAATTAAAACACTAATGGGGCCCACCTTGATGTATCAGTTTTATCCACACTGTCTATCCATTTTTCCTTATCATTGTAATGTGTGAGGTAAAAAATGAGGCAGATCCAAAGCTCAAGTGGGCCACACTGGGAGAATTAAATGCTCACCATTAATAACTTCTTACGAGCCCCAGTACTTTTGATCAAACTTATATGGGTGCATTCCTTTCATCCACGTCTATGCGACCTTATGGACTACACCATAGGAAACAGTCGTGATTGAATCCCCACCATTAAAAGCTTCATGGATTCCACGGGAACGTTTATTTGCCATCCAACCCGTTGATAAGCTCTCGAACACCTAGATGAAGAGACCACACAAATATTGTCTTGATCCAAAGCTTTTGTGGCCCACAAGAAGTTTTAGTGGTCAATCACCACTGTTTCCTATACTATGGTTCATCTAGGATTTGGAACTGCTTAAATTTTTTTTTATTTTTTATAATGCCATTAAAATGAGCTTTCAATACGGATTGATGGACCGTGTGGATGCTGTCACATACATCACAGTGGGCCCCACATTCAGGGGTACCACAAAAATGGATAGACAGTGCAGATAAAACCCTTAAACCATGGTGGCCCCACAAGCCCCTACCTGGACTGAGTCCTCCAGGCTGGGGCAGGACACAATGGTGAGCTAAAATAATCAGGTGGGGTTTTAGTCTTGACCCAAACTGTTTATACAATGGGCCTCTGCTCAAACCAAAATGTAACCGTCCATGCTGGGTAAAAAGGGTCAAATGATCAAAAGGTGAAATATTCTAATCTACTAGTTTATATTTGCCAGCTATCCTCGATGCAACGGAGGCTTGGGTTACTGAGGTATGAGTCCAGACCTAACTGCTAATGTCTCGATCCATCGAATAGCAGGACACCAGGTTGTATTCTAGCAAACTTTTCTTTTAAGAGGCCGGATCTGTTAGAAGCACTTGTAGGTTAAGGTAAACGTACAATGTAATTTATGAGGCCCATACCGTTGCGTCTATGAAATCTAATCCGTCCATCACATACATCTAATAATAGTTTCCTTTGTGGCCAAAATTCATTTCAATCCAAAACTTAGGTGGGCCACTCAACAAGGAAGAACATCCTGACCACCCTTTTACCTTTGAAGGGGCATTTTCGTCATTTCAAAAAGTTGGTTGCCAACACATATATCAGCCTTTCATACACGCATTTGTTTCCCACCCAACATAATATTTTTTTGGCGGTAAATATTCCAAAGGTTTTCTTTTAGAAAGCATGTTGATGGTGGGCCACTATTGAGCCTAGTGTAAATGTATGTAGTTCATCTACACCGTCCATCCACTTTTCCAAATCATTTAAGGGATTGAAACCAAAATTGAAGCATATCCAAAACTCAGGTAGACCATACCACAAGAAACAGTGGGTATAATGATTTCCACCGTTGAAAACTTTCTAACGGCCTGTAGTGATGTTTATTTGTCATCCAACCTGTTCACAAGATCACACAGCTATTGATGAAGGGGAAAAAAAAATATATCAGCTTGATCTAAAATTTCTATGGCCCTAAGAATTTTTCAACGATACAGGTTCAATTCACATTGTTTCGTGTGGTGTGGTCCACTTCAATTTTTTATAGCCTTCATTTTTTGTATAAACCTATAAAATTTTATTTTAAAATGGATTAATAGAGTGGATGAAATACATAAAAGATGGTGGACCCTATGAAGTTTACCCGGTACGCTTAAAGTACTGAGTTACTCAGTATGCAATCCGTTTCCTACCCGCGGAAGTTATGTGGAGCCCACCGTGATGCTTGTTCAAAATCCTCACCGCCCATGGGTTTTTACCCTTCATCTAGGTCCATGTGACCTTATGAACAGTTTGGATGGCAAATAATCATCATGGTGGGCCGTATGTATGTTTTAACGGTGAGAATCATTGTAGGGTTTGCGTTTTCTGGTGTGGTCCACGTACACCAGCGAATCCGCTTCCTCTGTTATCGAAATACGAGTGGGTGCATAACCAATTAGGAAGAAGATGCATCATGGTACCAAGACTATGGAAGCACTCTAACTAAATACCGAAAAATATTGACGCACACCGTATCCCTAAAATAGCATCGATCCACTCCGACTTACACAGTAGCCCTTCGGCGGCACGCCGAGTGCTTTCACCGAATTTCGAGTGGGTGCGTAACCACTCAAGAAGACCCTAAGTTAGGGTGCCGAGATTCAAGAATCACTCTGATACGCATCGACGAACACGGACATACACTGGACCTCCAAAATAGTAATGGTTCCCTCCGACTTGTACTGCAGCAAATGCGGTTGCATCTCGAATGCTTTTACTGAACTTCGAGTAGGTGCGTAAACAACTAGGAAGAAGATGCATAATGGTACCGAGACGACGGAAGCATTCTAACCAAATACTGAAAAACATTGACGCATACCGTACCCCTAAAATAGCATCGATTCACTTCGACTTACACAGCAGCCATTCGGTGGCACGTTGAACGCTTTCACCCAACTTTGAGTGAGTGTGTAACCACTCAAGAAGACGCTACGTTAGGGTACCGAGACTCAAGAATCACTCCGACACGTACCGACAAACACAGACATACACCGGACCTCCGAAATAATAACGGTTCCCTCTGACTTGTACTGCAGCACATGCGGTCGCATCTCGAATGCTTTTACTGAACTACGAGTGGGTGCGTAAACACCTAGGAAGAAGATGCATTATGGTACCGAAACTACGGAAGCACTCTAACCAAATACCGAAAAATATTGACGCACACTGTACCCCTAAAATAACATCGATCCATTTCGACTTACACAGCAACCATTCGGTGGCACACCGAACGCTTTCACCGAACTTCGAGTGGGTGCGTAACCACTCTAGAAGACGCATGTTAGGGTAACGAGACTCAAGAATCACTCTAACACGCACCGACGAATACGGACATACATCGGACTTCCAAAATAGTAACGGTTCCCTCCAACTTGTACTGCAGCACATGCGGTCGCATCTTGAATGCTTTTATTGAACTAAGAGTGGGTACGTAAACAACTAGGAAGAAGATGCATAATGGTACCGAGACGACGGAAACACTCTAACCAAATACCGAAAAGCATTGACGCATACCGTACCCCTAAAATAGCATCGATTCACTTCGACTTACACAGCAACTCTTCGGTGGCACGCCGAACGCTTTCACCGAACTTTAAATGAGTGCGTAACCACTCAAGAAGACGCTATGTTAGGGTACCGAGACTCAAGAATCATTCTGACACGCACCGACGAACACGGACATACACTGGACCTCCAAAATAGTAACGGTTCCCTCCGACTTGTACTGCAGCACATGCGGTCGCATCTCGAATGCTTTTACTAAACTACGAGTGGGTGCGTAAACAATTAGGAAGAAGATGCATCATGGTACCGAGACTATGGAAGCACTTTAACCATATATCGAAAAACACTGACGCATACTGAACTCCTAAAATAGCATTGATCCACTCCGACTTACACACCAGCCCTTCTGTGGCACACTGAATGCTTTTACCGAACTACGAGTGGGTGCGTAACCACTCAAGAAGATGCTACATTTGGGTACCGAGACTCAAGAATCACTCTGATCATGCACCGACGAACACGGACGCACACCGGACCCCCAAAATAGTAACAGTTCCCTCCGACTTGCACTACTGCACATGCGGTCGCATCTCGAATGCTTTTACCGAAGTACGAGTGTGTGTGTAACCAACTAGGAAGTCGCTACATCATAGTACCGAGACTACAGAAGCACTCTAACCACATACTAAAAAACATTGACGCACACCGTACCCCTAAAATAACATCGATCCACTCCGACTTCTACAGTATTCCTTCAATGGCACGCCGAATGTTTTCACCGAACTACGAGTGGGTGCATAACCACTCAGGAAGACGCTACGTTAGAGAACCGAAACTCAAGAATCACTCTAACCACGCACTAATGCACATAGATACACACAAGACCTCCAAAATAGTAATGATTCCCTCCGACTTGCACTGCAGTCCATGCGGTCACAACTCGAATTCTTTTACCGAAGTAGGAGTAGGTGCATAACCAATTAGGAAGACGCTGCATCATGGTATCAAGACTATGGAAGCATTCTAACATCATACCGAAAAATATTGATGCACATTGTACCGTTAAAATAGCATCGATCCACACCAACTTGCACTGCAGCCCTTCGGTGGCAAGCCGAACGCTTTCACCGAGCTATGACTGGGTTCGTAACCACTCAAGAAGACGCTACATTACGGTACCGAGACTCAAGAACCACTCTAACCACACACTATCGAACACGGACACACACCGAATTCCCAAAATAGTAACGGTTCACCCCGACTTGGACTGCCTTGTTATAGTAATGGGCCACACCTTCATTTATTGATGTTGTTAGCAATGATCCATGTTGTTTATTCAAATTTAAAGATTTTTTTTGTTCCGATACTAAAAAAATGTGGCATATCAAATAATATAGTGGTCCACATCATCTTCATTTACATTTATTGGTACATACTTAACACACTACTAATACTTTTTACGGCCCACCTTCCCTCAGATCCACCTCATTTTTTTTTCTAATGATATAAAAGAGGATGAGAAAACTGCTGGACGGCATCGATTGACAAATTAAATTTATATGGGCCCCATTTCAGAGATTTAACGTAACTGACAATTTCAAGGTTAAAGTTGTAATAAAGTAACACCACAAGGGTAGCAGTGTCAATTTAGATAGCTGGCACGAGTAAATTCACAACTTTTTGTCTCTTTTTGAGGCCTTTGTGAAAAGACGAAATTAACCTCTGTGAGTACTTACGTTAACCTACAAGTGCTTGTAATAGATCCGTCCTCTTCTTTTAAATACCATGAGGCCGGCTTTACTACAAGTGCATGTAGGTTATGCTTAACTTACAAAGACAGTTTATATGGCCCTATAGTGTGTTTTTTCAAAATATGAACTGTTAATCAGGCTTGTCTACTGAGATACTCTTCAATCTTAAAAGCCCATTGCATTTCAATTAGTAGGTGGGCTACATCAGAGGATGAAAATTCCACATCGCTCATCCATTTTAAGAAGGGTGTTTTCGTCATTTAAGAAAATATATATCAACAAAGCTACTCTCACCTCTCAAAGTGCGACAGGTTTCTTGAAGTGCAAGTTAGTATTTCTGAAACCGTTAATTACAAATTTATCATTGCCATTTGGTTATTCACTTCAATTCTCATTTGTGGCCCACCTTCAATAACTTATATAATCGAAACCGTCTATATTTTTTATTAGGTCATGTTGGTTATGGTTAAAAAAAATTAGGCTACTCCAACATGTGGTTTGGCCTTACGAAGTCTCAACAGTTTACATTTTGCGTACCATTAAAATAAATGAAACTGTTTTCTTTGGCGGGGTCCACATGAGCTTTTGATTTGTCCCATTTTTTGTCTCATGTCCTAAAATTGTGTCCCCAAACGGATGAATGGTGTGGATAGTACACACATCTCGGTGGGCCCCATGAAAGTTGGTGACGTCACTTCAAGCGACGTCACGTCCATTATCCGTAGCCACTATACTCCGCGTTGTAAATTATTATCATGCACTGTGATCGTTGGTTAGGCCCACCCGAATGCTTCTTGTAAATGCACGCCGTCCACCAGTTTTTTGGATATCACTACGACAAGGGATTAAAAAATTAGCTTGATTAACGACTGGAGGGGGTCGTAAGAGAGAAAACAATGGTGATATGAGCAACCACAGTTAAAATATTATGACGCATTGTTTTTAAGACTTCCGAAAGACACCTAAACACTTCAGAAGATGCTCAATTTGTGACCGATTCCGTTCAAAATTGACGTGAACCATTTGTTGTCCGCAACAATCATCCTCGCAAAATTTTGGGCTCCATCGAGATCCATAAGCACAAACTGATTCAGTAACCAGGGTCTCTTGGTAAGGAAAGTGGCCCAAGGGCTTTAGAACATCTTTATCGGAGTCCGATCCATCTCAAAACCGATGTGGAGACTCTCCCGTCATGGACATGTCGTCGATGAAAATTCCAGACTCCACCTACGTGGGAATTTGCGCTTACTTGCGGTTTCAGAGTTTCGTAGTAATCTTCTGAAAGACACATAAACACTTCAGAAGAGGCTCGATCTGCGACCGATTTCGCTCAAAATTGACATGGATGGTATGTTGTCCACGATAGACGTTCCCACGAAATTTTGGACTCCATCGAAATTCATAAGCACAACTATTGTCCGATCCGGCAATCAGGGCCTCTCGGTAAGGAAAGTAGCCTGAGGGCCTCAGAACGTCTTTATCGGAGTCCGGTCCATCTCAAAACTGACGTGAAGACTCTCCCATTATGGACGTGCCGCCGAGGAAAATTTTAGACTCCATTGGCGTTGGAATCCGCGCCTGCTTGCGTTTTGTATCAATCTTGTGAAAGACACCAAAACACTTTAGAAGAGGTTCGATCTGCTACCAATTTCGTTCAAATTTGACGTGAAAAGTATGTTATCTGTGACAGACGTCCTTGCAAAATTTCGAACTCCATCGAGATCCATAAGCACAAGTATTGCCCAATCCGGCAATAAGGGCCTCTCGGTAAGGAAAGTGGCCCGAGGGCCTCGGAATGTCTTTATCGGAGTCTGGTCCATCTCGAAACTTGCATGGAGACTCTCTCGCCATGGACGTGCCGCTGAGGAAAATTTCAGACTCCATGTGGGTCGGAATCCACGCTTACTTGCGATTTTAAATTTTTGTACCAATCTTCTAAAAGACACCTAAACACTTTAGAACAGGCTCGATCTGCGGCCGATTCTGCTCAAAATTGACATGCAAAGTATGTTAACTGTGAAAGACGTCCCCGCGAAATTTCAGACTTCATCGAGATCCATAACCACAACTATTACCTTATTCGGCAATCAGGGCCTCTCGGTAAGAAAAGTGGCCTGAAGGCCTCGAAACATCTTTATCGGAGTCCGGTCCATCTTAAAACCAATGTGAAGACTCTCCCATCCTGGACGTGCCACAGAGGGAAATTTTGGACTCCACCTACGTCGAAATCCATGCTTGTGATTTCGAAGTTTCATATCAATATTCTGAAAGACACCTAAACACTTCAGAAGATGCTCTATCTGTGACCGATTCTGCTCAAAATTGACATGGACGGTATTTTGGCCGCGATAGACGTCTCTACAAAATTTCAAACTCCATTGAGATCCATAAGCACAACTAGTGCATGTTCCGATAATCTAGGCCTTTCGGTAAGGAACGTTGCCCGAGGGACTTTGAACGTCTTTATCAGAGTTTAGTCTATCTGGAAACCGACGTGGAGACTCTCTCATCCTATACGTACCCTCGATAGAAATTTTGGACTCCACCTGCGTCGGAATTCGAGCTTACTTACAGTTTTGGAATTTCATACCAATCTTCCGAAAGATACCTAAACACTTCAGAAGAGGCTTTATCTTTGACCGATTTCATTTAAAATTGACTTGGACGGTATATTGTCTGCGACAGATGTCCCTGCAAAATTTTGGACTCCATCGAGATCCATAAGCATAACTAGTGCCTAATTCGGCAATCAAGGCCTCTGATAAAGAAAGTGGCACGAGGGACTTAGAACGTCTTTATCGAAATCCAGTCCATCTCGAAATCGACGTGGAGAATCTTCCATCTTGTACGTGCCGCCAAGGAAAATTTTAGACTCCACCTGTTTCAGAATTCGCACTTGTAGTTTTGAATTTTCGTACCAATCTTTTGAAAGACACCTAAACACTTGAAGAGGATTTATCTCTGACTGATTCCACTCAAAATTGACGTGGCAGTATGTTGTCTACAACAGATGTCCCTGTGAAATTTTGGACTTCATTGAAATCCATAAGCACAACTAGGGCCTGATCTGGCAATTTAGGCCTCTCGGTAAAAAAAGCGGCCCGAGGGCCTCAAAACGTCTTTATCGGAGTCTGGTCCATCTTGAAACCGACGTGGAGACTCTCCCGTCTTTTACGCGCCGCTGAGGGAATTTTCGGAATCCACCTATGTCGGAATTCGCGTTTACTTGCGGTTTCGGAGTTTCGTACCAATTTTTCGAAAGACACCTAAACACTTTATTTGCGATCGATTCCGCTCAAAATTGACGTGGACAGTATGTTGTCCGCGACAGATGTCCTAGCGGAATTTCACTCCATTGAGATCCATAAGCACAACTATTGCTTGATCCGACAATCGGGGCCTCTTGGTTAGAAAAGTGGCCCAAGGGACTCGAAACGTCTTTATTGGAGTCCGGTCCATCTTGAAACCGCCGAGGGAAATTTTAGCCTACACCTGCTTTGGAATCTGTGCTTACTTGCGATTTCGGAGTTTCATACAAATCTTCTAAAAGACACCTAAACACTTTAGAAGAGACTTTATCTGTGACTGATTACGCTCAAAATTGACGTGGACCGTATGTTATCTGCAAAAAACGTTCTCGCTAAATTTCGGACTTCATTGAGATCGATAAGCACAACTATGGCCTAATTCGGCAATCAGGGCCTTTCAACTTTGAAAGTGACTCGAAGCTTCGGAGCGTCTTTATTGGAGTCTGGTCCATCTCAAAACTGACATGGAGAATCTCACGTCCTGTATGTGCCACTGAGGAAAATTTCAGACTCTACCTTGGTCGAAATCTGTGCTTGCAGTTTCGGAGTTTTGTACCAATCTTTTGAAAGACACTTAAACACTTCAGAAGATGCTCTATCTGCGACTAATTACATTCAAAATTGATGTAAACCGTATGTTTTCCGTGAAAGATGTCCTCATGAAATTTCGGACTCCATCGAAATCGATAAGCATAACTATGGCCTTATTCGGCAATCAGGGCCTTTCAGCTTCGAAAGTGGCTCGACCGCTTCGAAATATCTTTATCGGAGTTCGGTCCATCTCTAAACCGTCGTGAAGATTCCTCCATCCTGTGCGTGCCACCAAGGGAAATTTCAGACTCCACTTGCCTCGAAATCCGTGTTTACTTTCGGTTTCAGAGTTTTATACCAATCTTTCGAAAGACACCCAAAGGCTTCAGAAGAGGCATTATTTGAGACTGATTACGCTAAAAATGATGTGGACCGTATGTTATCCATGACAAACGTCCCCGCGAAATTTCAGACTCCATCGAGATTGATAAGCACAACTATGACTTCATTCGGCAATTAGGGCCTTTCAGCTTTGAAAGTGGCCCAAAGGCTTTGAAATGTCTTTATCGGAGTCTGATCTATCTGAAAACCGACGTAGAGACTCTCCCATCCTGTACGTGCCGTTGAGAGAAATTTCGAACTCCACCCGTGTCGAAATCCATGCTTACTTACAGTTTCGGAGTTTCATATCAATCTTCCGAAAAACACCTAAACACTTTAGAAGAGACTCTATCTGCAATTAATTATGTTAAAAATGATGTGGATCGTATGTTATTCGCGACAGACGTTCCCGAAAAATTTCAGACTCCATCGAGATTAATAAGCATAACCATGGCCTGATTAAGTAATTAGGGCCTTTTGGCTTCGAAAGTGGCCTGAAGGCCTCAAAACATCTTTATCAAAGTCCGGTCCATCTTAAAACTGAAGTGGAGACTATGTCATCCTGGACGTGCCGCCTAGGGAAATTTTAGAATCCACCTGTGTCGGAATCGGTGATTACTTGCAGTTTCGGAGTTTTGTACCAAGCTTCCGAAAGACACCTAACTACTTCAGAAGAGCCTCTATCTGCGACAGATTTTGCTTAAAACTGACATGAACCGTGTGTTATCCGTGACAAACGTCCCACAAATTTTGGACTCCATTGAGATTCATAAGCATAACTATTGTCTGATCAGGCAATTAGGGCCTCCGTAAGGAAAGTGGCACGAGGGCCTCGGAACATCTTTATCGGAGTTCGATCCATCTCAAAACTGATGTGGAGATTCTCTCATCCTCGACGTGCCGCCGAGAGAAATTTCAAACTCCACCTGCATCGAAATTCGTGCTTACTTACAGTTTCGTAGTTTCGTACCAATCTTTTAAAAGTCACCTAATCACTTCAGAGGAGGCTCTATCTGGGACCAATTCCTCTAAAAAATGATGTGGACCATATATTATCCGTGACAGATGTCCTCACAAAATTTCAGACTCTATCGAGATCTATAAACACAACTATGGCCAGATCGAGCAATCAGGGCCTCTCGGCTCTGAAAGTGGCCCGAGGGCCTCAGAATGACTTTTCGAAGTCCGGTCCGTCTCGAAACCGACGTGGAGACTCTCACATCTTGGACGTACTGTAAAGGTAAATTTCAGACTCCACCTGCGTTGGAATCTGCACACACTCGCGGTTTCGGAGTTTCATACTAATATTTTGAAAGCCACCTAAACACTTCAAAACTGGCTCTATTGGTGAGGGATTCCGCTCAAACCGACATGGATTGTATGTTGTTCGCAACAAACGTCCACACAAAATTTTGGACTCCATCCGGATCTATATGTACAACTATGGCCAGATCCGGCATTCGGGTCCTCTAGCTTTCGAAAGTGTCGCTAGGGCCTCAAAACAAATTCATCGTAGTCTAGTCTAGCTTGAAACAGACGTGGAGAATCTCTCATCCTGGATGTACGATCGAGGAAAATTTTGGACTCCATCTTCATCGATATCCTGAAAATTAAACAGATTCAATTATCAAGTGGACCATACGATAAGAAACAAGTCCAAATGACAATTAACAGGTCACAAAAGTTTTGGATTAAGCTGGTATTTATTTATTTTTTCCTTGATGTAAGCTTATTTGACCTTTTCAACAGATTGGATGTTAAATAAATACTAAAAAAACATAAAGATTAGCCCTAAAAAAAAATTAATGGTAGGATAATCACTCATCATTGTTTCTTATGATATGGTCCACCTAATAATTAGAACTACTTCAATTTTTGGACAATGCCCTCAAATAATTAGGAATAATGGATGGACGACGTGGATACATAATACATACATCAGGAAGGGGCCATGGTAAGGGTCGCACCGTATGGGAGCATATTAGTTGTTACCGGTGTACTAGCTTAGTGGGGTGTTAGCTTGACCGTGTGGGGCGCACTGTGATCTATGTTTTGTATATCCATGCCGTCCATCTGTTTTCCTTATCATTTTAGAACCTGATTCTAAACCCCAAGAATATCCAAATCTCAAGTAAACCATACCACTGGAAATAGTGATGAATAGCCGTTAAAAATATTTTATGGGCCACAAAAGTTTTGGATCAAGTTGATATTTGTATTTTCACTTCATCCAAATCTTTTTGACATTATCACTGGGTTGGATGGAAAATAAACATTATGAAATCCTTACTATGGGCCCTTTAGAATTTTTAATGTTTAGACACTTAATCACCACTTTTACTATGTTATGGTCCACCTGTGTAACGCCTTGAAAATTTCAATCCTCGAGCCTTGAAAGTACTCGAGCGCCTCTAGAAAATTTTCTATTTTAATTCTCAAATGAGAATGCATACGCTTGATTTAGAACCAATAATCTAGAAGATTTGTACATGAAACTCTAGTTTGTACGATTCGATTTGATCGAAACCTCGTAAGACATTTAGACACATTAATCTAACCGTACATTCTTTGTTAGATATCATGGATAGCTAGGGATTCATTTTCAATTGTCTAATCATACATCCGATCCGTTGATTAATGAATCTCAATCTATGATTTACTGAAATTACAATGGATTAACTTATATAGCCGACTTACAATACAGATCTACCTTAGACTACCCTAATCAATGAATCAAATCTCGATTATCTTAAGTTTAGTAATCGATTTGACAAAATAGCCCTTTTGACATGTAAAACCATACTAATGAGATTAACCGCCCTTAACCTGCAAATAAATGCACCCCGTATATCATATCATATACCTAGCTATGCCCACTACAACATAGTGAAAGGATTCACTAAACTCTGTTCTCTAAATCATCCAATTGGTGTCCCAAAAACTTAGAACAGCTATAGATCGTTCGTTAGTGGGCCGTTGATCACGAATCTACGCGGAATCGATTGCCTTAGTGGGCTTGACCTTTCCCCTATATCAAATACCCGACACCTTATTCCGAACTACACAACTTAGATCAAGACCAGAGATAGTGAGTTGTGTGACTCGCCTCAGCCTTGGGCCATCTGGAACTATAAATAGTCAATCCCATTTGAGACTTTCATTTGAGATGAAATTAGGGATTTTAGGTAGCTAGGAATTGGAGATTTCTCTCGGATTCGTCGCATGCGTCGCTGAATTCTTCAATCGATCGATGCCAGCTATCAATCATAGGTAATACTCCGATCTACACTCCGAATTACAAACCCAAATCAGACTTTTCTTTCTCAAAACCATCTTTGTTCGAATTTATGTAGGATTTTTGCTACTTCTTTCGAATCAGTTGCTTTAGATATTGTTAGTGTGTGAATTCACCAACACAGGTGAGGACTATTCTTCTAAGTTGGCTATTATCAGCCCATGAGGGATCCAAATAGTGAAAATTGAGTTTTTCTTGAATTTCATTCAAAGTTAAGTGTTGAATGATTTATGTTTGTGATTGATGTTCTGTATGTGTTGATTAATTACATGCTTACTTTGATATATGGATTGATTGCCCATTTGAATCGATTTTATGAAAATATGAGATTTGATGTGTTGTGCATATCAAGTGTTTGATGAAATTCCTGAGTGAACAGAAGTTCACATATGCTTGAGTAAGTGGATTACCATCAACCCAGGCTAGTGCCTGATTGTGAATTTGATGAGTTGGCCTGCAATAGCATGTCGAGTGTTTGATTTTACGCCCATATATGAAATGAAGTATATCGCATATCAACTGTTTGGTTTTATGCCTGATTGAGACAATGAATGATATGATGTTCTATTCCTCTCACAACATGCTTAGTATATTATTTAATTGACATGATTGGGATTAATCTCTGAAAATCACAATTTATGGACTGCCTAGTTAGGTTTGGCCATCACAGACTTGTTTGGTCGACTTGGGGGTAACATGATCGACCGACCCTAACTACGCCGGTTTGGTTGATGTTTCGCTTGGCTTACCAAATCAGTCAATTTCAGGGTTAATCATATTTGTTTGATCATTGTTACATATTCTGTAGAATCTCGAATACCACAATTACCATTGTTATGCAGTCACTTATAACTGTACGTATCAAGTCTCATGAGCCAGACATGGAATATGGGTAACTGTGTTTGTGCTGTCTTTGGCTAGTGTGGGTGATGAGCCCTCCAATAGCCTTGAGTATTGAATCCTACATACTGAAGCTCATTGGCCAAGCATGGTATATGGGTAACTGTGCTTGTGCTGTCTTTAACCGGTATTGATTCTAATGGTCTTATCGAAAGTCTTGAGCACCGATGCTGGGTGACAAGCCTACCATCATTGATCTTGGGTGACGATTCATTACCATGCATATGACATTCTAGGGCATTGAGACCCTTACCATTTAATTCATTATTCAGTTATGTTGGGTGAAGGACATAAATTGGGATTCCAGGAGCCGGATATAGGACGCCCTGCCCTGGCGGTGGGTCCTGGCCTGGTAGAGGGTACCCCGACCTGGCATTGTCCAGTGTTCAGTAAGGCCATTGTCTAGTGTCCGGCTTTCCTCGCTGTCCAGTGTTCGGCCGTGTTCCTGTCGGTCGTGTTCCTATTTAATAGACTCTTGATAAAATTGAGGTATTTTGGCTTCGCCAATACTGCTAATTGTATACGGGATTAAATAAATACTTGATAAACATGCATGCATCACATTTTCATGTGCATTGGTCTAATGCTGCTGCTGGGTGGTAACCCCATCGTTTATTTTTCCGGAACATAACATTTGCATATCATAGTTGCATGCATTATTCAATTAGAATAGGAACGTGATTGTGAAGTTATGTTATCTACTGATGCTGAGGTGGTAGGTGTGAGAGCTCCACTATTTGTTATGCTTCACTACTTGTACTTGATTGTATTGATGATATGTTTACCTTATGGAATGATAACACTGAGTATGATTACTCACTCCCACCTGGGGGGGTGTTTTAAAACACCAACCAGTTATTTTGATGCAGGAGTTGCTGCCACTTGATGCATGAGATGCAGGACCTGTTGGCTTACCTATGTCATGCATTTCATTTTCTGCCTTGAATTGGACATCTTGGGTCGATATTCTTAAAGACTTTATTTTACATGTATAAAATTGAGCCCCAGCTGAGTGGACTCCTTGATTGTATGGATAATTGTATGTATTTACATTTTGAATTTAAACTGGATTATACACCGTTTAGCTTAAATCTCTATTTATGAGTTGATGCTATCGATTTGTGTCATTAAACTATACTTCTGCAAAATACAGTCACCTCGGAAGAGTCAGGAGCCACGGACTGCCCGACACTTGATTTTCGGGGCGTGACAACCTGTGATTTGGATCTCCTTAATTTTTGGAACCCTGTCCTAAAACGATACGTAGAAACGGATGGACGGTGCGGATATACAATGCATCATCAAGGTAGGCCTCACGGTAGTGGTAACACCCGCTGAGACGCGCTGGCACCGGTCTAAGGTGGACGCAGAATGGGAAATCGGATTGCGGACTGAATTACTCAGCACAATCTCTTCGTACTGAGTAAACTCTGTTGGGGCCACCTAAAATGTATATGGTTTATCCATACTGTCCATCCGTGTTTCAAGCTCATTTTAGAGGTTGAGCCCAAAATTGAAGTAAATCCAAAGCTCAAGTGGACCATACCACAAAAAACAGTGGGAATAATGATATCCACCGTTGAAACCTTCCCAACGCCCATGGTGATATTTATTTGTAATCCAACCTGTTCATAAGATCACCCAGACAAGGATGAAGGAAAAAAAAGTAATATTATCTTGATCCAAAACTTCTATGGCCTAGAGAATTTTTCAAACGTTCAGTTCATGAAGCAGACTGCGTACCGAGCAACTCAGTACGCTTAGCATGCTGAGTAAACTCTATGTGGTCCACCGTGATTTATGTATTGTATCCAGTCCGTCCATCCATTTTAACAGATAATTATAGTGGGCCCACAAAAGTTGGTGACGTCACTTCAGTAGAGAGATCTCTACTGAACTTGTCAGTAGACGGATGAGGCCGGGGTCTCACCTATATAATGGTGAGTGGATCCCTAACTGTGAGGCCCACTCTACCTTAAGTTCTATAAATCATCACCGTTTATCCATTTTTTCACCTCATTTGAAAGATTTATCCACAAAAACCTTTTAGATCCAGCTTTAGATGGACCTAAAAGGTATTCTAGCTTTTAATGTCATTAACAACGGTTTTCTCTATGGTGTGGTCAACCAAAGATATGGATCAACTTAATATTTCAGAACTGGTCCTAAAATGAGATGCAAAAACAGACGGACGGTTTAGATCTACAAAAAAAAAAATACATCATATACGACCACACACGGTGAGGTGAACGATATCTCGGATGTTTTCCAGGTAACACCAAAGTCAGCCTTAACGTACCAACTCCCAGGGTTTAATACATGTATGTCCCACGGGCATTTTCTTTATGATCCATGCTGTCCACTCAACTGCACAGGTTAAACTATGAGTTGTCTAAAAAATAAGGGGTCATATATAGTGATCAGATAAACCACACCAGCATCAATTCATAGCGTATTGGTTTAATGGCCCAAAAAGAATCCACTGCCGGGACCAACCTACTACTCATATCAACTTCATTTTTTCTCCACTCAGAAAAAAAAAAGAGAAGACAAAATTAATGGATGGTGTTGATCTCTGATTTTAATGAAAAAGGACACAGTAAAGGGTGGGTCACGTCCACCTTTAAATAGCCATTAACAACTGTTTCCAATGGTGTGGTTTCCAATGGTGTGGTCCACCAAATATATGGATCGACTTAATATTTCCTAATGAGTCCTAAAATGAGATGTAAAAACGGTCGGACGCTTTAGATTTACAAAAAATACATCATCAACTACCGCAAATGGTGAGGGGAACACCAACTAGGGTGTTGCCCAAGTAACACTGAACTCAGCCTTAACCTATCAACTCATTGACCCCGAGTCATGTATGTCCCACAAGCGTTTTTTTTTTTTTTTTTTTAATGATCCATGCCGTCCATTGAACTGCATGGTTTACAATATAACTTATATTAAAAAATAGGACATATATAATGATCAGGTGGAGCACAAAAACATCAATTCACAGTGTATTGTTTTAATGGTCCAAAAATGATCCACTGCTGGGACCAGCCTTCTTGTCATATCAACCTCATTTTCCCTCCTATGACAATAAGATACGCTAAAAAAATGGATGGTATAGATTGATGAGATTCATAAAGATGGACCCCAAGAAGGTAGGTTCACATCCACCTTCAAATGTCATTTAACAACTTTTTTCCAATGGTGTGGTCCACAAAACATATGGATCAATTTAATATTTCCTAATGTCTCCTAAAATGAGATGAAAAAAAAAGAAGAATTGTTTAGATCTACAAAAATGCTTCATCAACAACTGCACATGGTGAGGGGAACACCAATTGGGGTGTTACTTGGATAACACTGGACTCAGTGGTATCCTATCCACTCACTGACCCTAAGTCATGTACGGCCCACAAATATTTTTTTATAATCTGTTCCGTCCATGCAACTTCATAGATTAATCTATGACACTTATAAAAAAAAAATGAGACATATATAATGACGAAGTGGGACACAACAACATGAAAACGGAAGGTATTGGTTTAATGGTCAGAAAAGAATCAACTGTTGGAAACAACCTACCGGTCGAATCAATCTTGTTTTTTCTCCACTTACCAAAGAGTACATGAGCATTAGGATGGACTGAGTTGATTGATGAAATTGTTGAAAGTGGGCTACATTTCACGCTTCAATAGGCGTCTCATAAATTTAAGGGTACACTTGTAATAAACGGGGTAGTGAGGGGCAATTTCAACACGAGTATAGAGTATACTTGTACTGCGGTAAGGATGATTTTTGGAGGGAACAGACCATAATACCCCCTTTTGTATAACCGGCCTCGTGAAGGATTTCCAAAGTCCTTTGCAAAAGGAAAAGTTTGAGGTACTTCAAATTTTGGTAGAGATTCGATACTCTATGCTACAAGCTAGTATAAGAAAGATTTGTTGAGAATGCTTGTCCATTAAAATACGTAGAAAATAAATTTTTAATGGCTTATATTGAAACCCAAGAGTCAAAGTTCAGATCATCAATGACACATTTCATGCCTAGATTTGAACAGGTGAGGCTGAATTTACTGGGCCAGGCAAGTCAGGCGCCTACAAAATTTTGATTTTGCTCAGCCTAGGCCTGGTCCATAAGCTAATGCTAATGGCTGTAAGAATATAGCTTCTGAAAAGTATTAATGAGAAATGAATGATTCGTATCATCATCTAAGATGCAGTGCGGGATGAAAGCCTTCTATGTATGGTACTATGGCGTGGACAATGTATCTTATCCAAAGATTTAAAATCCCCTTTTGTCTCTCCCATTAAAACCCCTTTATGCCTCTCCCACCCTTTTCTCTGCTTGTAGCTTATACTCGCTACTTTACAGCTTTTTCCTTCGAGTTCAAGCCCTTCCTAATCTCCCGCCCTTATTTCTCTTAAGCTTGTCCACATGTCATATGGAATATTTATTATTGCAGAGTTTGGATCGTCTGCTCTGCTTCAATAGAAATTCCTTATTTGCCGACTACTTGATTGGTCCGGCTTAGAACTGACATAATGTCGTCAGTGCTGACGTATGTTGATCTTGACCAATTAGGTGTCGGCAAACAGAAAAATCCTATTGAAGCCTAGCAAACAATCCGAATTCATTACTGCAATGCACCTCTAAAGTCAAAACCAAACAGTTGACTTATTCACTAATACAGTAATGTGTGATGATTCATACACATGCACTTAAAAATTGGACATTAGCACATATCTCAAATCAAACCGCCCAAATCATGTGCCTGAACATTACCCTAAAACCAGATTCACCTAACCACCCCAACCTCACTGTCAGGCATTATTTTGTTCAACCGTTAACTTGCCATCCATTAGATGTCCATGTATAGGCACGTTGGCAGATTGGTTTACTACATTTTTTTTTTCATTTATGACCCATATAACTTGAGGCCCATGATTTGAACGGTTTAGATTGAAGTGAGAGAAAACCAAGAGGGCAATTTGTAGATTCCTGCCTATGGATCATCACACCTTGCCAGAGCATCGAAGCTTTGGTCTATGGAAATATTTCCCCCTTTGTATTAATGGAAAGAGAAGTGGGAAGGTAGAAATATTGTTAAAAGGTAGAGGTAAAACTTTTATACTCTGGCAGAGTGGGATGGATGATACACAAGCACTTGGAATTTACAAGTTCTACACAAGATATATGATCGATGATACACAAGCACTTAGAATTTACCAGTTCTGCACATGATATATGACTAATTCGAATTCAACCATTAATGTGTACTAGTTTAGATGCATCTTAAACCAAAAGTCACACTTGTTTGATTATCTGATTATCAAGTTGGTAGATTATTTGTCGGCCAGTAAGAAATGAAAAAATATCTCATTTTTTCACCATAAAAGTGTCCACAAATAGAGTTTAGGGCTATTGAACTAATGAGATTTATTTTTTAACAGTAACTTAGCATTGGAGAATTTAATTTTAGTTAATATATGCCACCTGTAACATTTCCAAGTGCTTGTGTATATCAAGTTACATATACGGAGAGACTATCAAGTATGAAGATAACCTTATTTCAACACTGAGGTCCTGGTATTGATCCCAAGTGGGGGTGACTAACATTGCAATGTGACTAACATAGGTGGGTGTACTAACAGTGGGTGTGTAATAATCCACATAGAAACAAAACAGCTAGAAGATTACTTGGATAGGTTATTTTTTCAAAGACAAAGTTACCTTTGATCTTCACGGGGAGGGTATTAATGTCATCCAAAAAGTTACACCGAAAAAGGTCATTCAAAAGATTTTCTTTTCTTGAGGTCCTTTAGCCCCACCTACGCCAAGAAACATGTGCCAATTGGCACGTGCTCATTACATCTAAGCTTTGTGTAAGTGGGGCCCACCATTTAAATCATTTGACCATCGTGCTGTTTAATTATGAGGGGTAAGCGCATACACTATAAAGTGTGTTAATTTAAAAATTTTCAAAAATGAAATTACTTCAAATGCATAATCACAATTTGTCTTACTCATTGCATAAATACAATGTTAATTTTACTTGAGATGTTAATTCTCAGTTATAAAATAGAAGTAATTCAGTAGATTAACAATAAGAGAACATTATTTATATAAACTTTGATTACATCGAAACTCCGCATATGGAATCTATAGGCCATCTCCACCATGCCCGGGGCACGTGCCCATCTATCTTAACCGTCCAATCAAAAAGCCAAGCTACAATATGATGTGGGGGCCACATATTGTAAAATCAGAAGATTCAAAACTCCGTGGGCCACACCATGTAAATTGATGCCTAAAACCTCTAAGTCATGTGTTGCGGCCCACCTGAGATTTTTAACAACCTGATTTCTGGGCCGTCCATTCAGCATGGTTGGGTGCATTTTATGAATGGATTGGATGGCATACACGCACGGGAACATAACTGGGCAAGGAGGAGACGTGCATGTTGAATTTCTAAAATGTAGTCACAGTTAGGGTGGGGCCCACTTTATCAATGGCCAAATGCCTGTACAGTAACACTACGGCTCTCACTTTGTATTAGTGAGGCTTATGGTTCATTTATACCGTTGATTTGATGGGTCTCACTGTGGATGGCCTAAGTATTTAAAACAAAAAAAAAAAAAAAAAAAAAAAAAAAAAACACTTTAGATAGAAGAAGCCCTAACCCTTCCACAGGTGGCCAAGAAAAAGACGGTTAAGAAACAAAACGAGGCAACGGTTCACATTCAATCCAGAAAGGTCTAAACATTCCGCGCGTGTTGTCTTTTGAAATGGGGTGACTTTTGGTGCATGGACGGTCATAGCGAGACCCATCATACCAATGGTTTGGGACCACTGGGCCATGGCCCCCATCTCACTTGTATGAAAGCCGGAAAGTACTGTACCCACATCGTCTCGACGTTGTCACGGTGTGGTCCACTTGAAATTTGGACCTACTTCATTTACCTAATCGGCGTCCCGGTTGCCCTTTGTAATGCCCCTTTATTTTATTTGATTTGATTTTTATTTTTATTATTATTTTTATTTATTTATTTATTCTGGTTAGCTCACACACCCCATTGTTGGTACACCTGAGGCTATCTCCACTCAATCTGCCACCTGAGCTATTGACATGGGTGTCCTTTATTTGATTTATGATGAGTTATTGATACTGGGCAGAGTACATTGGTCGTTAGTCACCAGCCGTGGCACACACCAACTTGAATTAAATCCTCCAGATGGCAGGAACCACCTTTTATCCACCGAAGTCTCAGGATCAGATTGTTTGAACATTCCTAACCTCTCATTCATGAAAATTTGTTTGATGAATTAGGACAGTCAGCTATTTTTAATTTCAAGCGTCTAATAAATGTTGACCAATAAGAGAGCCAATAATTCAAATAAGTTTAATTTATGGTTTATAATTCATCTAAATTGGGCTCACAATATTAGACGGTTTGATTTAAGCTAACGTTCTGCACACAAGGCATACATTAATGAATAGGAAGCTAGGTGGGGCCCATTCCCTGCCGTCCATCGGTGTTGAAAGCTCATTCTAGGGTATGATCCAAGAAATGAAGCAGTTTCCAAATCCCATATGGACCATAGTACACAAACAGTGGTGATTGGTCATTAAAAATTTCTTATGGGCCACAAAAGCTTTGGATCAAGATAATATTTGTGTGGTCTCTTCATCTGGATGGCAAATAAACATCCCGGTGGAATCCATGAAGTTTTTAATGGTGGGGATTCAATTACAACTGTTTCCTGTGGTGTGGTCCACCTAAGATTTGAGTCAACTTCATTTTTTGGATCATACCCTAAAATGAGATTTCAAAATGGTTGGACGGTGTGGATTTAAGGCGCATACGTCACTGTCAGCCCCACATTCAGGGGTCGCACCCACCCCAGTGGATCCGGTGTCTCACCTAATCCGCTCCCCATCCATTTACCTCTTTACAGAGGTAGCCCACCTGCCGAATGGAACAGCTCACTTTTCGTATGGTCATCTTAAACGCACGCGCACGTAGGTGAGATAGGATCCAAGGAACCAGATTGCGTAATGAATAACTCAGTACGCTTAGCGTACCGAGTAAACTCTGTGCGGGCCCACCGTGATTTATTTACTTTATCCACTCCATTAATCCATTTTAAAAGATAATTTTATGGCTTGAGACTGAAATTGAATCATGTACAAAGCTGAAGTGGACGACACCACAGGAAACAATGTGAATTGTACCTCTTCCATTGAAAAATTCTTGTAGATTACATGAGTTTTGAAAGCTGATATTTGTGTTTTCCATTCATCTATGTCTTTTTGATCTTACTAACAGGTTGGATGACAAATAAACTTCACCGTAGGCCCTAGGAAGTTTACATCGGTGGACATCATTATTATCACTTTTTCCTGTGGTAAGGTATACTTGAGCTTTGGATATGCTTCAATTTTAGGGCTCAACCTCTAAAAATGAGCAGAAAAAACGAATGGACGGTGTGGATAAACCAAATACATTCTTAGTTTATCCACACGGTTCACAGTAGGCCTAAGTAAGTTACACCCAGTTCCATATAGCTCAAGTGGCAGACTAAGTGAAGATAGCCTCCGTTTCAGAGGTGGCTAACATTGTGATGTGACTAACAGGGGTGGGTGGGTGTACCGACAATGGGACGTCGGATTGGCCAGTGACCCTGCCACTAGCCAATGGCCAGTGGTCGGTGCTCTGTGGGCCCATCATGATGTATGTGTTTCATCCATGCCGTCCATCTGTTTTTTCAGATCATTTTATTGTATGAGCACAAAAATATGGTAGATACAAATCTCAAGTGGACCACATAACAAGAAACAATGTGAATTGAACACTTACCGTTAAAAACTTCTTAGGGGCCACAGAAATCTTGGATCAAGCTGGTATTTGTTTTTTGCCTTCATCCAGGTCTATATGACCTAAACAACAGTTTGGATGTCAAATAAACATTACAGTGGGGCCTAGGGGGATTTTAATAGTGGACATTCGATCACTACTGTTTTACTATGGTGTGGTCCACATGAAATTTATATCTGCCTCAGTTTTTGGATCAAGCCCTAAAATGATCCGGAAAATGGATGGACGGAAAGGATAAAATACATACATCATGGTGGGCCCACGGAGGACCGGCCACTAGCCACCTGCCTAGTGGCATCGTCAATAGCCAAACCGCGTCCCTAACAATGGGGGTGTATGAATTAACCCATAAAAATAAGTACATAAATAAAAACTGAGTTTACTCAATACGCAATTCGATTTGGGGATCCAAACCATAAATGATGGGGCCCTCCTTCAGCAGCCAGCCAATGAGTCCGTACAAGGATAGGGCCCACACAAATGAAGTCACCATGGAAGGAAATATCATATCACTATGATCTTGTGGGACCCAATATCCCGTGTATTAGAATTCGATGGTACATGCCATAATAAAGGATAGTGGTAAAGGATTGTTTGATAGTGTTCTGACGTAAAAGGCTGATGTGATCCATGTCCCTCCTCAGGAGACAAAGTGGTCTAGTTTCTTTCCACGGACTGCCACGTGTCATGCAATCATTTGTCCACATCGAATCCGGCCCGCCTAACAAATGTACAGTGCTGGTCACGTGACAGGGGGAATCATATGGTCCCTCAACCCAGGGGATTGGATGGTAGCCTCTGGCCTCCTTTCCACGTGAGAGAGGAGTAGGACCACGGTTTGGCCAACAAACTTTCAGTCTACTGGGGCCCACCATCGAGGGACCATCTCTGAAATCAAAAGCTGCCAACCGTATAATATTTGGATCGAAGCGTATTCTCTCCCACCAATGGAAGTTGAGAGGCATGACCCATTAGATCCATGGGGATGACCTGGAGATCTCCCTATCAAAGATCCCAATCCCTCCAAATACAGCAATGGTCCACAATCAACGGTGGGAATAATTCGGTCTTAGAGATTCCGGTGCACCCCATCCATGGTGACGCCCATGATTTCAACGGTTCGGATTATTTAATTTTACACCCAAATACGCAAAATCCAAGGGCTCGCAAATGTTCCGGTTTGGGGGGCCACATCCACGTGTGGGGCCCATGGCTTCGTTATCCAAATCATTGATCTCGTGACCCCAACATAGATAGGAGATGGCCAAGAAAGAAATGTCACAGATTGGACAATTGGGCAGCAACTGCCCACATTCAATAAATAAAAATGCCTAGTATCAAACGGTTGGGATTCGCCCAATCTGCGAGACCTACCAGGAACCTTTTATCCAGGGTAAGGTCATTAGCTTAAAGGTCTGGATCACTGAAGCACGGAATCCCCATGTAGGTAAATATGAATCAAAACAAACTGTATATATGTAGAAGATAAGGATGTTGCAAGTCCTCGGAATTACAATATGTGCCAGGTACCGTAGGCAAGTACCAGAGGCTGACCACTTATCATATAGGGTCCACTGCAAACATGCATTATCAAAAAAGCTAGTGGGCCATCAGGCCACACCTAATGAACGGCCCAGATTCTAGGTATTGTTATATATCCACTCCATTTAATGAATCTGTATGAGACCGGATTCTTGTTTGCCACAAACAGAAAATTCTTGTTCTTATTTGCTGCAATGTGATTGGCCACATCATCACAGATTACATTTAATGCAGTGGTGCTGACAATGTCAATAACTACGTCATTATGCGGTAAGTTTACTCCCCCATACATGCCAATTTGACTCTCCTCCTAAGATTACCCCCATGCAGCTGCACGGGTTTACAGGTGATTGTGTGCATTTATAGAGATTAGTCTGGCCTTAAAAAGGGGGTAGAGACACCCTCTCACCGTTGAAAAGAAAAGAAATGAAAAAAAAAAAAAAACTATAGGTTTGTGTGTGGGGCCACCAAGGTGCGTTCCCTTCATCAAACCCATTCAGCAGGTGTGACTCACTAGGATAAAAGGAACATGCAAAAATCAGACTCATCCTAAACTGAAGAGACCACAATGCGTTAACTTAGATGTATTTTAGGTGCAATTCTGGATTGTTCCCATTGGTGTGGCCCATCTAAGACTTTTATTGGGTTGATCTTCTGCATGCATGGTGAAAATAAGAGTTAACACCTAATGTACGGAGTGGATTTCGTATGTACGACTTGGTGTGCCCAAAGACCTTGGGCATTTTAAGCAGCGGGTGTTTGTGTAAGGCTTTTTTCTTAACACACACTTAAGACCCACATACAGTACAATAGGTACTTGAACCCATGAACTCTGGTTTGAAACTCTTGTGAGTCTACCACTGAGCCATGAGTAGGGACCCCACCTATATCCACCCATGCAAATTGAATCACTTTGCTCCAGCGCTTCCAAAGGATTACATCACAAGAACTTCTCGCACAAAGGATCAAATCACAGTTCGTAACAAACGAAGCAATTGAATACTGGCAAAACAGGAAAAGCTAAAACAATATTTTCAAGAGTCCCTCCCATGAGTAACGATAGCCTGAAGCAAATGTAGCTCAACATCATAGCTATTCTAACAAAAGAGAGGGAGACATAAAAGAAATACAAGACTATACTAAGATATTTATATGCAAAGTTGGAAATTGATGCGCAACATAACAAACAAAATGCTGGCATGACCACGTGCCACGCATCACAAGGCATCAGCACACATGAAATGAGAAGCCCATGTTACGAACTATGACATGGTCATTGACGATAAAGGTCCACATTTTTTTCCTTTTTTTTTTCTTTTTCTTTTTTTTTTCCTTTTTCGTTTTTGAAGGTTATGATAAACGTCCATGATACCCGCAAGAAATCAAACATCCCTGAAATGGTCATGAAAAGCCTTACCCATGTATGCACATCCACTTCTCTTGATGAGTTAGACTTTCAGCAACTCCTAAAAATCAAACACAATGCAAGTTTTACGAATTAGTCACTTATAAGCTAATGTCCAAGCTATGCTAATTCCACACTTGTCGGAGCCCACCGTCCAGCCATCCAAACGCAGGCATAAGCACATCCATATATGGAACATGTACCATATCTAAGCCTTCCATCAGGTGGGATAAACTGCTGAGATCTTCTGAGCTAAAAATCAGGCCATTCAATGCCACGGTGGGCTACACAATCCAAAACGAATGGATGGCTTAGTAAAATGGTTTTACTGTCACCTTGCTTTGTACATTGTGGCCAACCAATGAGTGTAATCCCTGATTTCTTACACAAGATTTAAGCATTATTTCCAACCAGATGGAAAGCTCAGGTCTAACATAAGTGTTCCGTATTGGCATGTGCCCTGCATATGGATGGGCAGGACTTCACGCAAGTGGAATTTGCAAACCTCTTACTATCCTGATTAAATTTATGAAAACTTCAACTCCCAATGTTGGGCCTGCGGTAGACTACTGTAATTATCAATTAAAAACTATGGAAGCTAATAGCTTAGGGCCAGACCCAAGTATCAACCATATACAACATGATATGGTGTGATTCTGCATAAAGAGATCGAACACTACTAACTTGGTCTAGCTGTTTTTTTCTTTTGCAGGGGTTTAAATTTCACTGGGTTGCACTCCGGTGGTGACGGTACCATGGCAAGCTACAGTGTTACCAGGCAGAAGTAGGCTCACATGATGCATTCATGATATCCGACCCATCTATCCAAGGTGTCAGCTCACATTACCCCCAGAGCCCAAAATTCCGACCAAAAATAAACTCTTTGGGGCCGTACACAGAGCATGTTAAGAGGGAATGTCCACCCATGATTTTTATGTGTTTGGAGGGGGGTGATGTCGTTTTTATGGACTCCAGACTGTTCACACAACTCAGGTGGGCCCCAGTGAGAATCAATGGTGGGCATCCCCTCCCACCTTTTCCCTGTTCTGTGGCCCACCAGAGTTTGGATCCAGCTGATTTTCAGGCCCCTGTGAGTAAACCTGAGAGGATGCATCCAGTGGACAGGTTGCCCACATGGGCCCCATATCTGCCATGTACCACTGTACGCTTGGGTTGGTATCAGTACCACTGGAATGCAGCTCAATTTCATTTGCATGCATAAGATATCCCTGAATACAATATCTGGCAACATAAAATCTTTTGACGGTTCTCTTTGTCAAACATATAGTGCTATCATGAGAAGTCATGGTGTACATCGTTTGTACACCATATGTAAATTTTTTAGGATGCCAACTGAAGTTCCTTTGAAACGTTATCAGGTAATGTAACCTTCTCTTTTTGTTTCTGCAGGGCATCAATTTTCTTCACTATACTCATCAATCACTTTCTGCATAAAGACAGCAATATGTCAGTAATAGATTACTGGCATCACCCTTTTAGGAGCACAGATCACAAATATACTATTTTTGCATTTTCCCAGAACTTCATTTAGGACCCATTTTGGCATTTCTGTTTTTAAGAGCAGATGGGATGCGGTCCGCCCCGTTCACCATCCAGATAACTTCAGGCGCAAGTTGAAGTTGTCTGGATGGCAATTTGAGCCAGATATGTGTCCTTCTAGCTGCAGATTTGGCATAAAGAGCCCGCTCCAATGGGCAGCAGACATGGATGCTAACCCGTTCACAATGGATATCTAATCCGGTGTTGATTTGGAGTACATCCAAAGATTCCAAACAAGTCCTTAATCAACAGAAAATGAAGGGCTGGGGATTAAGGCCATAGCAGAACTCAAAAATAAAAGAATAAAAGGCATCTCTCTAACAGCTACAACATCAATTTGCATGATAATAGCTTTTTAACCTGTAAATCGCTTGACAAATCCTTCACATTGTCTTCAGAGAGCTTTTTCTCCTGCAAAACAAATAGAAGAAAGACCACCGTGGAGACATTTGAGATGGAAAATAGTTCTAATTCACAATTTTAAAAGGCGATTTAGGATGCAAACCTTCTCAAGTTTCTCATAAGCTTTTAATGCATCTCTCCTTATATTTCGTAGGGCAACCTGTAAATAGCAGATCAGTAGCATAATAAGAAGGCATAATAGAGAATGGGTGAGAAAGGAGCTGTAGTAATTCAAAATCACAAATGTATTGCATCAAGATATACACTATCATGTTAAACATCTCAGGTGTGCAAGGCACAATGTTGCATCCAAACCCTTCAGCTATGGCCTCAAGGGTAGCTCAAAAACTACACTGATCAGATAGTCATAGCCATTTGATTGGCAGAGCTAAAACAACAATTTATATAGGAATGATCACTCGTCCACATTGAACAGGAAAAGTTTACCAATGTGATGGCTGAACTTTCTGATCCATGCAATTTTTTTTGGATCATGGCCCATGCATAGTGGGGGACACCGGATGAATGGTCTCACTGACTAAATGGCATTGCATGTCCACTTTCTCACATCGCATACTATAAAATAGGCACTTCCGGCGTGATTGTTAGGTTCCCCCTACTTTAACAATGGTCTGATACAATGGAGAGAAAGTTCACTAAAATGTAAGTGAATCCAAGACCTTAAGCAAAAATCAGTGGCAAGATGCAATATGGAGAGGGAGGCCCTGATATTAAAAGAATATTCAAATCTCATTTTGAATACCCATGCGGATCTTGAAATTTCCATTCAATAATTAAGGACACCTGGATAAAGGAGGAGAGTTTTGTCCGGTTGGCAGCCGGTGTCAAAATCTCTGGCCACAGCTTTTTCTCATGAATCCTGACAAACTGGAATTTCAATCTCATGCTAGGCGTTTCCTTGATAGAGTGGAATGGCTGAACAGGAGTCATGTAGCCAACCTTGAATAGTTGGGATAAGGACTCAGATGATGATGAATTAGGAAATGTTTTTACGGCATGCCATGTCTTAACGTGATTTAGCAATATCAAATGCAACTCTCTTCCATTCAAGATCATGACCTAAATCACAACAAATGGAACCTCAAGTTTTTTTCTTTTATTTTTATTTTGCTATCACCATGACTTGAATATTTGTCTCTAAATCTCAACCTGTTTTCCAAGAGCACCTTATGATTTTTTATCTTCAGAAAGGGGGCTCTTTAATTTCAAATAATATGTATACCATGCCATGGTACATTTCCTTGACAGTGCACTAATTGCAGGAAAAGTGCAGACCCAAGAGATAATCATTGCAATCTTCACTGAGAAAAGAGAGAAAATTAGCCCCAAGATGAAAATTTTGAACCACAGTTTATGGTAGAAGAAATTATTGCAGCACCCACTTTCTACCCAAATGATCCCAAAAAGAAGCTTCAATGCAAGTTTAGCATTAATGATAAGATAAGACAAATCCTTGATAGTGTGCTGATTGCTCATAAATGCTTAGATTCCTGTTTCAAATCAGATAGCGCAGGCATTGTGTAAATTAAATTTGGAAAATGTGTATGATCATATTGAATGGTTCTTTTTTGGATAATATGCTGAATCATATGGGTTTCAAGGAAAAAAATGGAGAGCTTGGATAAGAATATGTCCTCTGCATAATTCTCGGTGATTATTAATGGATCTCCCTTTGGTTTCTTCAAAGCCTCTCATGGCCTAAGACAAGGTGGCCCCTTATCTCCTTTTCTCTTCATCCTTGTTTCGGAAGTTCTCAACCAAATGCTTTCTAGGGGACAGGGGGTGGGTTTATTCCAGGGTTTCAAGGTGGAAAACTATCATCAACGAATTTTTCATCTTCAGTTTGCTGATGATACCTTGCTTGTTGGCGAAGCCAAGGACTTCATGGTTGATTTCTTGAGCATGACCATCTGTTGGTTCGAAGATATTTCAGGTATGAAGGTTAACATTTCCAAAAGCCAATTCTTCAAGATCAATCTATCTAGCGATGATACAGCTGCCCTAGCAGAGTCTTTTAGATGTGGTGCCGGTGCCCCTCCCAAAACTTATTTGGGTCTTCTCCTTTGTGTAGGGAAACTACCCTTAACTTGTGGGATAGAATCATAGAGCATATGGAAAGAAAACTTTCCCCTTGGAAAAACAAGTTATTGTCCCTAGAAGGTAGAATCACCCTTATTAGGGTTTCCCTTTCCAACTTGCCACAATATCACTTCTCATTGCCCTAAGTTGGTTATCGCTTGTGTTGACAAGCTTAGGACAGATTTCTTGTGGCAAGGGGGCTCTTCTTCCAAAAAGCTTCCACTTCTTTAGACTGGAGGGAGGTCTGTATCCCCCATGCAGAGGGGGGTGCGGGTATAAGGCTCCTTGACATGGTCAACGAGGCCTTCTTGAGGAAATGGGTTTGGCAGTTTCTTTCTAAGAGTTCTAGTCTGTGGAGGTCGATCCTAGTAGTTAAGTATGGCCTCACCCAGTTGGGTTGGTGGACTAAACCATCCTCCCTCTATTGTTCTTCCTTCCTTTGGAAAGGGATTGCTAAGTGGCTCCGAATGTGTTCTCAAATTTGAGGTTTACTTTAGGGAACAGAGAGCGTATTAGATTATGGGAGGACGCTTGTTATGGGGACTCCTCCCTTAGGTCTGCTTACCCTACTTCAGCAGCAGCCCTTAGTTCTATTCAAAACATCTCAGTCACTAATTGCTTTTGTTTTCTTTTTCTTTTTTTGGTGGGTGGGTGTGTGTGTGTTGGGGGGGGGGGGGGGGGGTGATTGCCACCGCTAAGGAGAAACCTCTCGGACAAGGACTTGCTCCTCTCTCGGTTGCAAGGCCTATTCCCATCTCCAAGAGCGGAGGATTCTCTGGTTTGGAGCCATGCTAGTTTGGGGACCTTCTCAATGCATTCTTTCTATGGTGTTCTTGCAATGTCAAGTTCTTCAATCGTTTGCTGCCATTTGAGTGCCACATGGTCTTATGGGGTCCCCTCGAACTGGCAGCTTTTACTTGGCTGGTCAATAAGAATCGAATTTTGATGATAGATAATCTCATAAAAATGGGTCTGAATCTCCTAAATGCGTGTCTGCTTTGCCTCCAAGATGCGGAGTCCACTAATCGTCTCTTCCTCCATTGCTCCTTTTCTTCGGAGGTCTAGCATCGCGTATTACAACTTGTTGGGGTTTGTTGGGTGATGCCAGCCACCATCGATAATCTTTTCTCTTCTTAGCATGCAAGTGATGGGGGACTGTTGGGGTGAAGGAAATGGTGTATCCTCTCAGCAGTTCTTTGGGCCATCTAGTCAGAGAGGAACAATCACTACTTTTGCGGTCTTAGAGCTTCTTCAGCAGGGGTTTTCTCAAGAGTCTTGAGTTTGTCCAGTGACCGGGAGCCTTGTTGTTATTAGGGGTTCCTCCCAGCCATGGAGCTAGTGTGTTGTATGATTAGCTAGTTTCTTTCTTTGGTCTTTTTTTAGCATTTTTTTTTCTCTCTTTTTGTTTCTGTTTCTCTTGGCTTTGCTGAATAAAATTCTTCATCTTATATAAGAAAACATAAACAATGAGAATTTTTTTTTTGGAAGATAACGTGAGATTAGAGTTGATGAACAATCTAGAAGTAATAAGAAGATGACCATTGTGTTGTTGTTCACTAACATTGAGAGTGTTTTAGCCTCACAGATTATGGTGACAACCCTCACCTCACGATATTTATTTCACGGGTTATATGAATCACTTATCTAATTCCGTTTATGATAGGTTCTATTGTTGTTAGTGGGAAAACAAGAATTTAAAGGACACAACCCAACATAGCACAAAACAACAGAAACATGTAATATAGAAACTCTGGAGGATATGCAAATAGCAAAGATAAAAAGACATAATAGACAAGGTTTAAAGTATCACCAGAAACCAGTACATATAGTCTGATTTGTACCAGAATTGCCATGAACAATACGGCTGTATCAGCCTGCATCGGCCTGAAGCAGCCCATTACAGGGGTGATAATGGGCTATATAGGGCTGTATCTGTGGTAAACAATACGACATGTGATACACCAATTTAAAACCATCATCATAGAGGGTGGTACTTGAAGAAGCCTAAGAAGCATGAGCATACCTTCCCTTCCTCAGCCTGTTTAGCCACAACTTTTGATAACTCCTGCATTTACAAGAAAAAGTAAAGAAGAAAAGAGTAAGACAATAGATTGATTCCTTGGACATCCTTTAAAGGGAACTCTGATTACACATCAAATATTTAATGAGGCATTATACTCCAAATTTCAAATTCAGTTTCTTTCAAGTGTTAACAGTCTAGCTTTTTCTTGTCACTTCTGTTGGAAAAGATAATCCAATTCCTGTTTCCAGCTCTCCATAAAAAACAACACACACACACACACACACACACACACATATATAGAGAGAGAGAGGAATGCTCACCTGCGCACAGTTCTCACAAGAACTCATCATCATACGTGTGATGAGTTCTCAAAAAGTGCTCATGAGTTCTCGTGAGCACTTTTTGACAACTTATCACACGTGATGTGAGTCCGAAATCTGAACCGTCCACGTGATGCAACACCTCAAAAAACCCCTAAGGCCCAACTTTCAACCTGATCCAACAGTTTAGTGGGCCGTAGCACAGAGAGAGGCATATCAAGGGAGGAAACTGTTTCCTTTCTCCATGGCCCACCAAAGTTCTGGATCAGGGTAAAAGTTGGGCCCTCGGAGTTTTTTGGGGTGTTGCATCACATGGAGGGTTCAGATTTCGGGATCACTTAATGTGTGATGAGTTGTCAAAAAGTGCTCATGAGTTCTCGTGAGAACTGGTGCGCAGGTGAGCATTCCTCTCTCTCTCTCTCTCTCTCTCTCTCTCTCTCTCTCTCTATCTGTGTGTGTGTGGAGAGAGAGAGAGAGAGAGAGAGAGGAATGCTCACCTGTGCACCAGTACATATATCGCCTTTACAAACAACCGCAACATATTATCAATGACTAAAACTGAAAAGGGTATGATCACATACATCCGAATGTATAAGAGTTCCTATGTGTTCGATCTTCTATGGGGCTCAGTGTGATGTGTACATGGAATCAAACCGGTAATAAGGTGACTTGCTTCAACTCACCAAACAGAACAAAAATTAGGCTGGTCCAAAATTCACGTGGGCCACACTACATGGAACAAGGTAACATCATGCACTGTGTGGCCCACCTGAGTTGTAGACTGTCCTTATTTGTGGAGTTTCCCTTCATCTTGCCGGTAAGCATATGATGAATGGATTAGATTGCATATACACAGCATGTTGGGCCCCACAGCCAACATACAGTCTGGAAATTTCTATGGTGGGCCTCCTCCCCAATGCTTCCCATTGTTCCATGTGGTGTGGCCCACCTGACTTATGGATTAGATTGATTTTTGGCTTTTGTACCTAACATTGGGCCGCATCTGATGGATGGTCTGGATGGAACAGAATCATCATGTTGAGCCTCACACAGGTCAACGTATAGGAACTCACATATGTTCGGACATTTGCTCATTTCCCCAGGGAAAAAGAAGTACATACAATGCTCAAACACTGTTGGGGCAAGTTTGGTTTTCCAATTACAACAGTAAATGGCTGGAAATGGGTAATGATTACTTACTCCTACACTTGTGTGGTGACATGACCTACATTTGACTGCAATGATGAGTTTGCTTAACTCAGACAACACTATAAAATGACAGTTTTATAATGTAAAAATGTAATGAGTACGATTTCCTTTACTTGTTTTCTTTACAGGTTTATTTGACTCTCGATTTACAAGCCATAATTCTTGTTTAAACAAATGCCTAGGAATGATAATAACGGCTCATTTACTTTGCATTACACAGGAAATTGGAAAACCAAACACGCCCTTAGGGAAAGATAACAAAGATGCCCTTGATGAAAATCCATGCAACCCAAGAGCTGAAAATGCAATATAAAGAAGAAAATGCCCTTAAATAAACACAAAAAATGCAACCTATCTGTAGCTATAAGTGGTTAGTTGTACCTATGCCTTTTTACAGGTACATGTTATTCACAAGTATAGATACAAAAAAATGTGATGCATGAAATACACTTTTTTCCATAAGAAATAAGATGTGAAAAGAGACACACCTTCCTTCTTTCAGTTGTCAACTGTGGGATAGTCAATCGGATCATATCGCCATCATTGTTTGGAGTTAAATCAAGAGCAGAACTAACTATGGCCTTCTCGATAGCTTTTAAGCTGATGCATTCAAAAGCATCAAAGATTTTCGAAAGCTTTGACAAACCCAAATATCAAATCAATGCAGAAGTCCTACCTAGATTTATCATATGGCTGGACAAGGAGAGAGCTTCCATCTGGAGTACTAATTTGCGCAATGCTCTTCAAGCTCACCGGACTTCCATAGTACTCAACCTGGCGATGTTAATGTATTATTAGTCCGAGAAGCCATTTGTTGAATAGAAATAGCTCACTTGCACAGCAAAACAAAATAATAAATAAATAGAAGCTAAATGTACACCAACAACTAGTGACAGTGAAAAGCAGCAAATCAGTTGCATATTCTTCTTCTTCATTTTTTGAGCTTTTTACATATATGCCCCTCTTTTTTGGCTATACAAGACAAAAACCCCTCTGCTTTTCATATCTGTAAATGACACTACCTATTATTTGTCCATTGTACATAAATCCCCAAATTGTCACTGTTTGTTAGATGAAGCTCAACTTAGTTAAACCGTCCTAAGTCGAACAGGCTATTTACTCAGCCAGGTTATTAAGGTGGCATGCATCATGCATGATGTCAGAAATTGCAAATGTGTGGCAAAGTCGTAACTTAAATTGAACTGTTCATATCACGCCCTTATTTAGATGTAACTTTAACTAATAATTACAATAATTTGATTTATTTATTAGCCGATTGATCTTCATTTTTTGGATGGTCAATGGAAAATAGTGAGTGGTCTGATTTCAACGACAACACTCCAAATGCAAATGTCACATGGGCTACACAATGCATATCACCAAGATATCGTGTACAGCATTTATAAGGCCAATCATCATGTAAGGCATGTTTATCCCATTGAAAAGAGTAAATGGTAATTTAAACATGCTAACAACTCAAAAGTAACAATGTTACCAAAAAAGAAAACCTCCAAAAGTAATACCTACACATCCTCACGTCATCCATCGATGGAATTTAACCATGGGGTTTTTTTTTTTGGCACAAATATGTGAAAGATTATTTACAAATACCAAAAGGTGAGTGTGTTTTTTCTTACATAGGCAAGGGATCTGAACTGTAAATAAATTTTATTAACAACAAAAGGAGGGTGTTTTTTTTTTTTTGGGCGCGGGGGGAGGGGGGGGGGGCGACAACCTTGGAACATATCCTGCTGAATTACAAATTATTTAGAACGCGACAACCTTGGAACATATCCTGCTGAATTACAAATTATTTAGAAGATCACCAATCGTAAAAGCTTAATGGAGTCAACATCAATTCCAACAGGAACTATGCTCTAGCAACATACCCATGAGGGAACCCCCAAGGACCCAAAAAATCAACAGCATGGAACCCCCGAGGACCCCAAAACTTATCAATATTGTTTGCCTTATTGATCCTTATAGGTTCTGTACCAGTAACATAATGGGATGTTTTCTCATATTACCTATAGTTGATACTTGATATCAATTGTATTGAAAGTCTAGATGTTTTTTAAAGTCAAGGTGTACACACGCATCCCTTGAACAATGGGTCAATGCTCTGTTTAACTTTCATCAAACACTCAAATACAATAAACTTCGTGCCATCCTCGTTTTTAAATATCACCACCATTGGAGAGTCGACAGACTTGATCTGGAAATAAAAATCCCCTACCAGGGTCTTCATGTGGCTCACTGGCCGTGATCATATCTTCATAGTGGACCGTCTTCAGTCATCACCAATGCAATCTGATCAATGTAAATGGGTGCTGCTTGTGTTTGATGAACACTGAACTATGAACTAATAACTAATACAAGGAGCCCACAAGCATGCTGATCCTCTTGTTAGAAAACAAAAAATGTAAACTAGGATTTAGTCTATCCAAGAAAAATGTGCTGCCAAGTCAGATTGTTTGCCAGAACTGAGTTAGGTCATTTAAGCTTCAATTTTTCCTAGAACCTTATAATGGTCTAGCATCTCCTTCGATCCTAGCCAAATCCAAAAGGATTTGAAACAGAGAAAAGGTTTCCTTTTACACAAAACACCCTTTTATTTGCTTGATTTATGCATTCTCATGCGTAGGTGAGTAGCTATGTGAGTAGACATCTCCTGATAATACATTTATGTGAAAGTAATAGATCCAAATGAAAGCAATATTTAGAAGGATTGATTGTTTGTTATTTCAATGCAGATACATTCGCTGATAGAAGGAAAGCAGTAAAATGAATTTATGCATACCTCAACCCGGTCAAGCATGGCAGGATTTGCTCTTCCTGTTCTTACTGCATTGAAATTAGAGCGAATTGTTTCAATGGTCTTTTCCATTCTTTCTTTCTGAAAGCCAACCAAAGTCATGGAAGGCACCATTAGGCAAAATGCTTTTAAAAACCAAAATGTAAACTCATTGTTAACAAAGTAAATGAATAATCAATGTGACTAGAAGTGTTTCAGTATAGGAACTGTAGAAAACTGCTCCAGCTGAGTTGAACTGTTGTTATAACAAGGACACAGAGGCACTTACTACATCTTTTTCAATCAACGTTTTTTCAGCTTCTATTTCTTCCATGGTTGCACACTTCCAAACACCTGTTCTGAAGAAGAAGTAGCAAAACAAACAACTTACAGGGTGAGGGCATGCAACTGCATCACCAAAATCACATTGCTAAAAAAACAACGATTTAACCAGGTAAATGATATTCATGCCCACCTTTTTTTACTCATACACCCGCCTTTTTTTTTCTACAGTTGGTAATACAATTGTACATATCAAAGGGGGAGGGTGTACAATGTGGGCCCCCTATAGGTAAGGTTAACTAGAAATCAACGCACATAAACAAGAGAAAATCAAGAAAAAACAGGATAGGCTTCCCGAGTAAAGAATTACAAAGGTTGTTAGCTCTTGCCTCTTTTTTACCAAGTGTTTTGTAGCAATAGACTTGCTGAAAATTTTACTGGTGGCATTCTGCAGTCTTACATAATTTGCACTGGCGCTCCACGAAAACGTGTTTGTGCAGGTGGAAAGACACTTGGCATAATTGTTTCCCCCACAGTAAGGACCTGAAAATTTCACTGTCATGAAGTTGGGTGTATCTGAATAATCTAGAAGAGTTTTGAAGGAAAAAAAAAAAAGGTACCATATAATACTCTGCCAAAAGTCTGTAGAATAAAATTTGGGAATCAATTTGTACAAGTGGGGCCCATGGCATAGTGATCCAATCATTGATATTGTGGGCCATAATGTGGATGGCCTATGTATAAAAAAAAAATCCAGCAGATTGGAAGAATCTAAGCTCTTCAATAGGAGGACAACAAATAGATGGTTAAGAAAGAAATTACAAAAATGGTTCGCATTCAACCGAAAAACGCCAAATATTCTGTAGATAGGTCTTCCAATGTGAGGGATCTTCCATGCTTGGCCTATCAATGATGAGGCCCACGATTTCAAAGGTTCAGTTTGGATCACCAACCCATCTCCCCATTTACAAACTAAAAACCTGAATAGTATCGTACGAAACTTCAAGCAAGCATCGTATATAACATCTCAAACAAGAGAGAGTGGGGCAAGTTTCATATAACATTTCATAGTCACCACACACACATGATTTGGGGCAGAAAGAAATAGGCTTACAAAAACCTGCATAATGTGGGTTTGTGTTTCCCCTCAGCCTCAAGCAACAAGCATATTGTGTACACCATGGAGGTCCCCATCGCCCACAATTTGGAATTACACCGAAATGCACCATGTCACTGTTATTCTGCTATCTTAAATCAAATCATTCTAATCTTATAGAACAAACACAAAAGGATTGAACTAAGAAATAAAAGTTTTAACTGAGCCTAGCATTGAGAGAGAGCCAACTCGCTTAGAGCCTGATTCTACCATTCCACTCTTTCAAAGACCACATCCTCAGTCAAACAATAGGCAAATCATTTCTTACCACTTCCACCCACATCCTATTGGCCCTTCCCCTTTCCCATATAGAGCCTTCAACGCGAACCAACTCGCTCCTAAATGGTGCTTTTGGTCTCTATTGCACATGGTCAAACCATCTAAGTCTACTTTCCCTCATCTTATTACCTCTTGGTGCTACTCCTAAACTCCCTTGAATGCATTCATTTCTAATTCTATCATTCCCTGTATTGCCAGTCAGACATCCCAACATCCTCATTTCAGTTATGCTCATCTTACAAACATGTTGTTACTTCACTCCCCACCGTTCAGACCCATACAACATTGCCAGTCTTATTGTTATCCTATAAAAACCGCCCTTCAATTTGATTCATATGCACGATTACACAGAACGCCAGAGGCACATTACCACTTAACCACCCAGCTCCGATTCTATGAGCAACAACCTTCTCAATCTCTCCGCTCTCCTAAATTACCAACCCAAGATATCGAAAATGGATTTTAGGTACTTGGGTCAGAAATCTCAACTAATTCCCCATTCATTCCCAGTGTTACTAAAACTGCATTATATACATTTTGTTTCAGTCCAACTGATTTAAAACCTTTCAGCTCTAAAGCATCCCTCCACTAAATTATCGCAATCAAAAATCAATTAACCATCCAAACATGTCATAGATTAAGTAAGTAAAAATTACTTCAGGGCATGGTACAAAGTCATAGTATTACTAACAGCATCAGTTAGATGATTTTGAAACACATGGTTGTCACCATACCATCACTTCATTAGCAAGAATACTACATCAATCCTCGGCCCATAACCAGATTGCAAATTCAGACACAAAAAACAGCCAAACCCATCCCTCGTTGACTATAAGATCATCAGTCCGAGACAGCATATCAGTCACAAGCTCATGTAATCTATTGCCATTTTCTACATGCAATGGCAGTTTCGTAAATACTCTCCATATGTCACATAAACCATAGTTATATATATATATATATATATATATATATATATATATATATATATATATATATATATATATAGGCATACTAATATATATATATAAGGCATACTAATTACCCTAATAAGAGTTTTTTATTTCGAAGAATCCAAATAAACCCTAGTATAAGAAAAAATTACAGCAGAGACATTAGAATCTGAACAATGGAAAGCAAGGTAAAAAGGAAGAAGAGCTTGGGTAAAAGTAAAAGGATTGTAAGCTTCGTAAAAGAGAAATTCAAATGTAAAAGAGAAAAGAGGGATTGTAGAAGATGAGATGAAACTGACCTGTTCTGGATAAAATGGCTTTCGGAGTTAGAGATGTAGCAGCTGATGAAAATTGCGTTGCCATTTGGGTTGGGTTTTCCAAAAGTTGGGGGTTCGAATGTCAAGAGGCGGAACTTCCAGAACGGGGTTGGAAGTTGGAAATGCTAACGAGCAGAGGTGCAATGGCGTGAGGATAAGGAGGGAAATTAAATGATCCTCGGCTCATGGATGCGTGTACTATCCTCGGGCCCTCAGTCACTACAAGTGAGGCTAAGGTTCGGTGATCTGAGCCGTTCACACGATGGAACCACTGTTGGAGACACTATCCATCATGCATTCTTTTCTTGATCATCTTGTCACTGATTTAAAGGTTAAGATTGTCTTATCTCGATTTTTTTAGATTATGACCAACCACAGTGGGGCCACAAGATGAACGGTCCGGATCACAGAACGGTTGCCCCCACTAAAGAGAATTTTAGATGCTCTGGCGGAGTGTGCCGGTTGATACGTGGGCACGAAGAAATTGTGCACGTTGCAGGGAGGTGGTTCAAATTAAACCATCCAAGTGGTGAGTTCCACTTTGGTGGTCATAAAACAAAACTCACAGTTATTTGATTCATATATAGTCGATTGTGAGGCATTTATTTGACGGTTGAGATTCACCGTAGCTGACAGTCCAAACAATTGTCCGAGAATCAGGGGTTAGGATTGTTCGACCAATCTATTCTTGGATGATTGCGTGGACCCATAAATAGTGCCCGCGTATTAGCCATCACACTCTGCCAGTGTACCAAATAACTCCGCCGTAGAGGATCCAAGTCTACAGTGGATGGGAGAGGAAATGGGTGCGCGGATTGGGCTGGGCCTCTAAGGGGCCACTGTCATGTACGAATTTTATCCACACGGTCCATCCGTTTTTATATGTCATTTTAGGTTATGAGCCAAAAAATAAGGCAGATCTAACGATCAATTGGACAAAATGGGGATTAAACACTTACAGTTGAAAAAATTATGAAAGCCACGGAAGTTTGGATCAAGTTGATATTTTGTTTTTACCTTCATCCAGGTCTATATGACCTTATGAACAAGTTTGATGGTAAATAAACATCATGGTGGGCCCTAAATGGTTTCAATGGTGGACATGTTAGCACCGCTTCGTCTTTTGGTGTGGCCCACTTGAACCTTGGATCTCGTTCAGTTTTTGGGCTCATGACCCAAAATGACATGGAAAAATGGATGGCCTGTGTGGATAAAATACATACATCACAGTGGCCCCTCAGAGGCCCAGCAAAGGAAGTACCCAATCCACGGGGTGGGAAATGGAGGTGGAAGCACATTCATCCATTGCAAATGGGACTGTTTATGGGCCGGGCTGGCCGTCAGGCTTTCCGGACTGGGTCGCCTCAGGCTAGATTTGGGATGGAGTATCTGGCCCAAGGGCTCGACTTGGGCTTTCAAAACCCATTCTCAATCGGCCTAGCCCAAATCGGTCCCAGCGCGACCCATTAGGTTTGGGAGGGTAGTTTTGTAATATAGAAAAAAAAAAAAAAAAAATCCTTCTCCCAAACAGCCTCTCTCCCCCATCCAACCACCCAGGCTTGGATTAGGTAATACCCCCACCAGGATGCACAAGGAGATAGCGCCTACGTGGCACGTTGTCATTGGCCAACGCAGTGGGTCCCACACCTCTGACCCGTCACATCCCACTAATACCAAGGTGTGGAGCCCGCTCTGCGCTGGCCAACAGCAATGTACCACGTAGGCGTCCGTCTCCTCGTGCGTCCTGGTGGGGGTAGTACCTAATCCGAACCCCAACCACCCACGCCTCTCCTGGTGGGGGTAGTATCTGATCCGGGTGCTACATGTTGGGGTTAGATTATTTTTGCCTGTTATAGGCCCAGGCTAGACTTGGACCTAAGTTGGACAGGGTCAGGCTCGGATAGACCTTGACTCAGCCCTAACTGAGCACATTGACAATGACACCCCTAATTGCAAAAGAGTCATATGATACTCGGTCAGTGTATGAGGCTTCTCGAAACACATGCACTTTGAAATTGTACATGTCTCCTACATTAACTAGATTAAATGGATGTAAATTTTCTTACTCTTAACCACTTTAGCACGCATGTGATGTCTGCATGACATCTGCCCTTCGATCCGTTCTATTGCTCATTTTAATATACAAGCTAAGCATAAAGCACATTAAAACTCAGGTGGGCCACACCACAGGAATAATAGGAACGGAAACGCATACTATAGACACGTGTTTCCTACTTTATCGTAAAGTAGTTCCTGCACAAGGAACCTAGGTGGGGCCTACTGTCTTCGTGACAAATCTATCCGGTACATTCACTTTGCTGGTTCATTTTAGGAAAAAAGACAAAAAAAAATTGAGCATACTCAAGACTCAAGTGGACTACATGACAGGAAGCATTAAGAATTACGCAACCACCATTGAAAAATTATGGCCACAAAAGTTTTCTATTAGGCGCTTTTTGTTTTTGTTTTTTGTGTGTGTGTTTTCAGTTCATCCCAATGGGAATGATGTTACAAATGGTTTGGATGTCATATAAAAACGAAAGTGGAACCTAGTAAGGTATCAATGGTAAGCATTTCTTTTCTTATTTTTTACTCCCGTGTACCACACTTGAGTCTTAGATCCTGCTCATTTTTGGCAGTTTATCCTAAAATGAGCTCGAAAAACTGACCAACAGGGTGGATTTCTCACAAACATCATGGTATGCCCCCACCTAAGTTCGTCGCTAAATCTGCGTCCATACCATTAAAAGCTCTCCGTCTCCCATGACGTTTACATTCCATCCAACCCATTCAAAAAGCAATTACCCACGAAATGGAGGGGAAGACAAAAAAAGTATCAGCTCGATACGAAACTTGTGGCCCTCAGAGTTTTGAATCGGCCTAAGGTTGCATCCTAACATGAGATGACGTACCAATGGACGGAGCTTCGGGTTAAAGTGACTCAATAACTCGGAATGACTCACTCAACTCAATGCTGAGTTGAGACATCCAAGTCAGGATTGAAGCAGCCGGACTCGCTTGAGTGTTCGGTGGCCAGGGGCATCTCATGCCTCAAATCATATTCGGGATCAATCTAATCAAAGGTCATTCGAACAAGCATCAAACTCATTAAAATCTTAAAACCATGCATGGTTTCTGAGTCACAACGAATCAATTCAGCTGAGCAATCATAATCACGATCTGACCAACACTTCGTTTGTTTCTTCTTTAGGAAACAGGGACGTTGGATATTTTCTGTTTTTAACCGTCCAATAAATATCTACCATACCAATATTCAAATAATTAAATAAGGATAAATTTTCATTCATGACACGTCTAAACCGACACCAGGAAATTTTAATTTGACTTGTGTTTTAATAACTTGCTTAGATATAACACATGCCTCTTTGTGGGGCCCACAGAACTTGCTGACGTCAATACACCAGCCACGTCGCTGGTGTAGATTACACCATGCAATCCGCTTCCCTCTCATGCATGGAGCACACCCTACCAGAGTATCAAGGTTCCCCTCTTTATTGTATTGGCGCGCTGCGCTGAGTTACAAACAGAGCCCATTTTTCACTGATCTGAACTCTTGATCTGATACACCCACCTACCATGTGTAAGTCATGCCCCAACTGTCTGATCACCTTTTCCATCGAAGCGCTGGGATTTCCTTGTTCAGTGTCCGCAGTCGATCGGATTGGCTTTTTTCAACCCACAGACACTGACAACCCAACCCGGCCATATCAAAATGGGTTGGGTCAGTTGGGTTTAGGTTGACCCGAACCCAAGTTGCAGCCCTAGTAGGATATCATAGTGGCTCTTGAACAAGAGCCTAACATCAATGAATGAATGGCTTGTTGGGACATAACACTACAAAGAATCTATCCACATGACGACAAGCCACCATTATGGACCGTCTACTACGTGGGCCTACTGTGCTTCCCTTATTCGATTATTATAACTTTATGTTTCAACCTCAAGGAAGATGTCTTTTTCTATGACAGATGTTATTAGCTTTGTTTACTAAGCATACACACGTGTGCAATAAAACTCATGTACATGCCACACATGCCAGCATGGTATGATAGTTCCAAGATCCAATCAATCCATCATAATTAAATGAACCATTATATTGATGCCCTAGTCGAAGAAGCAAGTTGATCCACTGGTCAGGTGGGCCATACTTTGCAAAACAAATGTACGGCCCTAAAAAAATACTTGGCTGAAGTTTCTAAGCCATCCACTTGTTACGGATATTGGGTCCCATATGCTGAATGGACCAGACTTATTTTTGGTAAACATGTTGAAGGCCGGACGAACCTAGTGGATGGATTAGATTTTGCACTTATGTGCCATAGTGGCATGTGTGGCATGTACACGAGCTTTATTCCACACTTCTTATTATAAAAACTAAGGTGTTATAAACAATAGAAAATAGATACTTCTACTCTTAAGGGATTATGAAAAATAAAAAAGGGCATCCATTAAATAAAGACCATTACACACACCTAAGTTGAAAGATACAAAAAGGTTTGTTTTTTTTAGGTGGGCACACGTGTTCATTGTGTAGGCATTAAAACACCCTCCACTAAATAGATCGTACGTGCATATAATGGTAAGGATTAATTTTGTCATTTAATGCACACACGTTTCTACCACGAAACAACATTCAATCTTTAGGAAGAAGGAAAACATAATTTTGGGTTCTCTTTCTCCTTTATGCCCTTATCCACTCTCTATTGGGAGTAGGTTTTGTGTGGCTAGTGTATGTAGTCAAGGACAAAGACTTGTAGATCCATAGGTGATAGTATACCATTCATCTACGGATATCCATATCATCTAGTCTCCACGCTCTCTTATGAAACGGAAAGTTCACATGTAATGCTCATTTCACAATAGAAAGGAGTGTGATACTTTTGAGCCCTATACCACTATGTCTATAAGCGCACCTACACAAGTGCTTTAATGGATAATCCAGACCGTCCAAATCCTTGCCCGAACATGTACGCCACATGTTGCCTACTTTGAAACAATGCTAATTGTTTACACCCATTTTTGGAATACTTATATAGATTAATGAGATGTCACAACGTGTCTGCACAAATCAAACGATTCAAAAGATACCATGTGGTAACCGTACCATGTGTGGTGTAGATGACTTAAAAAAAGAGTTAGAGGCATGCGCATGACAGAGCATTAAATGCTATATATAAAAAATATTCTCTGTCAAAAGAAGAGTCTCGTTAAAACAAGTCTTTTTCTCTCTGAAAAGTATTAAATGCTAATATCCTATTAAAAAATATCTTTATCTAGCATTAAATGGTAGAGCTTCTCCAAAAGTAACTCCCTACGGATTACAAAGCCAAGTGATGTAACGACTCCATCAACCTTTTAATATAGGAGTCCAAATATGCAAGAACTATGACCAACACACGATCCAGAGCGAGAGTCTCTCTTGTACACGTGGCAATATGCGATAAGCTACCCTAATGTGAAAGAATTAAGGAGATTTGAACAATTAAACGTCCAGATCTTTCACGATGCTGAAGACTACGCAAGGTCATGTCCTCTCAGAAGCCACTAAAAGTAGCAACCAAAGAAGAGACCGGGGCCTCACACCATTACAACCAAACATGTCTTTACTTTTTCATCCACCATGGACATTTATCTTTTTATTTTATTTTAGTGTAGCCCCATCACTGCTCACAGCATAGGGCCCTTAGTTTTTAATCTTTAGTTTAACTCTTCACCCTTTATCCACAACATCTTGTTGGATCGTAAGGAAGATTGCTCAGTTTTCGAACGGAAGATTATAGGGTTTTCTTGTTACATGTTAGGTGATTCCATTAGCCATCTCGCCACAAAGTCTGGCCCACACCAGATGACGAACGGATAGTCGAATCACGACTGTCTCACCACGTGCTTGGTTCCGACAAGACCATGAACAAGCTATCACCTCATCGACCGTCTCACTACGAAGCCCGATTCGAATCGGGCAACGAACAGATTGTCGAAGATCTGCCCTACATCGGTCGTCTTGCTGTGACGACTGATTCCGATCGAGCGACGAATAGATGTTTATCCCACACATCATGACCATCCCGCTACGAAGATTAGTCCCAATTGGGCAATGAATGGATCGTCATCCCTCAAGCCGATCGTGAGCGTCATTATTGTAAAAAATCATTAATAAAAAAACACTTCGGCTTATATCTTCTCCCTTTATTTTTACTATTGAACTTTTTACAAATTGCCTGAACGGAGTGCAATATCGATGGCCGAAAGGACTCTGGATCCAATGTCCAGTCTCCAATTTGTTCATCATAGTGCAAGGACACCAACAATATATTCAATCAACCCTTGAGTCAGGCAGACTCTGACAAGCTCGTGCATCATAATCGCACATGAAAATCCAATTCAGGCCCTCACACATGCAATCCTGTTTGATTGAATTGAGAGGAGAAAACACAAATATTTTCCATAGGGGTCGATTCATTCATTAGTTTGGTTAGACATGGACATTGAAGATAAATGGTAAGACAAAGGAATAGAAATTATATGAAATGTCAACATTATTCTTCTATATAGTATAATTGTTTTCAATAAGGGCAAATGGGGTCCATGGTTCGATGATTCAGACCACGTGTATGTTGTATTCCTAACCCATAAGCAGATGGTTAAAACAAGAAACTTACTGTCCATCCACATTCAACTAAAAACAATTGCCAATATTAGTCATTTGATTTTACAATCTTGATAGAGTCATACTCCATCTAAAGTGAGACAACTAATCAATGGTATTAATTACCAAACCTTGGGCCTCACTTGTTAGAATAAATACATGGGGTCACTAATCATATTATTTCTCTTCGGATATAATAAGTAACTTCGCGTAGTTACATGGTTGCCACTTGTACAACATAACAAACTCAACCTTATCAGGAGGGGGACAAGAACAACTGATAAAAATATTCGATGGATATAATGTTACGAACTATGGATAGAATAAAATTGATTTGTCCTTTAATTATATCATTTTATTTTGATGTACCACATATGATATACTGAGCAACGATGTTGTATTAGTCCATGAGTGTGAAAGTGATTTTTTACTTTTTGTCCCCATAGATTAAGTATGAGTGTCATGATGAGAATAATCATCTACACAAAAGGTGATGTTATGCTTTATTCAAATTATAGATACCTTTAAGAGATCAAAATCTGTGGTGACTCCTAATTTCTTTACTCGTCTACTCTTATGAAATTATTTGCATTTTTATTCACAAGCATTAAATCATAGTATTGACATTTATCTGATATGAGTTATGTATTAGTAGGTCAATAACTACAACATTTGAAATGAAAAATAACATTGACTTTTCATTTTTAAATAAAATGCATAATCGTCATCATAAAAAAATTATAGTCCTAATAAACACAAAATTGTTGATAAGTTTTAAATATAAAACAGACTCTAACCTTATCCTATAAAAAAATTCAGCATTAACCTTCACCTTATTGTCATTCCTTATAAAGGTGTAGTAATCTATATTACTGGACTTTCAACTCCTTAGAAATGTCAACATGAAAAATATGAGTAATGGCTCTTGAATTGATCCACCATGAATACTCAAGTGCATATAGGAAAAATATGAGTAGCGGCCTGCAACGCCCTGGTTTTCATTACTCGAGTGTTAAGCCCGCGTTCTAAAAATCCAGGTGTAAACATTCCATGATAGCTCAAATTATATTATAATTTTTTTTCTTTTTAAACAGAGTATCGTAGTGGAACAAAAGAGAGATCAAGTATAAGGAATATTCAAATATACATACAAGTATTCAAGTGGAGCCCATAGAGCTTATACAAATCAAATGTCTCAATATTACATTAATTAAAAAAAAAACCCGAAGGAAGGAAACACTGGAAGTAGACTTGAGCTGCACCACCTTCCAACTTCTCATCCAATCCTCCTGCACTAACTGGTATGGTTGGATAGCAATAAAACACTATTGAGATAAAAACCCTCCAAGATTATCAAGCATGATAACAGTTAGGCAATGATTAATTAAAGATAACAAATTACAATTTACACAAGTTCTAAATTAAATTTTAGAATGTATTATACCACATGGTAAAATATAAAATCACAGGTAACATTAACTAAGGTAACAACTACAATTAGATAAGAAGGCAAACAAAATATAACAAATAATGTAATGACAAATTTAAAATTTTCAAAATGCATTCAATATAATTAAATGTAACATTTCATCCACATCACAAACAATATAGCATTCGCCCAATTTATTCCACACATATTAACCTTGATCTTTTAAATGCATATATGCATGCATATGTTCATCAGCCTAAGGATGCACATCCAGCTGGCGAGTTTGAAACCGACAGTAACATGGCTCATCACCAATGTTACCTACAATGCAATGCACATCCAACCGATAATAATATGGCTCGTCAACAACATTACCCGCAAATGTCATGAATGCATGATTAGCCAGCCTTTATTAGTCTAGTTTACGAATCAAATAATTAAAAGCTCACAGTCACTATGGGGGGTGCGCACAACCCAGCATAAGCCGACGGCTTGAGCATAGTATCCCAGAATACCATCCCCAGCCCATGAGACATACAACATAAGGAGTTCCATATCACACTAAACTAGAAATCTCTATACTAGTATCCATTCATTCTACAAGTATACCTTATTATTTTCAGTTAATATCAAGTTTACAAAAAATGATTTTCTTCCAATCAAAGCCACTTGGGCAACAAATCCATTTATTGACACCAACAAAGATAGATTTTCTCAACAAAAGTCACATGGCATCAAGTCCATTTCAAGAAACCGCAAGATAAATTTCACTAAATGGCAAACAAGCCAACCTCTAAAATATAATATATATTGTTTTACAACTGAATCTTCAAATGCCATCTAAGTCATATAAAATAATTTAATTTTTCCAAGTTACATCAACCATCATTAATGTAAAAGTACATAATTCTATAGACAATTTCTATCATAAAGAGTTATCATATGACAATCATCATAAGATAATTATTTGAAAGTAATTCCATAATCAAGACATTTATCATAAACTATTAATAAAAATTAAAAAGACACTCAAACAAAAGAAATGGAAAGCTTGAAGGGTAAGAATTAACCTCACATAATTTAGATTTCTCCTTGCTAAGATACGAAAGGAAGTTGAAAAAATTCTCAAACTCCTAGCCCACAACTCAGCTCCACACTATGCTAATACTTGAGTTATAACTCAATCTAACTCTCCAAGAGAAATTTTCCAGAAACCTGAGTCTAAGAAAACTTGAATCAGATTAATATCAATACAACCAACAATCTACCACATTCAGTTACCAACTTAACGACTAGATGAGGTAAAGATACATATAGACCTGCAATTCAGTATTTGATTGAATTAGTTGACACCACATCTAAATAATAGAACACTGAATAGAATTAACAGCAACAAACTGAGTTGGTTGTACTCAGAAAAACATATATAGATGACTCAACTACTAGATAAATGCAACTCGATTTAGAAAGTTCTATAGTCCAGAGTTGAATTAAGCTTAATCCCCAAACCGAGTTGAATTCAAATCCATTTGAGATTCACATATTAGTACCCTTATATATAGAATAGTAGAAATATATGAGTAGAAAAACTCACTTTGACTTAGAGAGTAGAGTTAACTCAGTTTGATAATACCTGGTTGAAATAGAATACAAACCGATAGATATGAACTCGATTAAGGATCTGATTGACACTGATCGAACGACTAAGATTCGAACTCAACTAGCACCTACCAAGTTTACTCGCCCGTCGACTCGACTGCGACCCGATAGATTCCACCTCTGCCTTTTCTTCTTCTCAATTCTTTCTTCCTTTCTTCTTCTTCCATCACTTTTCCGGACTAACAGAGAGTCCCAGTAAGGACCTGGACTCACCAAACTCAAGCCAAAACCCGATGTAGGTTGCAAGGGTATGAGAAAGAAAACATTCTTTCATCGGAATACCTCAAACATCTAACAACAAAACAAGGTTGGTTTCACTAATCTTATTTAAATAAAGGTATACCAGTTCGAGGCCCACTATATGATCGGTTTTTACCTAGCATCCCAGCTCCAGGTAGATTCGACGTTTGTTGAGAAATCGGGGAAGATGACTTGCAGTTGCAATGGCAAGTCACAAATGGGGGGTGATTTTCTTCGAGCTAATGAATCAAGGTGCTTCAAAGCTGACCCAGGAAGCTTGTGAATGAGAGAAATTGAAACTCCAGAGAGCTTTGATCGATTGTTTCGCAGCTTGAAGAAGATGGACAGATCTTCAATGGCTGCGACACATGACTAAAAAATAGGGGAAGGATCAGCCATATATCATTTCTCTGATCTCTTTGAGCAAGAGAGAGATGAAATCAGATGGTTTGGGAAAGAACTAGGGTTTCTCTGGGTTGTGGCTGCATAAGGTTTCAAAACTCCAGCAGCAGCAGCAGAAGAGAAACTTTATAGTCAAGGTGGTGTCTCTACTAGCAATCCTAATCCGCGTGAATAGTAATGGACAGTTAGGATTAGCTCAAATAGATGGTTAGAGAGACACACACGAGCGAATAGGATTGAGGGAAATTATTTCACTCGGATTGCGTGACAGCAAAACAAACAGAATCTATTTCCATTTAGAATAGGCTTTAACATGTGTAATAGATAAGTTTTGGGTTAATTCTAACACACGCACACACACTAACACTCGTGCAGACACTCAGAGTTTTATTAAGCATCTTACACTCTACCAGATGAACGGTTTTGATCCTCCAAAGGTGGGCCACAACGATCGCAATCTAGTAATTATAAGGTTGCTGGAAACACAAAACTTGTTCCAACAATCAGACTTTCACTTCGAACTGCACACACCCACCATCCTAAAAATGGTGCAAACCACCTCGATTTTGGTTAAATCCTCCGTCCGCACCAATTGAACGGTTTGGATTATTGAAGTAGATTGCAGGTAGTGGGCCGCACTGCCAAAAATGGACGTCCAACCGATTTGGAAATCCCGCCGGCGGGAATCTATGAAAGAGAGAGAGAGTTCTCTCCTCTTTTAGAAATGGGTCGGGTAAGCATTGCTGACCACCCTTTAGTGGTATGGTGCACCCTATGTGCACATGTAATGGTGCACGTTCATACCACAAAAGTGAGCCCCACAGAACTATGTTGCGAAATCCACTCCGACCATTTGATCCTACAGGTCCTAATACTACATTAGCCTAATGATAAGATAGATCCAACACTCAGGTGAGCTATACACAACAAATTGACCCAAAATTTACATGTTATATACAATCCAATGGTTGAATTGATACCAAATCAGTTTTCAACAGTTAAAACATTCCATAAACTGGTTTACATCTAAACAAAAGCTTTAAGAAATTGTTTAAATGACAATTAATGGTATATTCAATTATTAGATGGGTTAATAGAAAAAATATAACTGATGGATCGTTAAACCAAGGATTCCTATTTGATGAACCGTGAATCTACCTATTTCATGAATTTGCAATATTAAATATCATTATATAAAATATCTTTAATATAAGTTTTAATTATTATTATTATTACTAATTTGTAGGACCCACTCATAATTAACACCATACACCGTGATAGATCCACGTTATATAGAACAAACGTGGGGTCCACTGAAGATCATTTGAATTATCAGGACACTTTAAGGTAACACCCAAGTACTTGAAGTACGGGGTGTTACAATCTACACCCTTAAAACGAATTTCGTCCTCGAAATTGATTAATTCTACATAAATGCAAGCAAGATGGTCTATTTCACGATGTTTAGGTTTTCACTGTTGCCTAAGTGAAGTGAATTTTTGTGTACGAATTTGTCTAAGTGCCAATGACTGACTAAATAGATTGGATTATTAAATCCTACCAAGAACAACAACGAGGATACCTATTTTTCAATGTTTTAGTCCTTCATTATTTTCCTTGTGAAGTAGATTTGTATGTATGAGGGTACACAGCAATTACCAAAACTAAAGTTGCTACAACCTGCCCCCCTTATAGAAATCTCACCCCTGAGAATTTTCTCTACAATTATGCACATGAATCATGTCATAAAAATTTCATCATGGCTGTTTACCGAGAGGGCAACGTATGAACTAAATTATACTACTTCTCAATATTATAACCTCTACCCCCTTTAAAATTTTAGCGTCCAGTGACACGAAAGAACAGTTATAGTAGATCTGCATTTGATACTTTGATCTCCTATATAAAGTTGGGCACGAACCGAGGCAACTCATTTAACTCGGCTCGAATTAACTCGAATTAGCTCGACTGATGTCCAACCCTACTTCTGCTTGGCCAAGACAGTGAGTTCATTAGTATCATTAAAGCAACTTTCACTTAGTCCGGGTTTCAATCCTAAGCCTATGGATTATAGGCCCACAAATGCGCAAATCTGATTTTTTTTTTTTTTTTTTTACTTTACATGAAATTCTTAGAATTCATATTATTCTAAAAATTTTACAGCTGTTAGGGATTATGTTCATAACCAATAGACAAAAAACAAGAAAATTTTAGTTTCAAATTTTGCCAAGTTCATCCAAACTTTCACATATAACTACAAAGTCTAGTCCAGGAGTAGTGCAAATTTGTTAAAAATATATAACTTAATCTTTAGTTATTTCGAATTTGCTTAAATTTTGGAAAATATTATTCAAACTAGAGAGAAGTATTAAGCAATTTAAATTTTCATATTTCTACGTATTATTATTATTATTATTATTATTATTATATATATATATATATATATATATATATTAACAATAAGCTTAATAAGTGTTCTTCTTCAGTCCAGCATGCAACATGGTGGGAACTTATTTTCCCATGGCGCCTAAGTATAATTTTTAAATTCCAACGGCTATCCAAATAATTTTTAAGGAGACTAAGTTTGTGTCTCTAATTCACATGTAATCCTGAATCTAAAAGAGAAATTTACCTGAATTTCTAGTTCTCTATTAATCAAGTATCGAGACATATGATTTGTATAAGTTCCTCCCAGCACCAGGTTTCATTTATCAAAATTGTTATCTCTGATACCATCTTATAACGCCCTGATTTTCATTATTTGTGTGTTGAACTCGTGTTTTGAAAACCCAGATGTAAACATTCCATGATAGCTCAAATTTCATTATAATTTTTTTCTTTTTAAACAGAATATCGCAGTGAAACAAAAAAGAGATCAAGTATAAGGAATGTCCAAATATATATACAAGTATTCAAATGGAACCGATAAAGCTTATACAAATCAAATGTCTCAATATTACATTAATTAAAAGAAAACCCAAATGAAGGAAACACTGAAAATATACTTGAGCTACACCACCTTCCAACTTTTCATCCAAGCCTCCTGTACCAACTGGTATGGTTGGAAAGCGTTAAAACGCTATCATAGTGATGTAAAAACCATCCAAGATTATCAAGCATGATAACAGTTAGGCAATGATTAATTAAAGATAATAAATTACAATTTACACAGGTTCTAAATTAAATTCTAGGATGTATTATACCACATAGTCAAATGTAAAATCACAGGTAACATTAACTAAGGTAACAACTACAATTAGATAAGAAGACAAACAAAAGATAACAAATAATTTAATAAAAAATTTAAAATTTTCAAAATACATTCAATATTATTAAATATAACATTTCATTCACATCACAAACAATATAGCATTCGCTCAATTTATTCCACACATATTAACATTGATCTTTTAAATGCATGGATGCATGCACATGTTCATCAGCCTAGAGATGCACATCCAACTGGTGAGTTTCAAACCAACAATAATATGGCTCGTCACCAATGTTACCTGCAATGCAATGCACATCCAACTGACAGTAACGTAACTCGTCACCAACATTACCCGCAAATGCCTTGAATGCATAATTAGCCAGCCTTTATTAGTCTAATTTACAAATCAAACAATTAAAAGCTCACGATCACTATGGGGGGTTCGCGCAACCCAGCATAAGCCGACGGCTTGGGCATAGCATCTCAGAACACCATCCCCGACCCATGAGACATACAACATAAGGAGTTCCATATCACACTTAATCAGAAATCTCTATACTAGTATCCATTCATTCTACAAGTATACCTTACTATTGTTAATTACTACCAAGTTTCCAACAAATGATTTTCTTCCAATCAAAGTCACTTGGCAACAAGTCCATTTATGAACACCAACAAAAGTAGATTCTCTCAACAAAAGCCATAGTGGCATCAAGTCCAATTCAAGAAACCGCAAGATAACTAAATGATAAATAAGTCAACCTCTAAAATACATTAAATATTGTTTCACAACTGGATCTCCAAATATCATCTAAATCATATAAAACAATTCAATTTTTCCAAGTTACATCAACCATCATTAATATAGAAGTACATAATTTTATAGACAATTTCTATCATAAAAATTTATCGCATGACAATCATCATAAAATAATTATTTGAAAGTAATTCCATAATTAAGACAATTATCATAAACAATTAATAAAAATTAAAAAGACACTCAAACAAAAGAAATAGAAAGTTTGAAGGGTAAGAACTTCACATAATTTAGATTTATCCTTACTAAGATATGAAAGGAAGTTGAAAAAATTCTCAAACTCCTAGCCAACAACTCAGCTCCACACTATGCTAATACTTGAGTTATAACTCAATCTAACTCTCCAAGAGAAATTTTCCAGAAACCTGAGTCTAAGAAAACGTGAATCAGATTAATATCAATACAACCAACAATCTACCACATTCACTTACTAACTTAACGACTAGATGAGGTAAAGATACATATAGACCTGCAATTCAGTATTTGATTGAATTGATTGACACCACATCTAAATAATAGAACACTGAATGGAATCAACAGCAACAAACTGAGTTGGTTGTACTCAGAAAAACATACATAAATGACTCAACTACTAGATAAATGCAACTCGATTTAGAAAGTTCTATAGTCCAGAGTTGAATTAAGCTTAATCCCCAAGCCAAGTCGGATCCAAATCCATCTGAGATTCACATATTACTACCCTTATATATAGAATAGTAGAAATATATGAGTAGAAAAACTCACTTCGACTTAGAGAGTAGAGTTAACTCAGTTTGATAATACCTGGTTGAAATGGAATACAAACCGATAGATATATACTCGATTAAGGATCTGATTGACACTGATTGAATGACTAAGATCCGAACTCAGCTAGCACCTTCCTAAGTTGACTCGCCCGCCGACTCGATTGCAACCCGATAGATTCCACATCTGCTTCTTCTTCTTCTTCTCAATTCCTTCTTCCTTTCTTCTTCTTCCATCACTTTTCGGACTAACAGAGAGTCCCAGTAAAGACCTGGACTCACCAAACTCAAGCCAAAACCCAATGTAGGTTGCAAGGGTGTGATGAAGAAAACAGTCTTTCATGAGAATACCCCAAATATGTAACAATAAAACGAGGCTGGATTTTCCGATCTAATTTAAATGAAGGTATCCCAGTTCGAGGTCCATTGTATGATCGGTTTTTACCTAGCATCCCAGCTCCAGGTAGATTCGACGTTTCTTGAGAAATCGGGGAAGATGACTTACATTGCAATGGCAGGTCACAAACCGGGGGTGATTTTCTTCGAGCTGATAAATTAAGGTGCTTCAAAGTTGACCCAAGAAGCTTGTAAATGAGAGAAATCGAAACTCCAGGGAGCTTTGATCGGTGGTTTCGCAGCTTCAAGAAGATGGACAGATCTTCAATGGCTGCGACACATGACTGAAAAATAGAGGAAGGATCAGCCAAATCTGGTTTCTCTGATCTCTTTGAGTAAGAGAGAGATGAAATCAGATGGTTTGGGAAAGAACTAGGGTTTCTCTGGGTTGTGGCTGCATAAGGTTTCAAAACTCCATCAGCAGCAGCAGAAGAGAAACTTTATAGTCAAGGTAATGGTCTCTATTAGCAACCATAATCCACGTAAATAGTAATGGACAGTTAGGATTAGCTCAGATAGATGGTTAGAGAGACACTCATGAGCAGATAGGGATTAAGGGAAATCCTTTCACGCGGATTGCAAATAACAAAACAAACAGATTCTGTTTCCACGTTAGAGTAGGCTTTAACATGTGCAATGGAGATAGGTTTTAGGTTAATTCTAACGCACGCACATACACTAACACTCATGCGGACACTCAAGATTTTATTAAGCACCTTACACTCTACCAGATGAACGGTTTTGATCCTCCAAAGGTGGGCCACAACAATCGCAATCTAGTAATTACAAGGTTGCTGGAAACACAAAACTTGTTCCAACAATCAGACTTTCACTTCGAACTGCACGCACCCACCATCCTAAAAATGGTGCAAACCACCTCGGTTTTGGTTAAATCCTCCGTCCGCACCAATTGAACGGTTTGGATTATTGAAGTAGATTGCAGGTAGTGGGCCACACTGCCAAAAATGGACGTCCGACATTTTGGAAATCCCGCCGGCGGGAATCTATGAAAGAGAGAGAGAGTTCTCTCCTCTTTTAGAAATGGGTCGGGTCAGCATTGCTGACCACCCTTTAGTGGTATGGTGCACCCTGTGTGCACATGTAATGGTGCACGTTCATACTACAAAAGTGAGCCCCACAGAACTGTGTTGCAAAATCCACTCCAACCATTTGATCTTACGGGTCCTAATAATACATTAGCCTAATGATAAAACAGATTCAACACTCAGGTGGGCCATACACAACAAATTGACCCAAAATCTACATGTTATATACAATCCAATGGTTGAATTGATACTAAATCATTTTTCAACGGTTAAAACATTCCATAGACTGGTTTACATCTAAACAAAAGCTTTGAGGAATTGTTTAAATGATAATTAATGGTATATTCAATTATTAGATGGATTAATAGTAAAAATATAACTGATGGATCGTTAAATCAAGGATTCTTATTTGATGAACCGTGAATTTACCTATTTCATGAATTTGCAATATGAAATATATTTAATATAAATTTTAATTATTATTATTATTATTATTACCAATTTGTAGGACCTACTCATAATTAACACCATACACAGTGATAAATCCATGCTATCTAAAACTAATGTGGGGTCCACTAAAGATCATTTGAATTATTCGGACACTCTAAGGTAACACCCAAGTATTGAAAGTACGGGGTGTTACACGCCCCTTGAATCAATCCATGATGAATACTAGAGTGCATCAATTAAGCTTTATTTTACATAAATAAGAATTTTGCCTTTATTTTTCTACTTTGATGTCAAGCTTTATCCTATAAACTTTATCTTTATTTTTCTTAAAGTGATCATTTCAATCGTAAAAGTAACATGGCTAATTCTTACTGTTATTCTTTATTTATAAATCATCATCTACTAATTTTTTTGCTTGCCTTTGTCCTAAAAATTTTTATTTATTTTCTTAAAGTTATTTTCATTTGACTGAGCAAATAATGCGAGCATTCTCTGGTCAATTTCGCTTAGGTCTTTCATCTTCCTACACACACTGTGCATATTTAACTTGGTTAATGTCTACATGGTAAATTTTGTTTACACCCATTTGCGGTGCCCTGACGTGGACCAACCAAAGGCTGTCGCATGTCGATACTACATGACTATAACTGGCATAAAACCTATTCTCATCTAAGAGTATTTTCATTTGATCTTACTTCGGCGATATGCATTCAGTAATAAATGCGGAGGTACATACCGTTATGCCAGCTTTTAGGAGAATGAATCAACGCATGTCAGGTGGCCACGTTTATCGTGCCAATTAATGAGGCAGCGTACCCAGCACGCCTATAAGAGACCCGCCAAGAGAACGAATCTAATCACATTCGTTATAAAATTCTCAGTGAGTCCATCTCTCATAACCCTTCTAAAATGGGAGATTTTACCAGAGATGTTCGAAGAGTCTGCAGTGTTCGAGAAGATTTTGAAGATGTGAAGATTGGACTAATGTCCAAGCTAACCCAGTCATAGTTCAGACCCAAGTCAGGAGAGACAGACACATCGGCTCGATCAAGCCTCCCTCGTCGTACATCAATCGAAATAAAGATAATGTTATAATTAATTAGATCCATCTGACCCATCTCCGATAAAAGATCAGTATCAGGTGTCAAATCCATCCAAGACTCCAAACTATTACCTTACGAATGGTTAAATGCAAGATGTTTGATCAAAATCATCCAATACCTTGAAGTGGAAAAAGTAGGCCACTAGGTGAGTGGTCGTGATCAATCTGACACCCTGGATCAACCCTTGAGGTCCTCAGATCTCGACCTGGTAGTCTTCATCAGAAAAACTTTGGTTGTCCCAGGCTTAATCCATGTAATAGGCCACGAAGATTTCAACGAATGATCAACCATGAGAAGAAGATTTGAGAAACTAGCTAGTCTAGATCTACTTGGAGTCATTTCTTTCCCATGCAAGATGATAGTTCCGAATTAATTAAGGAGATTTTCATATCTAGAATTGTGACATGAGCACTGAAGGATCCAGGATTAGTAAAAAACAACGAGGATTTCATCGCCTCGACAATTTATAAAAAGAGCATTCGAAGAAGAGCTCGAGGCTCTACGCCAAATACATCAATCTACCTTTTATATTATCTTTCAATTTATCTTTCTTAGCGTAGCATAACCTAGCCTAATTTACATTGCTACTGCCTAATTAACGGCTCCCGCTATAGTACATTACTGAGTAGAAGTAAATTTCTACAACTTTACGTTGTAGGACCATAATAAATTAAGTTTCAATTTAGCTTATCGCACCCATTTGGTCACATCTTGCTAACCATCTGCCTCGATCGTCTATTTCATAGACGTGTCAAGTATTTATCTTTACTTTCTCGTTTATTTATTTAGTTATCTCGTAACTTGTTGATTGTAATGAGCACTATTTCCAAATATTGATGAAATCGGCAACATTTAGCCTTATTTAATTTACGTGTATTTTTATCCCTTCGAGAAATATTGAACTGAGAGTACTGGTGAAAGAACAAGTCCTTAAGTCCATAGACTCACATCTATTCTCACAAGACAAAAAGAATTCATTCAGAATGACTAACCCTTACCCTTTTACAAATTGCCTGAACAGAAGTGCAAATATTAGTGGTTGAGAGGACTCTGAATCTTGTTTCCAGTCTCCAATTTGTCGAGTTCAACTCAAGGGAACACTACTTGTTTAGTCAAACTTTTAGTCGATTAGACTTTGGACTACCTGTGCACGTTATCCACACACTAAAATTGAATATAGGCCCTCGATCACACTAAGTAATCTAGTTGATTGAATTGGCAACAACAAGTTCAACCAACAATATAAAAGATCATAGTACAAAACAATGCAACTAAGAATATTCAAATCCATGGTCCAAATTCATGATAAATCGGATATCCTAAACTTGACATGGACAGTGCCAAGATTGGGCTCAAAAGAAGGGGTATACATTACAGCGATGAAATTCTTGAGCTTTACTAAGTGCACATGTGCTTGTAATAAAGTTCATGCACAAGTCACACGTGCCACCATTGCACATAGGCGGAATATCTAATCCATCCATCAGATTGCTCCAATCTTGTACATGATTTCCAAAATTATATTTAGTCCCTTCGAAATAGGGGCACCAAGATTTGAAACATTACATATTTTCTCAAAAATATATCTGATCTATTAATCAGCAAATGGGCGCAAATAATATTTAAAACAGGTAAATGGGTTTTAAAAAAAAAAGGAGCCATACAATTGTTTTGCTAACTGTAGCCCACTTGACTAGTGGATCAATGCAATTCCTAGCCTAGAGCTTTGATATAGTGTTGCCGTTCTGATGGGAGTATTCGGTCAAGGACCCATATGGTCATGACCTTTATTGCACATTCATGTGGGCCTAGCAAAGCTCAAAATTTTCAATGGAATAAAACTTTGTTGTACATGCGTGTGGTCCTAACAAAGCCACATTTTCTGTAGCTGAGTGAATGCATATGGCTGTCATACTATTCCTATGCTTCTAAGAACTCCCTTTGCAAAATATACGGACCCACATGGGAGGTTTGGGATGCGGTTTGGCTAGTACCGACCCCAACACTAGCCAGCTAGTTGGTGGCAAAGTTCCGTGGGTCTCACCATGATGTGTATTTTATCCATGCTGTCTGTCTATTTTGCCGAACTCATGGTTTCAGGGTATGAGCCTAAAATTGGAGTATATCCATCACCCAAGTACTGAACCACACCACACAAAACAATTGGGACAATGACAATTGTTGAAATTACCTTCCTAGGGCCTACAGTAATGTTTATTTGTCATCCAACCTACCTGTTCATAAGGTTATAACAACATGGATGAAAGAAAAACGCAAATATCAGCTTGATCCAAAATTTATGTGGCTCCTAAGAAGTTTTAAATGGTAAGCTTTCCCTTTAGGCTTTTTCTTCCACTAGAGCTTTGAATCTGTATTGTTTTTTAGGCTCTTGCCCTAAAATGAGGGGGCAAAATGGAAGGACGGCGTGGATAAAACAGATGAATAATGGTGAGGACGACAGAGCTTTGACACCAACTAGCCGGCTAGTGTTGCTGCCATGCACCAGCCAAACCGCGTCAGGAGGTCTGCTAGCTCTCACAGTCGAGAATATCACAACGAAAAATCAGGCTGATCTAGTAATCAGGTGGGCCTCTCCTGTACGGAAGAATGGACAGCTTAGATGAACTCACGACCTGTCCATGTTAACGTACACCTGTGTCCCACCAATAAGTAGATGGCTAAATTCTGTGTAGGGTCATTTTGGATGCTTAGATAGGGGCTTGGACCGAAGTCAGTACAAACACTTGGCAGATATAATTGGACGGCAAGATACTGCCAGAAATGGAACCACCACAAAGTATATTTGAAAGTTGTTTCGGTCAGTATTGGCGGGCCATCTCTTTCAATAACTTGCATCCATCGGTGGGTTCTGCTTTTGAGGGCTCTGAAGTGGCACACCCCTTTCATGGCAATCTGGCTGCCTGCCTCATTCATTATTTTAAGATTCTCTATGCCTGCTTGTGGCCCATCAACTACGGCGTCGGTACAGGCAGAGCAGTACCCAATCCGCGTCTTCAGGCCGTAGGTTCAACCTCACACGTAGAAATGAGTCACAAGTGTGCATGATTGGAACGAATCTTGGACAATTGCAACAATGTGATTACTGTAGTTCGTAAAAAAAAAAAAAAAAAAAAAACTGCCTGATCACTGAGTGGGCCGTGCAGGTGTCTGATATTGGAGCCATCAATCAGGTAATCCTCACCGTCTAGATAAATGAGGCGAGTAGGATTATGGGGTGACACAGATTCGCTCTAAGGAAATGAAGGGTTAAGAAGAGAAATTGGCTAATTAACAATCCAAATTCCTTGTTCCAGTGTGGGCCACTAGATGATGCAAATGTAAAATCCCACCCGAACATCTGCCAGTGTGACATGCATGTGTGGGCGAGATACTATGCTGATCATCCAGTGGGCCACACCATTTATGCGCATGGGCCAGAATATTAGACGGTACATATCTACACTAACCTCGGGCTGTCTAACTTCTTTAGACGTCCTTTTTGCCATACAACTGAGGCGTACCTATGCGAAGCCAAGCATGATAATAACTTGCGGGGCCACCACCTGGTGAAGGACCCCTATATTAGTTCAGTACCATTAAAAAAATGGTGATTGTTTGACCATACACGTAGCATGGTTGTATGGAAATACCGACTGTCCAAACCTCTGACCCAATGATATTGACCCAGTATAATTCAAAAACTACACTAAGAAATATTAACCTTTTTAATTATTTTCCTTTGAATTTGGGCCACTCGTTATTTTACTTTCAATCGTCCTTTTGGAAAATGATCATTGTGGAGATATTACGGTGGGGCTAGGAAGTTTTCAATAGTAGGGCTTTCAATCACCACTGTTTCCTATAGTATGGTCCACCTGAGATTTGGATTTTTTTATTTTAGCCCTAAAATGATATGGAAACACATATGGACAGCTTGGATATAGAATAAATACACCAAGGTGGGCCCGACAGCCAGGGCCTCTTTGGTGAGGCTGGGGCGCACACAGCGCACCTAATCTGCTCCCACGTGGCTGACGGAGTGATTATATATGCAGATATTGTGGTGGGCCCACAAAGCATAGAGACAAAAGGTGTCACGGTAAGAAATTCACTTTCAAGTAGAAATATCTTACCAACATAAGCCCTAAGGGAGTGTTTGGTGCATGATGGTATTAAAAGGGATCAAGGGGGATGTAATTGCATTTGGTGCCATGCATCTACCATCCATTGTTTGAGGAGATTGAGAGTAGGTGGGAAGAAGAATTGCACTTAGTCATTTTTGTTATCCCGAGCTGTATGCTTGTTTCCTGCCCAAAGTTTAAATTTTTTTGAAATAGTGGTCAACATCACCAATTTGTGTGGGTCCCACCATAGTACATGGACTATATCCACACCATCCATTCATTTTTTTAGATCATTTAGGGCATGGGCCCAAAAATTAGGTAGATCCAAAGTTCAAGTGAACCCCACCACAGAAAGTAGTGGAGATTGAACGTGTAACACCCCGGATTTTCGCTAACTTGAAAATTGGAAGTCCTTGGGCACTACCTTCGGTTTGTCGGTTATAGTGCGTACCCGCACGTGTATTCACATATATTGGGGACTAAAATGAATATATTTACAAAAAAAAAAAAAAAACGATGGAATTAGTTTAGGAGTTGGAAGATTACATGGTTCGGAAGAGTTTTCCGACGATTGGGTTAACTCGGGTATGTCGCTGTCTGTAGAGACTAAGTAAAGAACCCTGAATTATCAATCTATTCGTAGATCGACCTAACCATCATGAATATTTTACCGGACCTTCATGTTTTAGCCTATTTTCAGTATTTCAGATTTTTTAAATGGTTTAGATTTGGCACAAACCCTCTCTTTTAAAAGGCACTATGTTTTGAAAATGTTAAAAAGTTGCGATTTGTACTTGGAGTGGAAAATCAAAATCTTTATTATTGGGATTTCGATTTTCTAGTATTTTTTATTAAATTCAAATGGGGGGTACTTCCTTATTTACATAAATATTGTTATTTTGTAAATAAGGCTGACAAGTAGCGTGGACTGTGTGGGAACTCACTGTGCAGGGAAAAAATCCAAAATTTTCAGAGAAAATGGCCAAGGGACGACCGGCCGACCGGTTTGACAACCGACCGACCGGTTAGGCGATCGGCCGACCGCTTGTGCTGCCTCAGTTGAAGGAAAAAATGGGTGGACAGCGGCATCCGGCCGACCGGATTTGCGACCGGCCGACCGGTCGTGGTTGGACGGATTTAAAAGGGGGGTTTCAAACCCCATTCTCTCTCTCTCTCTTTCTCATTTCTTTCTCTCTTTCTCTCATTTCTCTCCTTCATCTTCTTCTCTCCTTTGCTCCTAAGCCCTCCTAGCTCTCTTCCTCCCTTCTCAAACCTCCTTTCTTCCTCAAATCCTCCTCCAACCGTGAAAATCTCGGATTTTCGAGCTCTCTCCTGGCCTCCACCTCTATTCTCGCGTTTCTCCAGCCAAAATCCGGTGGCTTTGGGTCGGATTCTCCTCCTCATGCTAGGTAAGGTGTTCAGCTATCTCTTCTTTTCCTCTTCCTTCCATTTTCTTCATTTTTGGACCATTAGGGTTAAAAACCCCTATTTGTTTCCGACGGAACCCTAACCCTAGGGTTCCTCTTGCTAGGATTTGGGATTCCGGTCATCGACTGGGTGTGGCCCACGCTTTGTAGAAGCCGTAACCAAGCTCGATTCCGTTGGAATTCCGACGGTGCACCGAATTTGGGCCCCGATTCGTTGAATCGATTTGAGATTTTCCCAAATCCGAGATACCAAAACCTTAAACCCTAATTAAACACTTAATTAGATTAAACCTTAATTGATTAACACTAGATTTGTGATTCATTGTAGGTAATTGAGGTATTCTCCAATTTCCAGCGTTCGGACCGTATTTGGATCGCTCTGGCCTCATTCGAATCGAGTAATTTCAATTCCAAGGTGAAGATCTACCCTCAAGCTTATTCTCGACAAATCTTAATTAATGATTGGTTAAATTTATACGTTAATTGTTGATGTGTGCATAACATGTTCGATGAATGCCTCTATGGTTGTTTGATTGATACATGCTCAATGAAATGCCTGAATGATATAAATTTACAATATTGTAATATATCTATGCTTGTGGATGTATGTAGCGCCCTGTGTCATCCGAGCTATGTCATCCGAGTCCTTTGGATTGGTCGGGCTAGTCGGTCAGGCCAGGTGCTTAGATATGTTTATGATTAGGTATTTAATAACCTAAATTACTATTATAATAAGGTATCCGTTGCTTTGGATTAAGCTCTGAAAACCGTTGATATAGTGTACTGCCTGCCACTGGGTTGGCAGTCAGGGACTTATTCGATCGACCAAGCGGGACATGGTCGACCGATAGTGACCATTGTTGGTTTGTCGTCGTCCACTTGGGTCCATCGAATAAGCCCAATTCCGAGTTAATCATTTTTGTATTTCATTCTTGAATCACATCCTATGGAATCTAGAATACCATCGTTCCCACTGTGAATAGTCCACTTAAAACCATATTGCGACTCGATCCACCAAGTCTCATGAGCCAGGCATGGTGATATGGGACACCGTGTTTGAGCTGTCGGCCTACACTAGGGTGGTGCCTCCCCGTAGTGACCAGTGAGCATTGACAGGGGTGACCGATTGTTGTTCGAATAGCCCTTGTGACAAATGTGATCTTGGCCGATGTTTGCGTGCCTGTGCACCATTCGAACGACCCGGGCGTGCATTGGGATAATTTCGAGTGAAACGCCCGCACCTCTGAATAAATTAATCGTATTTGATATTTGGGATATGAGACCTTCCGCTTTGATTTGGTCGTGGCTGACGAGTCACGGTCGAACCAGGCTTTCATGGTAGGATAACTCAACTTTGGATCGAGGGGTTACTGGCGATGATTGGTTACGCATCACAAGGAGCCAGATAGTCCCGATTAGACTTTACGATACGATGTGGTATTCTGGCTTCACCAATTTGCTGGATGAATTGGACTAATAAATACTTTAATTAATCATGCATACATGACATTGCATTTGAGGGGGACTCGTGTAGCCTGGTTGCTTGATGTGGCGCCAGCGCTATCTTGAGCACCTCATGTCATTTCTCGGTATCATCCGGGCTGTGTACTCAGTCACGACTTACGACCTGCTAGACAGGTGGACTGTGGATTCTGATACCAGTTGGTCGGGCCAGGGCTTGCCCGGGACATGCATTGTGTGCGAAATCATGACATCCATGCATTTAATCAACTATCCTAGGATTATGTATGATTTGTATGTGGACATTACCTAAACTTGATTGATTTGACAACATGCTTAAGAATAATAAACTTAAATAAACCTGTTTATAATTTAAATATCCCGAGTCTGACCTTGGGGTTATTTCTTCACTATGTTGGCGTTTTGACACCTTCTATTTGACATATGCAGATGTCTTAAGAATAGGACCAGTTGGTGGCGCGCACGGGCGCCTTCGTAGTCTTCTAGCTTCGTCCCTCTTGGTAGTTGTATTTTTCCTTCCTATTACATCTATTGTGATTCGTATAATTCTTATATGGGCTTGCACTGCGATTGAATTGTTCATCTAGAGTGTTAGCCCTATATTTTTAGATTTAGTTACCCCCGCTTTGCTTATGATCCGCTAATTGAAATGCGTTACTCTGATTATTTGTGAATGGAATGAATATAAATCTGATTGAGGACACACGTGGGTGCATTTTCCACGTGTGGCATTCCTATAATAGCATTTTATTTAGTTAACACTCGGGAACTCGGGATCAGAGTCTCTGTACTCGGGTGCCGAAATTTCGGGTTGTTACAGAACGCCTACCATTGAAACTTCTTGTGGGCCATGGAAGTTTTGGGTCAAGATGATATTTGTGCTTTCCCTTCTTCCTGGTTTATTTGACCTTATAAACAAGTTGGATGGCAAATAAACATCACGGTGGACCCTAGAAAGACTTCAACGGTGGCTGTCATTGTCCCCATTGCTTTTTATGTTGTGGTCTACTTTAAGCTTTGGATCTGCCTTCATTTTTAGGCCCATGCCATAAAATGATGATACAAAACAAATAGACACTGGAGATATAATATATACATCACGATGGGCCCCACAAAAGTTGGTTATATCATCATGCAGCAATTTACATGACTCAGCTGGGTGGATTTCCCAAACACATTGCTCAACCAAGATTTGCTATATACCTCGGCAACTGTTAACGCATCTGGTTATTAGTTTTATTTAAATTCCATCTCACCTAATATCATTTAATTCAATGCATTAAACACCCCCTGATAACTTAGGGTTTGATTGACTTAGACTACTCATTTCGATTTTGTCTTTGCCTCTTTCCTTTTTCCAATCGAATGCGTGTCACCGTTCCCCAAGAAGTGAACTTGCTCTTCGTCCCTTCGTTGAACGCTGAACTTTGAAGACACTTTCGGCGCTCGTATTCACACATAATGCACGTGGCTGTAAGAATTGAGGGAACGCCTGCCAGGAGAATCTTCTCACCGTCTGACAAAAGCAAGTGGGCCCAACTCACCATGAAGTGATGGTGATGAGATTGGCCACGCAAAGGAATCCTGCTGTGGGCCAACAACTCTCGAGTCATGTGGTACTCTGGCAGAGCATCATGCTTGATACGCAGGCGTCTGTATCATCATCATTCTCTCCAAGACGATCGATGTTTTTCTTGTCCTTGAAAATAAAGTTGCTGCTATGTCCGGCAGTGGTCATTTGAGCTGTGATATATAGCCAGTCATGCCATATACATTGTCCACATGGCACGTGTACGGCCGGTAGAAACCGTTATCCTAGCGGCTAGTCGATGGAGATAAAAGAAAGTCCAACTAAACAAGATCAACGGTTGACACTCAATGAGCAAAAATCAAATTTTTTGGATGAGGGTTACATGATCCTCAACCAAAGTATATGCCCAAGTTCAGTTTGTAGAAGCAGGGCTCATGGTTATGCGGTCCATAATTCCACTTGATTGGACCATTTCCGGAAAACTCCTAGATAGGAAGATCCTGGGCATCAATCAGCTACTTATGCTGTATTCCTATTATTGTCCATCTACCGGTAGGCAACAGTTCCAAAGGTTAGAGACTTAAGTTTCCCCATCGTCTGGGTCCATCCATGGAGGGTCCCATGGGCACACCTGGGTACAAACAGAAGACCTGGTTGGTGTATATTCTCCCATGGACGATTTATAATTCCTCTCTCGGTATGTAGCACATCCAGATCGGGGCCACCAAATCAGCGGTCGAGATCATCACCGTACACTGCAACATCAGGAGCTGTGGGTCACAATTTCCTTTCACAAGTGGAGATGGCAGCATAACTTTGAGCTTGGATTAGGTACTACCCTACGCAGCGGGGTATTGGCGGACAGCGGGGGGTTTACCTTGGTATTGGTGATGTGATAGGTTACTGCTCTCCACTGATACTGATGTAAAGAACTACTCTCAGCCAATACCTGTATGTCACGTACTGTATATTGACCCCTGCGCCGATGGGGGTAGCTCCTTATCCGAGCTCCATACATTCCACGCACGGCACCTTCGCACCACAATGTTGACATGCGAGTGAGTTGAAACGCCCGCAAGGATCTTGCAATACTCGGGTCAAAACCCAGCAACTAACGGCCATAAGGTGCAGCCGTAGGTAACATTTGTTGTGCTTGACCGATAATCGAAGATGATACAGCCACATGTTTAGAGTATCCAATACTAGCAAAAGGTGGGGGCACCATGATTATCACCCACAGTGAAAATAAGACAAATCAATCATTGGGTGGGCCACACCAGTACAATCTAAGTCATACCATTTTCTGTCCATTGATTTGATGTTGTGTCCACTAATGAATGGATGGGCCTGATTTTTATATCAGTTGATAATCATGGCTCGGCGTGCAAATCACGTTTGCTCGAGTTGGATATTCCACACGTGACATGTTGATGGGAAACAAGTAGGTGTACCATAGCACATGATACATCTGTTGTATCGGATCATTTCTCTTTCTATTAGTAAACACCAAGTTAGCCACGTCTGGGACTTCGAAGTGGTAAAGGACACGCCAGGACGTAGAGTCGTAGACTATTTAACAAAAGATGGAAGTTGAATTGAGTCAAACCAACTACTGTTTGTCGCTTCACAAGCATGTGGTTTTGAAAGGGCATGTTGCCATTTCCACCTATGGATTGCCTCCTTAGATTGATCTGAACCGTCATGTTCTCATTGATACCGTATAGAGCTATGATCTTATAATCGTACTTCATTGATGAACTTGACCTTTGAATCTTGGACTTGAATACAAGCCATTAATATTTATCTTCATGCACAATCACTCATTCAACAATTTTTTTTTTAATAATAGCCTGCATCTCATAAAATCCAGAACATCAACGGTTCAGATCATCGTTTCAGTTGAAACCTATGGGTAGAAACAGGGACATATCGTACCACTGTGGTAGGGGCACTACTTTGGATTTTTGGGAGTTTGGTAAGAAGAGAAACTCTGTAGCCGGGGCTGTGTAGGGTTAAAGGGGATGTCCGTGACAAATCCACTCCGTCTATCTGTTTTGGAAGACCAAGTTAGTACAGGATTATAAAAATGTTGCAGATCCAAAACTCCGGTGGGCCATACCACACTAAACAGTAGGTCTTGGACACTTAGCCATGACAATGTTTCGAATGAGGATTATATTTTTTCTTACAGTATATCTGAGTGTTAATAATTCTGTGAACAGTTTGGATGGCATATAAACATCATGGTCAGCTCCAGAAAGGTTTCAATGGTGGACGTTGGTGTTTTCACTGTTTCGTTGGTGTGGCCCATCTGAATTTTGAATATTTCTGATTTTTATAATACTGATTTAATTTTGTCTTTAAAATAAGATGGACGTAGTGGATTTATCACGGACATCCCTGTGGACCCTACACAGCCCCGGCTACAGAGATATCTCTGTGCCCGGGGTCACAGGCAATCCGCTCCCGAAACGCAACGCGAAGGGATTTTTTTACACTCATGTGATAGTTCACCATCACTTTTCAAACGGTGACGACTCATCCCACCGCGCACATGTCAGAGTTGTAGAGAAATCCAGTCCGTCCAAGTTTCTGACAATGCTGTGGATGGTTCATAACCCAACAATCAAAGTCAACAGATCATAATTCGTTACTCTGTAGAACCAATTTAGCAAGCAAATCAGATGGTTAAGATCAGCTGATCTGTCTTTTGCAGGGACATCCAACATCCTCTCATGCAGGATGCGAGTGCGGTGGATGAGCCACCACAGTTTTGGAAATGTTAGTTAACTATCATTGTAGAATAATCCCTGTTTTATTGCATGTTCCCCACTACGGTGAGAGTAGGGCAGCTCCTGTTTTACTGTGTGTTCTGAAGGCGGAGAAATGATACGGTGGAGCCTGGAGAATTCCAATAGGGTAGGGTAGAGGCATCTCTGCACACTTCTGGAAGAATGATGTATCAATCCGGACCGTCCATCTATCAGAAACCACTATGGATGCCCTATATTTTTAAAATCACATTGATCAGATAATAAAAACCGTCAATTTTCTTCACTTACTTTTGACGACTAAAACTCTTCTTCACTGCCGTGGCTTTGATCAGCCGATTTGCATGTATCTTGAATCATTAGCCGGAGAGGGATTCCCTGGTGGCCGTTGATATCCCTAGTGACTCCACGTGGCGGGTTTGATTGGGCCAAGACTGACTACCTACTCCATCAAACAACTTTCATCGTTCGCCACCCGCAGTAGGCCCACCTATATGTACTGTCCCGATTGAGACGGAAGCGGATTGGCTGGTGCACCCTGCACCAGCTACGTTGCTGGTGTAGGGACGTGGCGGACGCAGAGCTAGTGTGCAGTCCTCGAGCACTGTGGTTGTACGAACGGTTTAAAGAAGATTAAGGCTATGTGGACCCCATGATGTACTTCTCATATCCAAACCGTCCATCCATTTTACGAGATTATTTTAGTTACATTATACCTAAAATGAGTCATATCCAAAACTCAAGTGGACCACACCACTAAAGGCAGTGGGGACAATGATTCTCACCGTTAAAACATACCCAAGGCCCACCATGATGTTTATTTGCCATCCAAACTGTTCATAATGTCACAAGGACCTGGATGAAGGGTAAACATAAATATCAGACTGATCCAAAACCTCTGGGACCTCCAAGAAGTTTCAATGGTATACGTTCAATCTCCCACTACTTTCTGGAGTGTGGTCCACTAGATACTTGGATCTGTCTTAGTTTTTGGCTCAAGCCTTAAAATGATCCCAAAACATTGACGGACGGTTTGGATATAACAAGTACCTAATAGTGGGACCCACAGAACTTGATGACGTCACTACACCAACAACGTAGCTGGTGTAGGGTGCACCAGCCAATCCGCTTACGAGACGGAAGCGGATTGAGACATATCCTTGCGCGTACTGAGGCACAGGATCTCTGTATCCGGTAGTCAGCACTTAGCAGTTGCCGCCTGAAATGCGGTCCCCCATACGGCCTTGGGGAGGATGTGACGGGCGAGCAGACGATAACAGATTAAGTGCGGTCCTCGCCGGAGGACGTACCGTTATGCATGTATTCGAAATCCACACCGTCCATCCATTTTTCGCATGAGCTCAAAACTGAAGCATATCTAAATCTCAAGTGGACCTTGTTTTTCTTAAGCTGCCGACTGAGGTTTGTAGACTATAATAGCGACCGAGGGTTTTGGTCAAGATAGTGGTGGATTTTAGTTTAATATAAGAAAACGATGGCCTATTAACTAAGCTTTATAAGGACTCGCAAATAGGACCAGCGGTAGGAGAAAAAGATGAATATAGAAGGCTTAATGGCAGTTAAAGCTGGACATGAACTGAGTTTAACCGTTTGGATCGACTCAAATCGACTCGGTATAACCCTGTTCGAACAGAAAATCTTCTTGTTCGAACTTTGTTCGAACACACATAGTGTGTTCGAAAAAAAATTCAATTCAATTTCAAACACAATCTTGTTCAACTCGAACTCAAACTCAAACTCAACTCGAATATTGATCGACTCGACTCGTTCGTTCGTTCGTTCGACTTATATATATATATATATATATATATATATAGATAGAGAGAGAGAGAGAGAGAGAGAGAGAGAGAGAGGTGGATTACAAATAAACGTGACTGTGAGCCAGGACGGCTTCAATGGTGGACATCATTCTCCTTACTGTTTCCTGTGGTGTGGTCCATTTGAGTTTTGTATTTGCCTCATTTCTTATTTAATGCCTTAAAATAAGCTGTACAAATGGATGGACGGAGTGGATAAAACAAATACATCATGGTGGGACACACAGAACGGAAAAATCAGTATTTACTATCCAGTAGAGAAAAAATATTTTCAAGCGAAATTGTTCGAACTCGTAAAAATTGTTTGAAATCCATATGTTCGAACATGTTCAAACATGATTGGGCTAGACCAAATTCAGTTCGAACAGAGCCATCCTCTTCGAATGTTTATTCGAACATTGTTCGAACACACCCACTCAAGCAGTCGAACAATCCGATCTGGTCTATGTTCGACTCGAATCGGATCGTTGTCCACCTCTATTGGTGGTTGTAATTACCAGACATGGGAAGAGTGGGTAGGTCCCACAAGTAATCACAAGGACACTTATTAGTTGGAGAAAGCAAAGAACTCTCTTAAAGATTGCTAGTATTTAGACATTTGCCATAACCATCCATCAGGGGAATATCTAGATGATTGATTGAGGCTATAAATATAGAAGGAAAATGACAGAGTAAAAGATCCAACACTAATCAAACCAACAAAAATCAAACCAAAACTACATCTCAATTATCACACTCTTTAGCATCTTGTAATGTAATCAGCATCTCTTTCTTCCCTAGCATAATTCTGATCTTTACATTTCGTAGCATAAGTTGTGAAATATCTTCCGCATTAGCAAATTTATAGAATTTACATGTCTAATAGCTGGTTCTTAAAATTCATCCTAACTCCATCTACCTAAAAAAAGTGGTCTTCGGCACATTTTTTTGTGACCAATCATGTAAGTTTCTTCTTATCATTATTTCTCGTATATTAAATTCATTTCTTGTTAAAGGTACAAGTGTAACCCATTTTTTTAGGAAGAACCCCACCCTCTAAATATCGCTTGATTCATATTAAACAACTGCTCGAGTGGCTGGGTAGACGACTTACCTTTACGGATCACAGTCATATATAGCCAATCAGTGTGTATTTGTCTATTTTGGCGCTTGGGGTTTAAGTTATTTGGTTGGAATCGAGCTGTACAGTTGGTTCTGGCACGCCCAATACTTGTGATCGAAAATAAAGAGCAACAAACCATAGGAAAAAGTAGTGATCGACCATTAAAAACTTGCTCTAGGCAACAAAAGATTTAGATCACGCTATTAATATTTGTTCTTTTCCTTCATTGAGTTTTGTGTGACCTTATCAATTGGTTGGATGACAAAATAAACATTATGGTGGGCCTAGGATTTTTTTAATGGTGGAGTGTTCAATCACCATTGTTTCCTATAATATAGTCCACCTAAGAATTAGATATACTTCCTTTAGAGGCTTTTGCCCTAAAATGATTTAGCAAAACCAATGGACAACCTGGATTTAAAATGCATACATAAAGGTATGCCCCACAGTAAGGGCAGGACCGTCTTGGTTGAGGTTGGGGCCACACCTAATCCGATCCTGAGTGGACCAGACACGGTTTGGCTGCTGATGACCCCGACATCAGGCAACAAGCTAGTGTCGAAGCTCTATGTACCCCACCTTGATGTATGTGTTTTATACACACCATCCATCCATTTTGCCTGATGATTTTAGAGTAAGGTTAGGCAAATCCAAATCTCACATGGACCACACCATAGGAAAACAATGTTGATTGAATGCACCTCATTAAAGACTTCCTAGGCCCGCTCTGATGTTTATTTTTCATCAAACCTGTTGGTAAAGTCACAAGAACATGGATGGAGGGAAAATAAAAATATAGGCTTATCCAAAACTTCGGTGACCCGGGAAAGTTCTCAACCGTAAGCATTCAATCCCCACCGTTTCTGTAGTGTGGTCCATCTGTGTTTTGAATCTGCCTTATTTTTAGGATAAAGCCTTAAAATAACTTGGAAAAATGGATGATAGCATGGATAAAACACATACATTATGATGGAGCTGACAAGCTTTGATACCAGCTAGCTAAATGGCCTTGGGTCACCGGCCAAGCCACATCCAGACCTGCCACACTACACAATCCGCCCGCAAGTACGGAGGTTGCTATGGGTCTGTACAATGGGTACGCAGCATGATATATGTGTTTTATCCATTTTGCCATTTGATTTGAGCCAAAAAATGAGGCAGATCCAAACCTCAGGTGGGCCATAACACAGGAGAGTGGGGAGTGAATGCTTACCGTTAAAAACTTCTTCTTGCGAGCCTCATAAGTTTTGGATCAAGCATATATTTGTATTTTCCCTTCATCCATATTTATGTGGCGTTATTAACACGTTAGATGGCAGCCAGTGGATTTTAGGAAATTTTTAATGAACCTTCAATCAACACTTTTTTTCCTGTAGTGTGGTCCACCTGACATTTGCATTGCATCATTTTTTGAATCATGACCTAAAATGACCTGAAAAATGGATGGCCAGTGCGGATGAAACACAAACACCATGGAGGGCCCACGGAGCACCGACCAGTAGCGACGTCGGTACCGGCGGTATCAGGCACGCAATCTGCGTGCCTAGGTAGTAGAACTCATGTTCGAGGCCAACAACGCGTCAACGCGTTTCTCTACTCTTGCACGTGTTGTTTAGTTTACAACAATTATGAACCAATTGACGAAAGTAACCTCGTCCTTCCCCAACAATTTCTCATCACAATGAGGACTTTTACATAATTTCGTTTCTTCCGTACTCTCAATCACCAACTCTCAGACGTGACCCACACGTGAGCAGAGAACGGAGAGCCGTTCGTAGACTCGCCAGCCGCCTCCACGTAACAATATCCCTAGTTCCAAATGGTCCATTGTAATGGCAACGGATTGGGCGGTGACCTCAAGTGTGTGGCCCACCATGACGTATGTGTTTCATCCACGCCTGTCCATCCATTTGCCAACTCATTTTAGGGCGTATGACAAAAAAATGAAGCAGATCAAAAGCTTAAGTGGACCTTACCATATCCACTGCCGCCCATCCGTAACGTAACATTCACGTGATCGGATTTTCGACAGCACATTTTTGTAGGTTTAGATAACGTAGGGTGCCTACACTGATCTGAACCGTTCACTTCCTCATTGCAACCATATAGAAGCCATCTATCTACTTATAACCATGCTTCATCGATGATCCTGACCTTTGAATTGCAATGTTCCATATTCATCTTCGTACTCAATGGCTCACTTTGAATTGCAATGTTCCATATTCATCTTCGAACTCAATGGCCCATTCAGCAAGTGTTTCTTATGATGGTCCGATAGAATACGGAACGTGAACGGATCAGATCATGATCTAAGATGCAATGTCAAAACCAAACCGGACACGCTAAATTACTGCTCTTTCTTCTATTCGCTTCTCACGCGTCCCATAACGTTAAGCGTGAGAAAGATCCGATCCGTTCATATGGTGGGCCTCATTGCATTGATATCTTTGGAATAAATTATATCACTTCTCATTTGTGGGCCACACGTACTGGAAAAGTTTTCGACTTTTCTATCATACGATTTTAATGGATCCGATCTTCTGCACGTGTTTCGTGTCCTCACTTGTTACGCGAATCTCAGAAGGCTATCTCACGCGTGCGAGTGGACTAGCATTACTCGTCTCCGCCTCTATATATTCCCACTCTGTGGATGTCATTGCTCTCAGTCGACGTTCTTCTTTCTTCCTTTTCCTGATTTCTGGGTCACGAATCGCCGATATCTGATACGTTCTTCCAGTCATGCCTGTGGGAGGATTCTCGGGGCCGTCGGGTCCCAGTGTCGAATTCGAGGCTAAGATCACGCCGATCGTGATCATTTCTTGCATCATGGCGGCGACGGGTGGCCTGATGTTCGGATACGACGTCGGAGTATCAGGTGAGGTTTCACAGATCTGGCATTCTGGGATTTTTTTTTGGTTTACTTTGGTTGATTTTCATGAATTTTGGTGATTTCGATGTTCTTGAATTAGCTCTAGTTTGGCGAGTTTCGATTCTGGCCTATTTTTTTTTATGATTTTGATTTTGTTTAACTGGCCGTGCTTTGATGGATTTTGATTGTTTTGATTTTTCATGAATTTTTTTCTAATTTCTCTGTTTGAAATGAAGAGATTCTACTAAAAGCAGTAGAGAAAAATAATGCTAAAATATTGGAGCGGATTTTTTCTCTGGTTCTAGATCGGAAAGCAGTTTTTGAAGGAAATTGGTTGTGGTTCGAAGAATTCTGGTTTGGAGTTTGGAAAACTGGGGAAATCGACGGATGAAATGGGGATTTCATGAATTATTTGTCACTTTTCTGTGGTTTGATGAACTTCGGTTGTCTTGAAATAGCTGCAATTTGATGAATCTTGTCTATTATGATTTTCGCGAATTAGCTGTAATTTTCTGTTCAAAATGAAGTGATTATGATAGTAAAAGGACTGAGAAAACGAAGCAGTTTTTTTCTTTCCTTCTCTGGTTTTAGATCGGACAGGGTTTTTTTATGGAAATGGATTTTAATCGGGAGAAATCCAGCGTTACTGTTTGGAAATCCGGGAAAAACAACTGAGGAGATCTGCTTACTTGAAGTACATGTGACCTTTCTGAAATTTGATCGTATCGATTTTTGTGATTTTGATTTCTTTAGCTGTAGTTTCATGGATTTAAAAAAAAATAAAAAAAATAGCTGTATTTTGATGGAATTCTTCTGGTAAAAATGAAGAAATTCTAATAACATGGTTTGGAAAGGGAGGAAACGTAGCGGTTTTCTTGAGATTTTTCTTAGAAGTCCAGTGTAGGTTTTTTTTTTTTTTTTTTTTTTTAAACCAGGAAGGGAAAAGAAATTCTTAAAAAAAGAAAAGAAAAAAAAAAGGTGGTGGGAAATTGCGGTTTCCCGCCCAGCTCAAGGGAATATGCAGGTTTTGGTGAAATTACTATAATACCCTTAGTTGGAGTCATTCGTCTCGACGGTACTTTTGGTCCATGAAAACTGCTACTAAGGGTAGGGTTCCGTGGTATTTTGCCTTGGTTTTGGTGGTCGGTCTTTTACCGTCGATGAGAATCATGTACGGTTGATGTTTCTCTGCGAAAAGTAAGGAATGTTATTTTCACTCTCGACGGCCCGACCGAAAAACGTACACTTCTACAGTTTTCAGCGTGAGAAAATAGCAGCCCCGTTACTCATATGGGTCCCACGTCTCTAGTTTAAAATGGCAGATTTAGCCCACCTTTGCTCGTTGGGATGGGGATTATCCCTTAACAGTACAGGGGCAAAATGGTCATTTTTACTGCTCCAATTCTTTTGGGAGGTTTCGATGTTCGGGTAGAGCGTGCTTGTCCATACTCATACACACATAAATTGGACCCGTGGGATACGTGTACCTCAATATAAATCGTTCAAAACACTGGCCCTTTTCTAAATGCATGATCAACAAATAGCTATACTGAACTTACGTCTTAAGTGGCTGATTTATAGACGTATAAATGGACGGTTAGTGTGAGGAATAGCCAGTGGTAACTTTTTAGAGTTGGTAACCTATCCGGATGGGTGGCTTTTGCGTTGTCCGAGTACAAGGGAGATGGATAGATGACACGGTGGAGCTGGAACAACCACATAAAGATAGAGTCATCTCTTACGGTACACGTGGCAGGTTATGTGAGATCCCGTCCGTGGGTTCGGGCATGAACGTTTTTCGGGAGTGAATTAGATGTTACCCTGGTAACACCTTAGTGGGTGTTACCCCTACCGTGTGGGGCCCATCGTGATGTATTTTGTATATGTCTATGCTGTCTATCTGTTTTCTCATATCATTTTACGATATGATCCGAAACCTTAAGAAGATCCAAATCTCAGGTGGACCATACCACTGAAAACAGCGATTAATAACCATTAAAAACATTTTGTGGGCCACAAAACATTACCAAAACCTTACACCATAGGGCTCTTTGGAATTTTTAATGGTGGAGCACTCAATCACACTGTTTCCAGTGGTATGGTCCACTTGTCTAAACCTAGAGGTATTAAAAACCTTGGAATAGTATTTTACCCGACATATTTGCCTACCTGCCTCACCTATATGTTTTATAGTAGGTACACCCGGTATGCCATCCCCATACCAGGTGAACTCTAAACCTAGAGGTATTAAAAACCTTGGAATAGTATTTTACCCGACATATTTGCCTACCTGCCTCACCTATATGTTTTATAGTAGGTACACCCGGTATGCCATCCCCATTGTGGGTGATTCGACAAGGGCCCATTGTGGATTAAGCGCGGGAAAAGCGAGATATATTACCATGCCGGCATGCACACTTTAAGTAAGGCACGTAGTAAGAGAGGTAGTGAATAACGTTGTACCCAATTTTTTACTTTAACTATTCTTCGAGTTCACCTGGTATAGTATCCCTTCACCCTATCTTTGGGTGGTAATTTTGCAAAGAACCTAGGCGCTCAAATATACCGTGCTTTTAGGAAGTACTCCTACTCAACTCATGTCGGTCCTACAACGATCAACCGGATCCTGCGCTTCGGTGGGCCCTAGAAGGTTTCAATGTACGTATTGGATGTCATACACGTCTCTGCGGACGCACGAATATTTTTGTTACACGAAATATATCAGTGGACCGGATCGATAGATCACCGTGCCACGTGTCCTGTTCTGCTAGACTGTATGTACTGTACGTCGGATTTTAGTTGATATCGTGTTTCTCGTGCGACCGATTTTTCCACGCTCGAGTGCATTTTAAAAGTGCACGGCCTCTCAGGTTGAAAACGAGTCAAGCATACACGCGTGTAAGAATCCGGTTAGGTCGTCGGGTCACCTCACTGTATAGATTAAATGCATGTAAGATCCGGCAAATTCCATCATCGTGTGGAGCACAAACGTACGCAAAATATGGACCATTGGTCAAGTTCTCTTGACCGTTCATTTATTTTGTTCATGTTTCACCTGCGTGTGCGATCCATCCAGTTGTATATGCCATCTAAGCGCTCATTAAGTGAGTCCCATTTTATTATGGATGCCCCAAAAATCAGTTCTATGTAATAATTACGTAGGCTGCACCGTAGAGAACAATGACACCCACCTAAAAGCTGCCAAATTCAAGTTTTGGCCCACGTGATGGCTGGGTCAGCCTTATTTTTAGGCGTCTGGCTTTTTTGGTGGGGCAACCGTTGTGGACGAGCTGGATTCATACACGAATCACAGTGGTCCCACAAGCAAAGTTGTGCGGAGGGATCCAACCTTACCCTCGAAAATATTGAGAATCTTCTATGGCTGGTGAACTTCGTTAAAAGGATCTATAATCAAGACCATTCGTCCCATGGGCCCAACTGTTGATTAGCTGGTTGGACTCGTCCAATTGGTGGCAGGCAAATGGATAGTTAAAAAGATAGCTCAGCAACGCAAAAGCCACTCAGAACCAGGGACAGTCCAAGGTGGGCCCCACCAAATAAGCAAGTCCAGATCACAGAACAGCCAACTCTGCTGACCAACAACTGCTAATCTCTTTCTTATTTTTATTTTTACTAATGACATTAATCGCTGTCAATACTTTTGAAAACATGTTCCGTTTGGAACTGTTTATTTAAAAAAAAAATGCATAGTTCTGTTACCAAACGCCTATGAATGAATAAATCTCAATCTTTTGGGTGTCTACCAAACAGAGCCGTATAAAATAAACATGCAAGTCTAATGGTTATGAATCACTCCCCTCTCATTGTGGTGGATTGGTTGATTTGTTGCAGGCGGAGTCACATCGATGGACCCCTTCTTGAAAAAGTTCTTCCCAGTCGTCTATAGAAAGACCAAAGATCCTGGTTTGGACAGCAACTACTGCAAATACGACAACCACGGCCTTCAGCTATTTACATCATCGTTGTATCTGGCCGGCTTGACTTCGACCTTCTTCGCATCCTACACCACAAGAAACCTCGGTCGGAGGCTGACCATGCTCATTGCAGGGTTTTTCTTCATCATTGGCGTGGTGCTAAATGCAGGTGCCCAGAACCTTGCCATGCTCATTATAGGAAGGATCCTCCTGGGGTTTGGAGTCGGCTTCGCTAATCAGGTCTTTTTCTACTTTCCGTTCCGATTTACTCCTTATTTTATTTTAATTCAGTTCCGTTTAATCTAGAATCTGGCCCACCAGCAATTCCCCACATCGAATATGGGTGGCTAATTTATCCGACTCTCTCACCATCACCTCCTCCTGAATTTGATTTTTTTTAAAAATGCAGGCAGTGCCGCTGTTTCTATCAGAGATAGCCCCAACAAGAATCCGTGGAGGACTGAACATTCTATTCCAACTCAACGTCACCCTCGGCATTCTCTTTGCAAACCTCGTCAACTACGGCACCGCGAAAGTAAGCTATTTCCTCTTCCTCACTGCCGTTGTTGCTTTTCCAGCCTTTTGATCCTTCGGCACTTTTTACATATGACCAGATAGAGAGAGTAGCTGTATCGTTAGTAGGTCTGCCTGATTTTCGTATCAGGTGATCAGCATGGCGTGTCCCACCTTTACTATGGATAGGATATTCCATATATGTGACACGCTGGCAGGAAAAAAAAAATTGGCAGTATCTGATCATGTCTCCTCTGAATATTCTGAAATTTGGATCACATGGAATATGTAGTGGCCGTCTATTTGAAAGTTGTCTAGTGCTATTGCTTATGTCTAGGTTAATCGTCGAGCAGTCATCTTGATGGACGGTTAGGAAAGCGTCTAACCACCGTTGACAATGTACTCCAACTGGTGATTAGAATCATCCATCAGTATGGTTTTTGGGGTTATGGCCAGTCCATGGTGAGGCCCACCCAATAGATGAACCATCAGGATCACATACTTGAGTGCCATATGTTCTGAGATAAGAGTGCTTGATAAGCAGCATAGGTATCAGTTTGTTGATGCTGCTGCTGCTTTTGGTGTTTCGTACTTGGCAATTGAAATTGATTGTTAGCAATACCATTTGTTTTACAGAATCAATGGCGGATGGGGTTGGAGGCTCTCGCTTGGGCTAGCTGGGATCCCAGCCCTTCTCCTGACCGTTGGCTCCTTTCTGGTTGTCGACACTCCTAACAGCCTCATAGAACGTGGCCACCTTGAGAAAGGGAAGGAAGTGCTCAAGAAGATTCGTGGAACCAACAACGTCGAGCCCGAGTTCCTGGAGCTTGTGGAGGCAAGCCGTGTGGCCAAGGAAGTCAAGCACCCATTCAGGAACCTCCTCAAGCGACGCAACCGCCCGCAGCTGATTATTGCTATGGCCATGCAGGTCAGCCTCCCTCCCTCACAAGTCTCTGGCTTCTAAGTATAAAACACCCACAACAAAGGACCAAAACGGGTCATTTTCATAGCTAGACCTGATCAGTCTGATTTAGTTATCTTCAATTTTAATAATAGGAGAAATGATTCATTGAAGTACCCACAATGATTAACGATGTGGATCATCTTCATTGCTAATGCAGTTTTAAATGATACCTAGTTTCTAGACCTGATCAGATAGCTCTGAGAATGTACCACAAGCGGAGTCCATTGTGGGCGCTTTATATGCGTTCCTCTTGTTGGTATCTCTTTGTAAATATTGTACAAATTTTTTTTTTCTGGGTGCAGATCTTCCAGCAATTCACAGGCATTAATGCCATAATGTTCTATGCACCGGTCCTGTTCAACACTCTGGGGTTCAAGAACGATGCTTCGCTTTACTCGTCCGTCATCACAGGAGCTGTCAATGTTGTCTCTACCACGGTCTCGATCTACGCTGTTGACAAGGTGGGCCGCAGGCTGCTCTTGCTGGAAGCAGGGGTTCAGATGTTTTTCTCTCAGGTAACAATACTTGATCACTATCCGTTGTTCTTAAAAACCTCACCCTCACTGCCCAGACTAGCTGGATCAAAACTAGTACCACTGAACTGGACTCTACCAGTGCACACACACCTCCCTCATTTTAAGAAACTGCTGCCCCAGTCAGCTAGGCACTTTGAGGTCCACCACTTTTGTACATCCATGGGTGGGGCCCACATCGTTGCACTACCCATCATGATAGGGTCCACACGCACTACCACTGGAAACGTTCTCTTTGTTAGAAATGACATCTTTGAAAAATCAAGATTTAGCGGGAAGACCATGATCCTGGATATGATCGTGCCCACCAAAAATTCGATGGTGCTTCCATGTGAGGTCCACAGTGCACCACCAACTAAACAAACAGGGCCACTGGCATCGCTGGACCGCACATCTGATCATGATTTGAAGGTGGAATTCTGCACAAAAAAAAAAAAAAACATACGAAATCACATACTAAAAAATTCCAGTGATATTCTCCGTTGCAGGTTGTGATCGCCATACTCCTGGGCATCAAGGTGAAGGACCACTCCGACGATCTGAGCCGCGGGTACGCCATCCTGGTGGTGCTGATGGTGTGCACGTTCGTCTCGGCCTTCGCATGGTCGTGGGGCCCGCTGGGGTGGCTCATCCCAAGCGAGACGTTCCCTCTGGAGACGCGATCAGCAGGCCAGAGCATAACGGTGTGCGTCAACCTCCTCTTCACCTTTGTCATCGCACAGGCTTTCCTGTCCATGCTCTGCCACTTCAAGTTCGGTATCTTCATCTTCTTCTCTGGGTGGGTCTTCATCATGTCCTTCTTTGTGCTCTTCTTGCTACCGGAGACGAAGGGGGTGCCCATCGAGGAGATGACGGAGAAGGTCTGGAAGCGGCATTGGTTATGGAAGAGATTCATGGACGACTATGAGGATGAAGTTGTCCCCGAGAAATACGGAAAGACCAACGGCCTTGATAATTCTCAGTTATAGATTTGGGAATGTTGTTTTCGGAAAGTACGGTATAGATATGACCCACCACACAAATTCTCACCCTGATCCATTCATTTTGGCCTAGGCGCTTGATGGACGAGAAGAAGATGTTGGGGTGGGGGGGGGGGGGGGGGGGGGAGAAGAGAGACAGATCCAGTGATCAAAGGCTGTGATGATTCTCTCATATGTAAAATCTGAAATTGCTGTGTGCTCATTTACTAAAGAAATAGATGATATATCGGATTCCAGTCTGGCTCGCTCGGGTGTGTGTGTAGGTTTGTGAGTAAAGAGACGCCAGGTCCATAGCTCAAGTGGCAGACTTGAGTGAAGATAGCCTCGTTTCAACACTATTCACATTGTGGGGTTGGCTAACATTGTGATGTGACTAACAGGGGTGGGTGGGTGTACTAACAATGGGGTGTGTGAACTAAAACCATAATTAAAAAAAAAAAAAAGGATTTCCTAGTGAGCTACGTGTAGGGCAACCTTTCCATGCACCAGACTTGCATTTGGAATCCACAGCACCAAATCCACTATACTCTTCATGGGCTGCTTGAAAAGTCCACAGAGTGATCGACCATCCCGAACCGTAGAAGATTGGTACAATCCGGGCTGTTTGGAAACATCAGTTACCATGATTTTTGCACAGGAGCAAACGATTGGATTGAACCTGAAGAACGGTCCAAATGCAATTAGGAGCATGGAAAGGTTTCCGTACAAGAAGCAAAGTCGAGCCACGTAGATCATTTATCATCGTTAGAAGTAAAACGAAAGCAATCTCCGCTATATTCATGTTCTGCTTTATTTTTATGAATACAACTTAATTATCTCATATTCAAATGCATGGTACGGTACTCTTTAAACAATGTTATATTTTATTCACGGACACCGCAAAAAAGCATTAATGGGTCCACAACAGGGGGGCCACCGATGTTAGAAAGAGGTCTATGAATTAGATAACCAAAATTTTCAGCCGCACATTTGTGTCATAAGATCAGTAAACCTGTCGTGTGGACCCACATGATTCTTGGGCCAGGGCGCATTGCAGGACCTCTCTGATGAATAGATTCAATCTGGTATACGCGTGCGTCGCTGGGAGTGTGTCAGATGATCCTAGCTGCTGACTTGAGAAACTTTGTCCATTTGGAATTCCTCCTACCGTCGATAGTCGTCTAATCAGACCGACTAGAATCGCTGTATCAATGTGATTTTTAGGCCGCACCTGTTGTATGCAGCGGTCTGTTGGGCGGTTTACATCCACTCCATCCATCAGGTGCTGCCCTCCATGTTAGGCCCGGTGGCCAAAAATCAGCCCAATCCACTACTCGGTTTGGGCCACATCACAGAGCAATGGGAAATGGACGTGAACCCAACCATAAGTTTGTGCAGGGCCCGTGCAGCTCTCTGGAATGAATAGATACTTCAAAAATCAGCTGCTGAATGGGCTGAACCTGTCTGATGATTCAGAGATTTGCCTGTCGAACAGGGAATTTGCATAGGGCTATCAATGGAGCAGGTCAGATCCGAGATCCAAATCCGTATAATGCGGATTTGGATCTTAAAATACGTCTGATTACTTAAATGGACATGATTTGGTTCTTAAAATAGGTCCGATTACTTAAATGGACCGGATATGGATTCACAGGAACATATCCGAGTTCGATCTAAATCCGATTAAGATCGGACTCATTGTCACCTTACTGTATGTTATTAGGGCTCTCAATGGAGCGGGTCAGATCCGAGATCCGATTCGCTCCGAATCCATATAATGCGGATTTGGATCTTAAAGTAGGTCCAATTAGTTAAATGGACCAGATTTGGATCTTAAAATAGGTCCGACTACTTAAATGGACCAGATTTGGATTCACATGAGCATATCCGAGTTCGATCCGAATCCGATTAAGATCCCACTCATTGCCACCTGATTGTCACCTTATCGTATATGTTATATTCATGCTTGCCATCCGTTTTACAGATTATTTTAGGCCATGTCTCAAAAATTGAGACATGCCACTCTTAGGTAGACCATACCACATTAAATAGTGGGATTTGCATCATTATTCTACTAAATTAAATATATTATATTATATATTTTTTTTAGATTTGTAATGGGGGTGGATTTGGACTTAGATCCGACCTGAATCCGATGGTTATATGGATTTTGGATTGGAAATGGATCTAACAATTTATAAATGGATCGGATATGGATTATCACCTTTTGGATCCAAATTGGATCCAAATCCGATCTGAATCCGTCTACAGATATACAGACTTGGAGCTGGATCCAACTGGATCCGATCCAGATCCGACCCATTGAGAGCCCTATATGTTATATTCATATTGGCCATCTGTTTTACAAATTATTTTAGGCCATGTCTCAAAATTGAGACATGCCACTCTTAGGTTGACCACACCATAGTAAATAGTGGGATTTGCATCATTTTTCTACTAAATTAAATATATTATATTATATATTTTTTTAGATTTGTAATGGGGTGGATTCGACACTAGATCCGACCCGAATCGGATGGTTATATGGATTTTGGATCGGAAATGGAACTAACAGTCTCTGCCTATTATCCAGGCTGGTTGACATGCCACGACCTCTCCAGCCAGGTCTCAGGTTCGAGACGTGCTAACAGCATCAGAGGATGCTTTGTGTGATTAACCGGGTGGGTGTGTTGCGGTACTAACAGGGTGTGTGAGTTGTATGACTAACGCAATAAAGAATTACCTCTCAAAAAAACAATTTATAAATTGATCGGATATGGATATCACCTTTTGGATCTGAATTCGATCCGAATCCATCTACAGATATACAGACTTGGAGCCAGATCCAACTGGATCCGATCCAGATCCAACCCATTGAGAGCCCTAAATTTGCGGGTGTTTTTTTCACCACTACGTCGCAGACTCTATGGTTTCATACAAGAGAGAGAGAGAGAGAGAGAGAGAGAGAGAGAGAGAACCACATGCATCTTGGGTACAAATAAAAAAGATAACCATATTGTGGCGTCTCCACCTTGTAGAAAATGGAGAATGACATCGAATTCCACATTGACCAATCAAATGAACCTCAATCACTCAAACTGCTCCCACATAGATCACATCAAGCCAAAAGAAATGCAAATTTTCTCCTTTTTACCCTCCTTTCAATGGGAAGATTCAATAATCATTGGAAAACCTAATTTGTACACTGGTTTCCCTTCTTGTATAATGGTTTTTTCATGTTGGGTCTACTTGGACCCGTCTGTTTTTTTCTAGGTTAAATAAATGGATATATCAAGCTCTTGAATGTAAAAGGAGCAAAATTAATCATGCGCATACATGTATTTCTAACCTGAGGTCAATAGCAGAGCTAAGGGGGAGAGAAAAAAGATTGAGAGGAAAGAAACACCATCATGTTCTCTCATCTTTGTACCAGAAGACTATCCAGAAGTGGGTGCTGCTCTGAATCTACTTGCCTTCCGCTCAATCTTCTATCACGACTGTGAGCTCTGTCAAACAGGAAAAGATGGTACAATTTTTAGCACAATGCTTCTAATAAATTACAAAATGGAGAAAAAAAAAAGGTCAACTCCTCTAGTTCCAGCTTTAAAACTTGTAATGACAGGAAAGATGTAACATTCATGTGCCAAGTTAAACATCAGACTGAAATTTGGGACTCTCTCCAGCATATAGTTCAAAATCTCCAAAACTAGGCTCTATTAACTGCGCCAAGATTTTTACTCAAATACCAGAACCCAGTAATATTTAATATTTGATATTATAAATGCTGTAGATGCTGTCAGTCAAGTTTTGACGAGATTTTCCAAGTTCAGTCAGGTCGAGTCAATTGAGTTGCGTCTTGATGAAATCTGATTGAGTTGATTCAACAGGTCTGCATGAAATCTAATTGAGGCTGTTGAGTTTTCCAACAGGGACAACCGAGAGGTTATCATGAAGAATAATAGGTTGCAAACTTGGGATGGAAGCTACCAAGGTGAATGCTCTATAACAAAAAATACGAAGCTCGGGGTGGATAAATTAGATTTCCAGATTTCTCACTTGCAGTATGTTGACAACACATTACTATTCTATGAGGCAGATGCTCTATATGTTAAAAATCTTCACTCGATTGTTATTTGTTTTGTGGCAGTTTTGGGGCTAAAAGTTCATACAAGTAGGAGTGAGATCCTGGGGGTGGGCATCTCAAAGGAGTTGACGATTTTTGCAAGTGTGTTTGGATGTAGGGAGGTTTCCTTTCCTGGTACATATCTTCATCTTCAGTTATGCATTGGAAGACCAACGAAACATCTTTGGGATAGAGTGGTTGAAAGGTTTGAGAGGAAGCTATTTTAGCGGACGTCTCGACAGTTATCGTTGGGTGGGAGAATTATTTCGATTAAGACGGTGATGTATAACCTTCCAGTTTATTATGTGTCGCTTTTCAAATATCCGCAGTCAGTTCTGGAAAAATTGGATAAACTTGGGTGGGATTTTTTGTGGAAAGGAGCGTATGGCAATCATAAATTCTACCTTATGAAGTGGGAAGAGGTATGCAAACCTTAGGACCAGGGAGGAACAGGATCTAGGAAATTGGAGGATATGAATCTAGCTTTGTTAGGAAAATGTGTGCGGAGATTTGGGGTGGAGGTGGGTTCTTAGTGGGGAGAGGTGAAAAAAGGGAAATATGGCGTCGAAGAAATGGGTGGTGGACTAGGTCGTCATTGTTATACAGGGCTTCACATTTATGGAAATTTGTGACGTCAGTAAAACATAGGAAGGGATTGGCTTTTTGTTGGGGGATGGAAGAATATTAGATTTTGGGAGGATAGATGGGCGGGGGATCAAAAGTTGAGCAATGTTTTTCCACGTTTGGGGGAATCTCAGCTGAGGTACGGTTGGGGGTAGCTAGTTGTTTTTCCACAGTAGGAGAGGGGGTAGTATGGGCCTCACCGTGTAGGCAGAACTTGGAGGATGAAGAGATTGTAGAATTTATGAGCTTGAGTTGTTGTCGAAGATGACTCCAGTAATCTCAAAACTGGATTCTATGAAATGGCTAAAAGACAAGTCCGGCAAGTTTTCAGCGAAATCCTTCTCATGCTCGTAAGTGGGGACGCTTCTAGTGGTAGGGTTTGTTTGGCAGTGTTCATTTGGCACTATGGCGCTCCTCCAAAGGTGGTGGTGCTTGCGTGGCTAGTGGGGAGGAAGAAGGTGCTTACAATAGATAATCTTTGCCAGTGTTTTAAATAGCTACGCTATGTAGCGTGTAGCTTACGCTACATAGCGTAGCTTAGCCTAAACGCTACGTAGCTTAGCCTAAACGCTACGTAGCTCATGAAAATAGCTTAAGTTGCGTGTAGCCTACGCTACATGATTAATTTGGATACGCTACACGCTACATAGCTCACATTACAAGTCATTTTTCACGATAACATTAAAATCAATCATTAAAAATGATTTGTTGCATAATTCTATTTCAATGAAAATTCGTTAGTCTTTTCGATGCTTACAGTAAAATAATATAAGAAATAGTTTTAAATCGGTTTTGTTGCTCTTTCTTCACTTTTATACTTAATCATTACCCTTGCTATTACTTTAGGTTGCATTTGTCGCACCAAATAGCATGAAATTTTGTTAAATTTTATTATTAATCATCTAATTTGGTGCAACGAAGTGCAACCTTGATTAAAAATCTAAGTGTTGTGTAGCTTACGCTACACGCTATGTAGCTTACGCCTCACGCTTCAGAGAGGTAAAGGCTACGCTACACGCTATTCGCTATTTAAAACACTGATCTTTGCAAAAGAAGCTTTTTTCTTCCGAATGTTTGTCTAATGTGCCTGCAAGATGAGGAAACGGTGGATCATCTCTTCCTTCACTGCATGTTTGCAAAAGGGTTGTGGGATAAATTTTTTCTCTTTGTTTGGAGTTTTATGGGTCTTGCCAAAATCCGTTGATGGCTTCTTTTTTATGTGGCATGGCAAGGTATAGGGGAAAGTGGGAGAAAAGTCTGGCGATCATGTTTGCTAGTGGGCATATGGGTTCCATGGCTAGAAAGGAATGATAAATGTTTCAGAAATCAGAAGGGGCGGGCTTTCAAGGTGTTTAAAAAGCTTGAATCTCTTGTAATAGAATGGGCATTAACTTCAAAACTTATTGCTTCTTTTTCGGATTGTTGGGGGAAATTCTAAATTTTTCTGGTTTGTATATTTGTAAAATTTGGGTGTCGGCTTTTTAGAAATAATATTATTAATGTTCGAAAAACAAAACATACGAAGCAGTCCACACAACTACCTTTGGTATAGTTGCACAAAATGTGAAAGCCAAAACAGATTCGGGTGTAGGAGAGGGGAAGTGTCTATTCAAAAATGTTAGCATGACTTGAAGCAGAAGAAACACCTGGTTAGGATGATTTTTCAACTAAACAAAAGACCATGAATCGTGGGAAGCATTTAGTGGCACTACACATGGCATGTTTTCCACCCCAAATTGATCCTTAGGAAGTCATTCATACTGTTTATGCACTAAACCTGATAAAAGAATTCCTTTTTTTTCCTGAATAGAAAGCCCAAGTTGCATGCACATAGGCAATTGAAGTTCCTGTTGGAGTTCATGCAGAATTGATGGTTGAAAAACTGCTAGTTTGTAAAATCGGCATGTCTATCCTTTCAAATCGGGTTGCACCATGTTAAGACACAATTAGAACAAGCACTAATGTAACATAACCAGTTCAAAACATATAAGATGTTAATTTGGAATCAATCAAATGCAAAATATCTTCTTATGTTATGGTACCAAGAAATTCTAACCAAGCGATGTGAAACAGGTCTAGCTGCATCAAGACCTTACACTAGTCGATTGGAGCTCCAATGTTGTTGAATCCTCGTTTTCCTGCAATTCCGGCCAGTAACCTTCAATGGTAAGAAATTTCATCAGAGCAGTACAGAAAGAGAGCTGAAGCAGCTAAATACCTCAATCGACAGATCCTTCCTCGTAATCAAACCAATAACACGAGAAGGACGAGGGACAACAAAAATATGCCTCAACCCTAGTTGACGGAAAAGATTATACACCTGTGTCACACATGATATGCAAACCATTACCATGTAAACTGCACGCATGGTACTCATTATCAATTGCAAATGCCAAAGATAAGAGATAACATTGATCTCTTCCCGGAACAAATAAAAATAAAAATAAAATAAAATGCTCACCTTTGCCAAAGACATATCTTCTGGGACAATGTACGGGGATGGGTTTAGAAAAGGCGCAAGATCTATGTACATTTCCAAGTCATCTTGACTTAGATGGATGTCTTCTATGGACATTCCTTTACTTGATACAGGTTTCACAAAATCAGTGAAGTTGTGCCTGTGTTTGAGATGTCAACCATTTCATTAACTCTTCATATATGAGTAAAAAAGGAGGAAAGAATAATAACAATCTTCCACTAACCTGATTGGGATGGACCCTCCTCTTGGATCACAGGGCAAAGGGCTATGCTGGAAGTCTGTCTTAGACTGAAGAAGTACCAACATGTGACTGCACAAAAAAGACATTACTCAACTCAGAGTTTCCTCTTCTAGAATCAATGACTGATAACTGAACAAGCACAAGCATATTGCAAATATGTTTGTGCTTTGAGCCCTGCTATGGCAACCACCTAGAGTAGGTGTTACATGGTCCCCAGTCCCCACCAATGTATTATGTGTGAGCAAGATTGAGGCTGTTCATCAGGTGCACCCTGCCGTGCACTTGCCGCTACCCGAAAACCATGTCGGTCCAGTCTTTGGGTGGGCCACACATGAATGATGAATTTGGACCACTTTTCTAACAGTTAATTTCCTTCATACGTCTGGCCCTCCCAATGACTGGACAGGTTCTATTCTTGGGCCACTCCAGGCCCACCTAATGAATGTCCCAGATCTTGCACAAATGTCACATTTGTATGTGAGGGAAGATTAAGTCCAAGGGTAAAGTATCATCCGAAACGGGTACGTATCACCCAAAAGGTAGAGGTAACAGTTATATAAGCCCATATCAGCCCGACACAGGGCGACACGGGTTATACAGGGACCGTAATGGTGGTGAACGATACTATACCTGACACAAATTTTAAAACTTGAGTAGGACTAAAAATTGTACTTGTTCAAGCAACCATCAAAATTTCTTCTGTCTCTACTTTCTACCAAAACCAACCACATATCTACAACAGGTAAACGAATAGTTTTTAAAGTTTTTACCTACGAAGTATGAGTCCAATGACAAGTGGCTCACCATTCTGTGTACGATCGACAACCTGATCTCAAACAAATATGAAACATAATTTAGAAATTCTTGAAAGGTTTGAACCACTAAAATCTGGAAAGGAATATCATGGCAACTCACAGGGAAGCCATTGTGTTTGTTGCTTCGCAGAATAGAAACTGCATCTGCAACTTTAACAATACGGGAGAAGTACACAACCTTTCACGCATCAAAAGGCAAGCATGTGTAAGTAAAAAAAAAAAAAAAATTGCATGATAGTAAAACAGTAGACCTCAACAGCCTGATCTGAAAAGCCGTCCAATAATATCAACCTTTTGACTCCTGCAGGCCTCTTTTGCTGTCATTTTACGCATATACTGTTTTGGCCTGGACTCAAGTAACGGAATGTTCCTCAGACGAGCTTGCTCCTCATACAAACCTTCATTGAAAACATCACCAACAGCCTGTAGCAGCAAAAAGAAAATCAGTCATGTTCTTCAGGTTGTGTCTATCATCGCCGTCGTCATCTAAGCCTCATCCCAACTAATTGGGCTTGGGCTAAATGAATCCTTTTTTGGCCATTCCACTCTATCAAGGGGCATAACCATGCCCTAGCGTAAGTTTCGAATGTCATATTGTTTGGATTCATGTTGGAAGTAATGGCATAACTTTGACGCTGGCTGCCAACCTGACACAACCCTCCTTTATCCAGGCTGGCAACCTGAAATGAGAGCATAAAACTCCCACAGACACAATGTAATAGACTACTACATAGGTTGATTACAATCAAGCTTTATCTAATAGTCTATTTCATAGGTTGATTAGAGTCAAGCTTTATCTAATAGTCTATTATATAGGTTGATTACAGTCAACGAGTTAGTTTGTGTCTATGGGTAACACAAATACATTTGTCATATTGAAGGACATACCTTTGATATAAGAAGAACAAGCATGATAAGAGGTAGAAGTTTCAAATTATTTGTGATCTCAACCATAATGACACAAAGGGATACTGTCATCCGCATAGAACCTCCAAGAAAAGAAGCAGCACCAAGTAGAGCATACCTGACAATTCATCCCAAGTTACTAGGAGAAAGACTCATTCAAGGCAGCATCATCAGCACGTTTGGACACGAGGAAGTGCAAAGTAATGAACCAATAGAGGAAATAACAGATTAAAGTATTAAACACATGACTAAAAAAGAGCCTGATAGCAACAACTTGAAATCCCTGTGACTGCTTGTTTGCTGTAAATTGGAGCAATGGTTTGAAAGAACATCCTAAAAAAGATATAAGGAGAAAAGCAAAGAAACATGGAAGCTCTTACCCTACCTCAGTATACACAAAGTTTCATCATGCAAAACCCTAGTCAAATGACCTTTATGATTGATCACAAGATTTTTTACTGATATCATAAATTGCAACCATAAGCCATAACTAAATGAATTTAAAGCATATGTAGAAGTGAGAAACGTGGCATCCTAGAGAAGACCTTATATGCTATTGAATGCAAGAAACATGACCAGAAAGAGTGGCTCAAGTGATGTACGATTGCACCTTAACCACTCTAGAAGCAGGGAATAGAAAACCTGATGTAGGGAGAGAATTCCATAGTCAAGGGCGAGGATCGACGATCTTCTTGGAGGAGATAGACCAGAAGAAAAACAAGAGGAAACTAACGAATTTCCGATTTTGGCGTTTCAACCAAACAGGAAAGTACTATTCCCGTTTTTGGATTTTGGCCCAATTCGTGGGGCCCATCTTGATCATTTATGATGATCCGTTCCATCCATCTTGTAGAGTTGCTCGACACCGAGAAAACCCAACAAGTTTCACGTCGATCCGAGCTACAGATTGACCGTGGCATCCAAAATAGTACGAACTGTCCAGAAAGTTCCGAATTCCGCCGACTTAACTTGGAGATGGTCCAAGTAGCCCACCACTACTGATATGAAGAATCTGAGCCGACCATCTTGAAAAGTACAACGATGTCAGCAAAACCACAAATTTTTGTGGCAATCAGATATGTGAATTGCTCATACCAGTGGAAGGAAGACGACGCATAGGGCGTTATACAGTTTGCGCAGATTTTTCTGATTTTCTTTCCTATTTCACTTAGGAGGCTTTTCTTATCATGCAAGTTACGGTTTAGGGTTAGTTTATTTCTATTTAAGTTTATTAAATTCGTTTTTTGTAATTAGCTTTTGATTATTTCCTTAATGAAATTTGAGTTTATACTCTTTTTTCTTCGAGGATTCGAAGATAAACTCGTGGATTCGAGTTGTTCCGTCGTGGATTCGACGAAGGCAGGTTGAGGATTCCCTGTAGATCCGTGGATTCGGATCAGTTATCTGTGGGGGAGACGGTGCTCGATCCCACAACGCGCCCCACCTGCATTAAAACCTTTGTGCATATGCTGTTCAAAATCAGACAGCATACCTACGCCAGTTACAGAGTTCAGATAACATGCAAAGGTAAAGAGTCGATCATGTCAATAAATAAAATATATAATATAATTAATGATATTATTATCTCAGTCAGTGGAAAGTGAATCTACAATTTTCCTTATTATGATACAGTGCATGTGTGCCATCCTACCTACCAAGTCCAGACTTAAAAACTAGAAAAACTTTACACGTTCATAACCTGTTTCTAAAGACCATCTCGGTCAGTGGAAAGTGAATCTACAATTTTCCTTATTATGATAGTGTATGTGTGCCTTCCTACCTACCAAGTCCAGACTTAAAAACAAGAAAAAATTTACACGTTCATAACCCGTTTCCAAAGACCTTCGCAATCTTCAGTACCAACAAGTTACAAAGAAAAGACTATTTGAAAGGTGACAACTTTATTAAACAAAGAAGAAAGAAAGAAAGAAAGAAAGAAGAAGACAGCAACTACAGAACACCTGCTGCAAATGACCCTAACCCAAAGCAAGCAACCAAGAACAAAAACAACCAGGAGCTCCTACAAAACCTCAATCGCCGGGAGACCTAACAAAATAACAGGTACAAAATTCCCCAATCTCCTGAGAGATCTTCCATAGAAAGTCCTCTAAATTCCTAACAAATTAAAGCCCATCTGATGATCTTGAAGAAGATTCTTTTCTTGATTGAGGCTACAGACAATGGCTTATCCTAAAAACTTATACTTTTCCTTCTTTTCCACAAGCCATATAGGATCCTGAAGAACACAATCTTCCATAGGACTTCCTAATGGCCTATGAAAGGTCCACTATGCCACTCCATCGAATGAAAAATACGGTTATTGAAAGTCACCAAGACAAAATCATTCAGAACAGGACAATTCATCAATTATATTAAAAGAAAAAGAAATCCCACAGGAGTTTTAAATAATACAAAATGGTAAAAGAAATGGTACAAAACAGCTAGCATAATCAGAATCACAATCAATCAGTAGAATATAAACAAATGAGAGACTCACGTTCCCTCCTCGACATTGAGTTTCTTGTAAAAGTTAACCACAAACATTCCAACAAGTCGTCCATACGTCGATCCTATCATTATCCCAGGAATAAACTGACCAGCTGGTACAGCAGTTCCAAATGTCACGACTGCTAGGGAATAAAACATGACCTGAAAATAAACAATAAAAAGTAGTGAAAAAATGGATCTAGAAGAAGGTAAACACAATATCCATCAAACCAATTCAATAGATTAGCATGTGAAAGTTCAAGAAATACATTGGAGAGCATCCAAATCAAATCTGCAAACTGGCACTTTTGACCAATCTCTTCTCATTTGTTCTGTAATTTGAGAGCACACTTCCTCTGCCATTACATTGTTTAAAACTGGTGCTTTCAGTTGAATTTAGAATGTCTACATAAATTTGATTGAGACTGTACTAACTTCTAACATACTAGACACACATTAATATGTAGCTTAACATCAAATGCTGCCCTAACATGGGCTAACAAGATTCAGAAACAGTGCTGTTGTTTGTCAGGATATACCAATGTGGATACTTAAAACCAGGAAGAAGACACAGTATTAGTGTAGGAATAATGTATGGCCACTAAACTGTTGATTACCATTGAACCTTAGCATGCCTCATCTACCATAACACGGACCCATACAGCCCAAAACATGGCCACTCATATCTAGATCATAGCCAGAAAATCATATTAACCAAATGATCCAAACCATTCAATCATTGGGTACCAAATGAGAGTTGTAAGAAAAATGGTTTCAGCCAAAATTCAACAAGGTAGGATGACTGGAATCACTTGCGCAGTGTGATTTAAGGGGTATGGCTCTATCAACACTAGGCCCTATGATTTGGATGGTTCAGATCAATGTACTTCAATGCTACAACCTTGGTGGATCATGAAAACCACAACTTAATAATGGTAGCAAACTGACACCAAGTCTAGGCCCTCAAACAAAAGAAGTCCTTCCTCACGAGTTATATGGCTACTTGCAAAATAGGTATCCTAATCCTGACGTTGGGATGCATGAAAATATGACATGCGTGCAGGACGATGGCCATTCATCAGGTGAGTCCCACCATATTTGTTCTGTGACCCAAAACAGGACTGAGCATCACATTGGCTCCACTTGTAGTTATATGTGGACCAATGACCAGTTTTATAACTATCCACTTTCGGGCCTACCAGATTACTATGCCGGCTATTTTTTTATTTTCACCACAACATATATATGATGAGTCACATCAGATGACAATCAGATCTCTCACAAACATCCATTTTGGCACCTTTGGAGTAGAATTCGGATGCCTACTCTCACAGCCATTTCATTTCACTGAGAAATGCTCACAGCATTTGCCCCAGTGCACTTTGAAACTACATGTGCCTCAGACATGGAAACAAGTGATACATGCATAAGATCCAATCAGCTTCGTAGACAAACATCACTGTGTAGACTCCATGCATCTAAGACCGGGCAAATATGAACATCAGATGAAGAGGAGGGAAAGTTGCTCTCAAATATTTTACCCAAATTCCCTCATGTATGAAGGTGAACATAGAAAATTGCGGGAGACCTTTCCCTTTTTAAAACAAATAAACAACGGAGTGTAAATATATGCTGATCAGAGAAAAATGAAGGGTGAATATGGAAATAATTGTTTAACGTAAATGCAAAGCACGCCTTCCGCGGACAACACTGGTTGTTCTGTGAGGCAGAGTCTACCGCAGTTGATAACATTCGCAAGCTTACAGTATGTTTTGAAGTTGTGTCAGGTCTGAAGGTCAATGTTGCGAAATCTGAGATGTTAGGTATCCATGTGGAGGACAAGGAGCTTAACCAATTCACTGGAATTTTTTGTTGCAAGACCGGAACTTTCCCTACCACTTACCTAGGTCTGCCTTTGTGTTTAGGAAAGCTGCCTATCCACCTTTGGGATAAGGTCATTGAAAGAACTGAAAGGAAACTTGCCGGATCGAAGTGCCGCCATATGTCGAGGGGAGGCCGGTTAACTCTTATCTTGAACATGCCCGTATACTTTTTTCCCTCTTTCGGTGTTCCCAAGACGGTGCTTGTGAGGCTTGAATAGTTAATACGTGGTTTTTTTTGGAAGGGGGCGAATGAGGGCAAGAAGTTCCATTTACTCAAGTGGGAGGTCGGTAGACTTATCAAAGAGGGTGGGGCAGGAATTAAGCTTCTAGGGAAGATGAATAGCGCTTTGCTTGGGAAATGGGTCTAGAGGTTTGGGGTGGAACTTAGTAAGTTGTGAAGGGAAGTGGTGGCGAACATGTATGGCACGCAAGGTGGGGAATGGTTTGTCAAAGCTACATCGTTGTATCAGGCCTCAGCGGTGTGGAAAGCAGTGGTAGCTGCGGAACACCTTGTGCGTAGGGAGATTTGTTTCGCCGTGGGCAATGGTCATCGTACCCAATTCTGGATAGACATTTGGTGCGGCAACCAAGCTTTACAGATCAAGTTCACCTTTTATCGCTAGGTTTTCCATTGATCGTTTCATTTCCATGGCGAGTGTTTTTATCGTGGGGGATAAGGTAGTGTAGACGCCTCCTTGTCATAGGAATCTTTTAGACTCTAAGATCAAGGAGTTTGTCGCTTTGCTTGGGAGCCTCTCACAGGCTAAGATTCAGACGCAAGTGGAAGACTCGATGGCGTGGACCGGTACTTCATCGGGAATTTTCTCGGCATGTTCAAACCAAGTGCTACATCAATATAATGAACAAGAAAAATAAATGAACAAGTACAGAAATGACATACCAGAAAGGTGAGAAGGCTTTGAGCACTATACTCATGAAATGTGTTTGCACTAAATAAATTGCGAATAGCATCATCCTGCAATCAAGAACATAGAACATTTAAAAGAAAATCACAAAATAAATAAAAATCATTTAATAAACGAGTGAAAGACTAGGTTGCAACAAGATTCATGAAAACCTGAGTATTGAAAAAAATAGTTGCCAGATCATTGTATTCTTCCTTATCTTTGGCACAATAAAACTGCACAAAGCATAAAGTTAGATGAAAAGTAAAATACAAAACTAATAAAATGCGCCAAGAGCACAACTGATAATTATTACTATGACAATCTAAAGAATAGAAAACATTCCCAGTGGGTCATCCTACAAATGCCTCTTTAACAGGAGGTGAGCTTCTGTACTCACACAAGCATGCATACACAGATGCACTAAGGTCATAATGTTGTTGATCACCATGAAGGCATTTGAATCCAAAACTTCTAGAATGTTGTTGGCAACCATGAGGGTCCATTCATGCATATTTAATTTTCTATATAAGATACAAAATATTCAAAAATTCTGCAACATAGTGATATACAAATGAATGATCAAAATTCCACATATGCTTGCAATTAATTAACTAGAGGGAAAGAACAATGACAAAACTAAAACCCAAAATTATCCAGGAGATAATCGTAGACATGAAAAGTGACGTCATGATTGAAGCTCACATTTACATAATTTCCATATGTTCCTGGTGGCCGAGGGCAATCAACCTCTGAAGCTGGGCATGGACTGCATTTTCTTAGAAGCGGTAATCCAAAGGAAATAAATGAGGTTATCAAAGATATAAGGCACGCTTCAATAATCTGCAACATTGAGAAATAACAATAACAATCAAATTTGAAGTAGATAACATGGAAGAAGGAAATTCTGAGTCCAGGGAAACATGTTCTGTTCATAGGCGATCCCATGATCATATATCCATAACTTACCTTGATCCTATTCCCCTTCTTATGTAAAAAGTTTCGACGCCAGTAAGTAATGTAACGAGTAAGCTGATTAAACAAGGCTCCTGAGAAAGAACCAACAGGGAACCACTTATGAAAAGCAAGAGATACAAATCAATGTAGAAAATCATGAGGGTGTTCCTGCAAGCTGTACAAAAGGAAGCATAGTATGTGAAGAGCCTACCAAGAAGACCTCCAATAACCCCAATAACAGCCATGGGCAATAATTCCTGGAACGAGTAGTCTTCTTGACCACTAAGAAAAATAAATAGCAGTCACTAAAATAGACAAAACACCAGCAGAGAATTGACTCAAACTTTTTAGCAGATTAATACAACGGAGAGAGAGAGAGAGAGAGAGAGAGAGAGAGAGAGAGAGAGAGAGAGAGAGAGACTAACCCCGATATATCCCAGATTATGAAGCCACCTGAGCCAAAATGTCCACAATTTCCACTCTTACACCACCCCATTGCAGAACGTACCACAACAGCCACAACAGCAGATGTGAAGAAGACACGCCACATCAGTTGACTTCTCCACCTTTTGAGAACACGTAAAAATGACAAACTTCTGTTTAATTTATTGGCATATGTACACAACAAAGCTAAGAAGTTACAGCTGTTAGAAAACCAATCTAATGAGCGGGATAGCTCCATACACCTCAAGATCAAGGTTCCGGTGTACCAGACCATTCTTTGTTGAGAATGTTGTCTAGCGGCCTGAGCTGCTGAAAACTGAGTATTATTAGTCTTTGACCTCTAAAATTGGTGTTGAAAGCATTTGGAAGTAGAAAACCTTAATTTTATTTATTCTTATAAATTGATATGATGTTGTGTTTTGGTCGTCAATGCACCTTGCCCTGCTTCTATTTGTCAAATAATGGAAAATTATTGTGTTGTGATATTCAAAATAGGCTCAGATATAGTTGGAAATTATTTTCTAGCCTTCCTCTATGCGTTGAATGAAGAAAATAGGAGAAAATGGAGAAACATTGAAGAAAAAGACGAAGAAGAAGAAAAAGATCGAAAAAAGGGTTTTTTTATCCCCATATCAACCCATACTTCCTCTACGCTTTGAATGAAGAAAATAGGATAAAATGGAGAAAGAATGAAAAAAAATGGAAAAAAAGTTTTTCTATACACGTATTGAAATGTGCGGGCCTGCATATGCACCGACATGGCCTGTGTCATCCAATATAGGTCGATACAGGCCGCTAAGGGCCCTGATTTTCAGATCATCCATTATACCCTCACATCGCAAGTTTGACCGATATGGTTACAGCCATATCAGCCACTACAATGACAATTTTAGGATCCATGCTCAGATATTTTGGCATGCACGTGTTCTGAAAATTTTATGTTCACAGTCAAGTAGCATTTCTTAAAAGACTTGGTCAAGAACAATCACAATGAAATGAAATGGGAGCAATATTAAACTTAGGTAAACTATCTTTTTTTTCTTTTTTTCTTTTTTTGAGAGGTAACGGAAAACTTATTGAGAAAATGCCAAAAAGTGAAAGAAAGAAAAAACAATATGCAAAAGAGACAAAGAAAGGAAACTAGAGCCCCATAAGGGCTGCAATAATACAAGGGTCCAAATCCTTCGAACCCAAAGCCCACTCGAGGACCAAAGAAATGACCCTACGAGATGTATTATTTGGTTCTTCTGACTTATTCTCGAAACACCTATTTCTCTCACCCCAGATAGCCCAAAGAATAGCCATAGCCCCTAGATGCCAAACCACCTTACCTTCTTTACCCACCCCACTTCCTACATCCCAAGAGACCAAAAGGAAGGAATAGCTGCTGGCATAACCCACCTAACATTAAGAGTCTCTACAAAGGAATCCCAAATCTTTCTAGCGAAAGGGCAATGAATGAACAAATGATCGACGGTCTCCGCATCCCTCATGCAGAGGAGGCAAATATTCCACCAAAATGTTTTCGCCTTGAAAATTAAATGGGAAGCAAAGCCTCCCCTCAACTGCATCCCACCAAAACTCATTGGCTACCCAAGAAATCACATTGCTGGATGTGCATTCCTGGTGCAACCTGATTATCAAGTCAATGAAATATCAACACCTAAATTGCGAAGAAATGGACAAAGAGTATGCCCACAACAATATTTGAGTAGAGAGGAAGAAGTAGAGAGGAAGCAGTAACTTCATTAATATCCAACTCTCTTTTTTCTTTTTTTTTCCTTTTTTTTCTTTTTTTGAAGAGATTAATATCCAACTTTTTCTCTTCCAATACTTAAGAATAGTCACACTCAAAAAATTTTGGAATTCCTACCTCCTACACCTCCCCCTTTTATAAAACCCTAAAGACAATCCATATTAATCTTTAATGAAAATCCCCCAACTATCAGATTGATTTCATATCAATCTTAGTTGATTTCAAATCAATCTAATTTATTGAAGATGGCAACAAACTTAATAACAGTAAAAGCAAATCTAGGAAATAATCATCAAAATCTTCAATCACATCTTTAAATCAACCCCTATATCTTCCGTAAGTAGTAAATTGCAATTCTTAATATTTAGGCACTAAATTTATCAGCAACCAGTCCAAAATCAGCACATGTTGGGCCCTACGGTGGGCGACAGGCCTACATCATTCGCCCCGGGTTGGAAAGAACTAGACTCCGAAGACTTGAACACTTCATACAAGTAGTAGAGTCTGGATCCAGTCTTTTCAATTTGTCACATGTGATCCATATTCATCCAGAATAAAGCTTAACCTACCATTTCACCAAGTATTGCTTGTATTGTCCTCGTCAAGTGTTGATGAACTCATCTACAACACTTGTTCAATTTTTTCTTTCTGTTTCTAAGGGAATTGTTTGTCCATATTAGTAATAACTTTGACTTGCACATCAAGCACCTCGCTATGATACTCAAACAAATCCGCCACATTGAAAGTTGGATAAATATCCAAGTTATCTAGAAACTAGATCTCATAAGCGTTGTCACCCAACTTTCTCTTGACTCATCATGGTCCAATCTTCTTAGACATGAGCCTGTTATAAGTACCCCTCGAAAACCCTTCTTTATGGAAATAAACCATAACCAAGTCACCTTCTTTATATATCTTCTCACTACGATATTCATTTGCAGCTTCTCAGGCCATTCAATCGGCAAGAGTTCAACTTTCTTGGTTGGACTCCTTCGGTAATGTGCAAGATTCTGCATGTTCAAACCAAGTGCTACATCAATATAATGTTGAATGTTCCTTATAGGATGAAGTCCAACTGGGAGTTTCTTCGAGTACCAAGTCTTGATATTCGCGAAGGAGCTTCTGCATGAGAGGTGGAACATCCAACTATTTTACCTCTTCTTTAGCAACTAAGACATAGATGATGTCGTTCTCCTTCCTTTCTTCTTCAGAATTTTTTACACTAGATGATTTTTTACCTCATTTTTATCAGATTTGGGTGTTGGAAGATATTTCATTGGGTGCAATGTGATGTTAACAACATCCTTGGTGAAGGAATAGATGTTAGCCCGAGTCAAATGCATCACATCTCGGTCCCAAAACCACGGTCTCCCTAACCAAATGTGGCACACATCCATGGGAGCCACGTCACATCATGCCTCATCATTGTGCTTAGATCTAATGAAGAATGAATAAAACATCTGGAGTTGACAAAAACTCATCTCCCTTTCTTAGACCAACGAATCTGGTGTGGGTGTGGATGCATATGTTCTTTGAGTTTTAATTTATCCACCATTTCTTATGAGACAATGTTCTCACTGTTCCCCTTGAATACAAACATCGTGTATATCTTCCCACTAGAAATGTAAGTGGCACGGAAAATATTGTGTCGCAACCATCGCCCTTCATTAATCACTCGAGAAGTTAATAGCATAGTCTATTAGATAACCAATCACTTGCCCCTATCACTATATATTATCTACTACATCTTCCCCAACATGATGACCATCCTCATATGTATGTTTTTCATATTGTGTCATTTTCCTCTTTCATTTGCATGCGGCCTGGAGTGTCTTCAACGTATTTTCCTTCCTCGGCCAAATTTATTTTAATTACAGATTGATGTTCAAAACAGTGAAAAGAACAATGTCCCAATTGCCCACACTTAAAGCACGTGAAAGGAGTTGGTTTGCCCCATCCTGGAAATACTAGCCCCTTGTCTATAACCACCTCTCCTTGAGTTGAGTTTGGTTTCATTATTGAACGTTGGCCCATCATCCCTCGACCTATGAGAGGCCCCATGGTTGCCTTACATGAAAAGTTAACATGTTGCCCTATCACTGATGACGGTCCTCATGGGGCACCAAATTGTCTCATAGGTCCCCAATTAATTATCTCCTCGACTTTTAATGCAAGTGTGTATGCATCGAACATCTTAAATACGTCTTTAAAAGCTAATTCATTTCTCGTATCCGAGTTAAGACCATTGAGATATCTAAAAATCTTTTAGTCTCCATACTCACGAAACCCTCCTGTGATGTCAATTATGGAACTCCTTATGTAGATTGTGACATCTTTGATAGAGGTCATGGCATAAATCGCAAGTAGGAACTACCTTTTTAACTTCTTCTTCTTCTTTTGAAACGGACCTTTTAACATCTTTTTCATCTTCTCCCAAGAATTTAGTTTCTCCTTACCTTCATGGACTCATTCGGCTTAGAGATCGTCCCACTATGCTAGCACGTGACTGGAAAACTTCATAGCTACTAACTTAACCTTCCCATTGTCTACAATTTCCTTGTGACTCCTTTTCCACCTTGCTTAACCAATCGATGAAGTTGTCAACATGCAAACAACCTTGGAATTCCAAAACTTTTACCTTAATCCAGCCTCTTTATCAAGTTACAACAATCGAAGAATTCAATCATTGGTGTCTTCACAAGCTAGAGCTGCTCATTGTTGATTAAGACCTTGGTGGTGAACTTCTGTTACGCGTCCACGTGTTCCAACTTTTGCTTCTGACTTCCCTTCAGGGAGTTCTCCCACTTGATTAGTGAGATTGCCTACCGTATATGTCAGTTAATCTAACTCTGTGAGTACACGGATTAATTGGGTTAGTTGCGTAAAATCTTCTTATGCCACCCCCTTCAAAGCCATTAGGAGATGACGTAGAGTTAAAAATTACCAAAGATGACCCTCTCTAATAACAAGATGGTCCAACCCGGTTATCGAATCCATGAGATCTCAAGTTTCGAATTGCAAAGAAATGGACAACAATACACCCACAAGAATATTTGAGTAGAGGAGGAGAAATAACTCTATTGATATCAAACTTCTTCTCACAACTACTTAAGAAAACTCGAACAAAAAATTTGGAATGCCTACCTCCTACACCACCTCCCCTTTTATAGACTCTAAAGACAATCCCTATGAATCTTTAATGAAAATCCTCCAACTATTAGATTGATTTGACCTAAGATGGCAACAAACCTTATAATAGTAAAAGCAAATCTACGAAATAATCCCAAAAATCTTCAATCACATATTTAAATTAGCCCCCATATCTTCTAAAAATAGTAGATTGCAGTTCTTGATATTTACACCCTAAATTTATCAACAAACAGTCCAAAATCAGCACATGTTGCGCCTTACAGTAGATCGTGGACCTACAACAATTCCACCAAAATGTTCTCACCTAAAAAATTACATAGAAAGCAAAGCCCCTCCTATGGTGCTTTATCTTCCACCTCCAAAGAATTTCTCTCTCGCCAACCCAGAGGATGAGATCTTGATCCTTCCCCATCACTCCAAGACCCGAAGGGTTTGTCATGCTGTGAGTGAAGCCACACAAAGCTTCCACAACCTCATAGAGGTCACACCCAAGGGTGACTTCCTGAGTTGCCATGGCCACGATACAATATCCCCTTCCAGTTGTAGAGAAGATCCCTCGCAAGAAGACCTAACTCTTTGTAAGAGAGCTCAACAAAAAGGGGAATTTTAATGTTTCAGAACACCCAGATGAGCGACCCCTCCTTATTTTCAAAAATTCATGTACTCCTTCCTTTTGTAAGCCCCAAAGCATAAGGGATAAGTGCCCACAGCACATTCCCTCAAACGATGAAAAAAACCCCATTCCAACCTTGGAAAATGTTAGCTACCAAAACTCGACTAACACAAGCAATGCCGAATAGTAAAAGCAAGGGATTTACTATCTCATGTGCTTCCAAACAAAAGTCAATAACAAACATGGGGGTCTAGTCTTTAAAAAAAAAAACCTACAGTTGATCTGAGACTCTTTGATGTTATGATCAGACGGTAGCACAAACTAGGGCATTTCTGGAAGTAGAGCTCCCAGACTTGAGGACCTACTCCATTTGCAAATGTTTGTAATTTTAATGCTGACATGCTAAGAACCCATATATAAAAATATAAAAAATAAGACTAAACAGTAAAATACAAGAATTGGATGAGAAACAATGAAGTGACCAAGTCAACGGCCCATCCAGCTTTCTTCCTTATGTCCTTTGTAGTGAATGTGTGTATGTGTGTCATATTATGTGTACTCCCTCAAAGCACAATACTTGTTAAGGGTTAACATAATTCTCTCACCACTCTTATCTTTTTTTAAGGGAAAGCAATTATTAAAAGAGGAGCTCACCAGTCACCGCCTTCCTTTTCCTCATCTCTTTTCTTTCTGTTTTCCATGCCAGTGATTTAAACATGGTATCAAAACCAATTATGGCTTAGATCCAAACCTTTTCCCCTTCTTCCTTCTTCCCTTTCTTCTTTCTTTTCCTTTTTCGCCTAAGGCTCACCATCCCCACAGGCACCTCTCTCCACAGGCCACCGGCTGCTGACAGCAGCCCCTCCAAGCCCACCAGCTAGGGGTGCAACTCAGGCGGGTTGGGTCAGGTTGAGGGTGGACCCAAGCCCAACCCAACCTGCAATCCAATCTGACCAGACTTCTAACCTGAAGTGCCCAACCCTAGGTCCTCTATACCTGACCCAAATTCATGTGATATTGTGATCATTCCCAACCCAGCCCAAAAATTTGCTGAACCTGAACCCAACCGAATTCAAATCAGGTTGGCTTTAAACCCGTACCCAACCCAAGGACCTTGACAACCCGACCAGAACTCATGCAGGGTTAGTCGGGTGCAGGTTGACCTGAACCCAAGTTGCAACACTAAACACCAGCTGCCACCTATGATGACTGGCTGCCCATCCAGGTTTACTGGCAGCCCCTCTAGGGCCCCCTCGGTTAGCGCCACCCTCTTTGGGTTAACCCGAAGCCGCATTGTCAACCCATGGCCTAGATCTAGACTTTTTTCGTGAGTTTCCATGAATAAAAAAAATATGTTTTTTTTTTAGGTATGTTGATGCTCTTAACCAGTACAAAATAGCTTTACAAGTGGTTATAGAAAAAGTCTAGGGATTGATTGGAACAGGTCAACATGATCATCCCAGATAAATGATCGTCGCAGTTAAACTAGATGGGATGCATTATCTGGAGATGTTTAATGCTAATCAAAGGAAACTTGGTTTTATAATCAGACGATCATCCCAGGATGATTGGATAAGTGATAATCTAATGGCTATGTCATGGTTCCTCCTTAGGAGCCGGATAGATGGGTCTGGAAATGTGGATAGCTCGGGCAGATCTTCAGTTAGATCCTTCTTCTCCATGACGGGCAGACTTATCCATGCTGAGGAGAGAGCAACGAGATTTATATGGTCTTATCCCGCTCCGCCGAAAATTGTCAGTTTGTCACCTTTGGATGGCTAGTGGGCTGGAAAAGAGTCCTAACTATTGATAATTTGAGAAAAAGAGCCATTATTATTCCAAATTTCTGCTATATGTGCACGAAAGACGGGGAGTCAGCGGATCATCTCTTTATGCACTGTCCCTTCTTGAATCCGATATGGACCATATGGTGGGACATCCTGGGTTGTTTCCAGATATGTTGGGTAAAGCCGAAATCGGTGGACAACTGCCTGGAAGACTGGCATGGAGTTGACTTCCTAAGCATACGAAAACTCTTTGGAGAATGTCTCTGCTTGCTTTTTGGCGGGCAGTTTGGGAGGAGAGGAATGCTAGATGCTTTGAAAATTCAAGTAAGGCAGTGGAAGGTGTCATTCGTCGGATTAAAATGCTAGTGTGCGAATGGGCTGTAGCTGTTGAAAATTTAAAGGATTGTAATTTGGCTTTTCTAGGGGATTAGTTGAGCCGCTGTCTTAGCGTCCTGTCTGTCCCTGTTTGCTTCTTGCTGCCTGCTTTTTCTTTCTTAATAAAATTTTTCATCTTTCAAAAAAAAATGTCACGGTTCCTCCATTCCACACAACCAAACATCAGTTGAGGATTGTTATTTTTAAAAAACTGCAAAGGAGATTTGAGAATTGTGGCCAAAACATATTCCCAGGAGTGGATATGGCCTGCACATATCAGTTGTATCGTGAAATAACAAATATACAACGAGGAGAGATGTCAGTTGATGATTACTTTGCAGCAATAGGACAAAAGTGGGAGGAACTAGACCACTATCAGCCTGCTGATTACCCCATAGGAGATTAAGAGGTGAACAGAACGACAAATAATTTTTGAACTCTTGGCTGGTTTACATGCTGTTTTAAATTACAGAAATTGCGCGTCCTTGGAAGAGACTCTCTACCTTCTTCAGCATATGTCTACAACTACATCAGAGGAGAAGCTAGGGGACAAGCTAGCATGGGTGGACATGGCTCCAATCTTCCTGAGCACGAGTGGACACATGCATGCACACATTCTTTGCAATCTTAAGATAAGATTCTTGCTTCTGGTACGGTTCATGTAAAAGGGTTTACAATGTCTACATTCTTGCCAGATTCCCGACCAGTGTTTTAAATAGCGAGTAGCGTGTTGCGTAGCGTTCACCCCTCTGAAGCGTAAGGCATAAGCTACATAGCGTGTAGCGTAAGCTACATGCTTCTTCTAGATTTTTAATCAAGGTTGTGCTTGGTTGCACTAATTCCATGATATTCACCAAATTAGACTGATTAATATTGAAATTTAACAAATTTTCATGATATTTGGTGCAACCAAATGCAACTTATAAAGTAATAGGAAAGGGTAATTGTTTAGTATAAAGGTAAAGAAAGAGCAACAAAAACTGATTTAATACTATTATTTATATTATTTTTACTAAAAGCATTAAATATTGAAAATAGAAAAATGATACAAATCATTGAAAATATTATTTGATTTCAATGTTTTAATAAAAAATAACTTGTAATGTGAGGTATGTAGCGCGTAGCGTAGTCTATGTTGTGTGTAGCGTATGCAAATTATCATGTAGTGTAGGCTACATGTGACTTAAGCTATTTTCGTGAGCTACGTAGCGTTAAAGCTAAGCTACGCTACATAGCGTAGCTATTTAAAACACTGTTCCCGACTCCTGCTTTTCTTTACAGTAGCACAAAAGATTCTTGCATATGGTATGATTCATATAACAGGCTATATAGAGGAGGTCCATTTTGCGCAAATTTTCTCCTTAGATTATACTATGCAAAAGACTTCTCATTGATGGAAGAATTCAATTTTTCAAACGCATGTTGCCAATAATTGTGTCACTATTTGTGGTTAGTTTCAGGAGTCCACTATGAATTGGGAGAGAACTTGAAAGATAATAATAGTGTTTGACTTTGTCCCTAACAGAGGCCACTTTATAAATCAGTAAAGAGAAAATAAATAGATCTAAATGCCTACCTAATTTCCATGAATGACATCTACTGAGGTTGAATTTATAAATAAGGACTTTGCAGAACATGAAGAAATCACAAAGTTTTCAAATGCGATGCTCAAGAAGCACTACCCTTTCCATTTTCAAACTTGCAACAAAGACGGCTATGCTGGTAATGTTGGCAATGTGACAGCCCCCCCCCCCCCCCCCCCCCCCCCCTAAAAACATTGATTATTTATCGAAGTCAATAAGCAAAAACACTTTCTTACCAAGATGTAACCTCTTCCAGAGCAAATAATACACCCCCAACTGGAGCTCTAAAAGCGGCAGCAACACCAGCTGCACATCCACAAGTTACCTTCCAAGAAGCAAAACACCAGCCAATAAAAAAAATAATGATTAAAAAAAAAAGCAAATCAACTTGCAGAAATTTGGTAAGCATATTTTTAGACAAAAGGGAAAGCAATAAGATAAATATGGTGAAATAAGAGAAATATGGATAGATAAACATTTTTCTACCCAGAATCCGCATGAGGACCAGAGTCGGTTCCTTCTCACACATGATACATCTCCTACTTCCAAGAATCTGTGTAACAGGCTTGACAACAGATTGAAACTCAACAATGCACAACTCAACTCAAACGAGTCGACTTGATCAGAGACTCAAAAAAAACTCCATTTAGTCAATATTCTTTTAACTCAGGCCTCAATTTGAGAGAGAGAGAGAGAGAGAGAGAGAGAGACTTGGCTAGACGCCAAATCTCAACAATATTTTTATTTTGAATATTAAATATTTACCGAGTCGAGTCTTTACATACAAGACTTAAACCAAGAGACTTCAACTCAACTAACTTCAGAGTTCAGAGTCAAGTTCTAGAATTCTAAATACTAGTTTGAATATTCTTAACACTAGTGAGAGTAGAACAGGAAAACTTGAAAGTAAGAATTTAACAAAAAATACAAAATGCATGCCAACCATGATCGACACATTAAAGGCGCATGCCATGCAGGCCAAGTCAGTTACTCCATGTTGTTGCCTTGGCTATCAGCATTAATCCATGTTGTTGTTGGCTCTTGGTGTACAGTGCACTTCATTATCAATTATATATATCGTGGACCTCACAAATCATGCACACTCCCAATAAATGTTTAAGATAAAAATTAACTTCAATTTTACATATCACTTTGCACATCGCTTTTATTTTGTTTATTTTCCAAGCCTAATGTTGATTGAAAACCTTGTTGTCCAATGTTAGTCCTACTTTTCAATCTTCACAACATTATTTGTTTTGCATGGGAATATTTTCACCAAGTTAAGAGGTGTTTGAATCATTGAGGACCCCAAAGTTTGAATTTGGCTAGTGCACCTTAAGATTCTGCACAATAAATTAACGATTGAGGACCTATTTTCCTTGAGGATATAGTATGTGATTGAGTGGAATCGCATAACAAGATTCATGTAGCTGACCTCGAATGCCTGGGAATTGGAATAAGACTTAGATGATGGTGATGATGATGACAACAATGACACTAATATGCACAATTCAACAGACCGGATCTTTTCTTTTTCTGTGGAAATTTAAAAAAAAAAAAAAAAGGAACGAATCTGTGGACACGTGGTCACACTACCATTATCCTAAATGAAAATCAGAGTCACCACTAATCAATTTTGAAAAAGGAGCACCTCAAATCACTCCGTTTTCATAAAATGGGCTGCAAAGTCAACCACCATCTCTATTGTATACATGCATGATATTATTCTCTAAGGAAGTAACAATGCCGAGATTGAAAGCTTAAAGTCTAGTGTATTTGACATCAAGCATTTGGGACCTTTGAAATACTTTCTTGGGATTGAAGTTGCTCCTCTAACATGGTATTTTCATTTCCCGACAAAATTATGTCCAATACCTTCTTAGTTTGCCAATAATATGCCTAATGAAGTTAATCATCATCTCCATGCTAAGCAATTGAAGGCCCTTAGTGATTCACTGCTTGGTTTGTAAACATATTAATTTGACAACAACTCGTTGCAATATTTTGTATGCATCAGTATGAAGAATTAGAGATCCAAGACAAGATCCATCCTTGAGTAACTAGGTTAACTACTCTGAAATCTGGATATTAGGTGGGGGTCTACAGCAAGAAAGCCAATTGGGAGGGCTAATGAACAATTTTAATTTTGAGTCAAATTTTGAAGTGATTTGGAAGATGAGCCATTTTTTCCATCATAAGTTGCCTACATGCACCTTTCAATAACTCAGTCAGCACCCCTTCAAGTCTTGTGGCCAACACCTTAGCAAGGATTTTGTAGATACTCCCAATTAAACTGATGGGCTGATAGTTATTCAAGTTTTCTACTCACAACACCTTCGGAATTAATGCAATGAAGAAGGCCCCAAATTCCAACCATAGTCTCCCCCGATTGTAGAACTACCTCATGAAATCCATAATAACTTCTTTAACACCCTCCCAAAAAATCTGAAAGAATGCTTACGGAAAACCATGCAGCCCCGGTGCTTTATCCCTATCAAGGCTATCCACAGCTTTCTTGACCTCTTCAACAGAGAACGACTTCTCCAACAATTCCACTTCTTCCCTTGGCAAAGAATTAAAATACAAACTATCTAAAGTGGGCCTCTGCCATCCTTCATCAGACAACTATTTATAGAATCAAACTATGCATTGCTCACCTTATGTTTTTCATCAAATTCTATCACCCTCCACAACAATGCTATTTATCTTATTGCTTGCACTAGCAATACTGTGGAAAAATTTTGTGTTCCCATCTCCCTCTTTTAACCACGTAGCGGGCAACCTTTACCTCCATTTGATTTACTCTTCCTTTATCCAATTTGCATAGACTTGCCCAAGTTTCCCTCATAGACATTTCTCATCCTCCGAATGATCCGACTGCTCCACCCCTAGATTGATCTCCTAAATCTAATTGAACATTTCCTCCAATTCAGTGTACCTTCTGCTTAAAACTTCCTTTTTCCAACTGAGGATTTTCCTTTTTAACAATTTCAGCTTTTGGCCAACTTTAAACCCTACAAACCCATCCACCTTCACAGAACCCCACCACTCCTTGACAAGACTCGAGAAGCCCTCCACCTGAAGCCATTATAGTTCGAACCTGAAAGGTTTTGGAACCTAATTCTCCTCCTCGATCTCCAATAAAATTGGGTGGTGATCTGACGTTGGTCTAGGTAACCCGTGTTGCAACATCAATCGAAATTTTTCTATCCAGTTGAGCGAGATCAAAAACCTATCAATAAAAAGCGATGAGAGAAAATGCTTTGATAAAATATTAAAAAAAAAAAAAAGTTCCACCAACAGATTCAATAGTTTGAACCAATCTTCTTCCCACCCAAAGGCCAACTTGTCGGCCCATCTGTACAACCCGATCACCGGCCCTTCTCAAAATAATGTTGCTGACATTAGAACCCCATCTATATCCAACTCCTGGATCAAAGAAACCCACACTTCGCTACCAGAGAGAGGCTCCAACCGGAACAAATTCACCCCCTCCCCCAATCAACCAACCAACGCTTCACCTCCCTAATGGCAAACCCTTTCTTCAAAATCATAATCAAGCTCAATTGAAACGCCCCCTGGGGAGATTCAATGATGGTCGAGTGGAAACTAGCCACCAACTCCCCACCTCCCTCCTTCCAGAGCCATCTCACCACCCCCTCCCCTCTCTCGCCCTCCCCCTGGCCTATTTCCCTTGAGCCTTTCTTTGCCTCTCCTCCCTCTTCTACTACTACTCCACAGTCCATCCCTGTAGTTTCATCCCCTTCTTGATTCCTTAACACAGCATACTGAAACGAAACCCGCCCTAGCTATGCCTCCGTCGACACCCCCAATCCTGAGTTCAACAGGCTCGGCCCTCTTCCTCTCCCCCAACCCCACCTTTCCACCCATTTTTGCTCCTTACTTGCAATCTGTCGATTCACATAATCATGTATGTACCTTACTCTTTGGACTGAAAGCTTCAAGCCCTCAAACTTCTCTTGTCCAGAGATTTCACCACCTCCTCCACCACCACATTCTCCAACCAGGCAAACGCAAAACACCCCTCATCTCAATGGAATCTTTCCTTCGTAGTAGGTCCCCAACAACCCCCCCCCGGTCCTGAACCATTTCCCCTTCAATTGCTCATCCCTTACCTGAATCCGTTGTTGACTATGTCGTTCCCCTATGCTCCATAATATCCTAGAGTTGCGCCTCGCCGGTACCTTCAACACCTCCCTCCTAGGCGATTTACCTTTACCAACATCAACCCCCTAAATGTAAACCTTCTCTCTTACTTCCCATCTTCACGACATGTTCCTCCTCCAAGCCCTCAATTGGCCCCGAGAACCAATATTGAATCTCCCTTCCCGATTTGCTAATGGTCTCACCTATCACCATCGATCAGGAATCTGGTCCCTCGAAATCGAGACTCGCTCTCGCCGACTCATCTCACCTATTCAAAATCAATCATCCTGTCGAGAGATTCCTTCAATGCATGGGAGAGGTTTCTAGGGTTTTGTACACGTACTTGGCTATCACTTGCAAACCAAACAAAAGCATTGTCAATGGATCACATATGCGTCTAAGACAGAAAGCATCGAGCACCCATTCCTTCATTGTCCATTTGCTGCTACTAAGTGAATGTGGTGTCATAGCCACTTGGTTTAGACTTTAGCATGGTCAATGTCAGCCTCAGCAACCATGCTTTTGAAGGCAGGAAGGGCAGGCCATTAGGGGAAAGGAGAGAATTGTGGGACCTTCATTCCTAGTAGTTCTATGGTCAATGTGGAAGGAAAGAAACATCAGGATCTTAACTAATAAATCTAAGTCAGCAGTCATGGTTATTGATAAAGTTAGAAATCATGTCTCTTTCAGGAGTTTGCAAGGTGCACTGATGACAATATTTGGAGGGAATGCCGCACGCACGCACATAGAGATCAACACAACTTCGTAACAAATGAAAAGTTAGTCAACCAGGTTGAAGAATCAGCAAAAATAAAATTTGAAAATCCATTCCAAGCAACAGTATATTCCTGATTTATTACATTATATGGAAGCATTTACATGTGACATTTTTACACAGTATAAAAGTTACTCACAAGATCACGGCGATCACGATCACTTTTAAATACTTGTAGCCATCTTGAGCTTAAATGATATTTCGTGGTTCCGCCCTGAGTGCATTTAAAACATGAAAAATGATAAGTTTTAAGAACCAAATACTAGTTATTGCAACAACCAAGCAAGAATTAATTAATTATTTATATATATATATATATATATATCACTTCTCAGAAATATAAAATATGAAGGCACTTGCACTTGCTAATTAGCAAGAAATGTGTAACTTTGCAAAACAAAGCAAACAAAATGAATAGATGCATTGAGATGAATCATGGGAAGCATGACATGAGAAGGACAGCAAAGAACATTTAATATTTCTACAAACTAAGGCTCCTGACACTCGACAGGATTTGACAGGGACCAATAACAACACCTCTCCTCCAATTTTAAAAACGAGGAAAATGCTTGGCATATCAGTCTAGAAGGCATAACTACCCAACACCATAACCCCAAAATCTAGGCGAAACAAGTCAGATAAGAAATTTACAAAATTATCAAACCATGGCATCATAAAATTCAGTCTTTACAAGAATCAAGTGCTCACTTGTCCAAGTAAAGAAGCAATACATGCACCAGTGTGAACAAGAGGACCTTCCTTGCCCAGAGCAAGCCCGCCTCCCACTGAACCAATGCTTCCAAATATCTACAAACCCAAAAGATAAAAATGTGCATGCAAACACATTAGAATAAGGTCATAATTTAAGATCTCAGCAAAAAGAAAGCAAAAAAAAAAAAAAGTAAAACAACCATACCTTTCCAATCAAAGTTCTAAAAAGGAGGATTCCAGGTGTATCAATGCCTGCATATTCATTTATATTGAGGTCAATCACAATTCTCCCAGAATAACACTGAAAAAAAAAACTGCAATTAACAAGTAATGCACTAACCGTTCAAGTAACCCTTAATTTCGGGAATGCCAGATCCTGCTGCTGCTGGTGCAAATTGTGTGACAATAAGCACAGAAGATAAAACCAAAGCCAGGTTGATCAATATGTACACAATGAAACCCGCAATGTATGAGCTCTGTATTATGTTGAAGGTCGCAGCAAACTTCCAGCCAGCAAAGTTCTCAACAGCTAGATTGATAAAAACGGCAGCTAATCCAGTGCCTAAAGAGCAATAAAACACCAAATGATATCAAAAGAAACAAAATTTCCACAATTAAACTAACTGAGAATTGAGGATAAGAAATTATTCAAGCTCATATAATCCAAACAACCTCTGCTCTTGCTTACAGAGAAGAAAACTCAATTCTTACCGATGCCAATGAGCAATGAAAAGAACCATTTCACCATCACATAATATCCAGTGTACAGCTTTCCTCTCTGCGCCTATCATCGGATCTCAAAATAAAACGGAAATCAGGTAAAATTTGCAAAATTCTATCTAGTTCTCCTCTGAAACCGGATCAAAACCCTGATACTTGACCTGTTCTTCCCTGTAGGCGTAATTCTCGATGATCTCGTAGTCTAGGCTCTCAACACCACCTCCACCATTGATCCTCGCCATGACCTCCGCATCATCCAGTTCGCCATCCTCTGAGCTTGGCAGCCGAGACCAGACGAGCTTCGCTGACTCGATCCCGTTCTGGATCTGGTTCGAGAGCATGATTTACAGAAGAAGAGAAGAACAAGAAGAAGAAGAACTGGAGAGAGACTGGTTGAGATCAGATCCAAAGCCCTAGAAATACAGGAATTCGTAGTCTTTGAAGTCCAGTCGTGGAAAAAAAGGGGAATTCTAGGATCTGGAAAGGCATTTCTAGGGTTTCTACCCTACATGTGGAGGACAGATGGAGGACAGATGGGATTTGGAATGAATGAGAAGGGAATGAAGAGATTTATACGAGGGTTTTCAGGAGTGTTGTGGAAGCTGACGAGAGAGAGTTGGATGACTGTTGCGTGGAAATAGGTGCGACTCTCTAACAATTCTCTTCTCTTTCTTCTTCTACTTCTGTTATTCCTCTGCGTTTCTCGTTTTGCTTTGAAGCCAAGATTCCATATATACACCTGCTCCTCTTCAGACGATCCACCGGGACGAGGATTGCTAGCAGCACCGTGGCGATTATGTTTTCAACCGGCGCCTGCACCTAACACGTACCGCGATGTCAGGCATGTACGATAGATCATCGCCGCAAATCCTGGCCGATTGATCTTTGAGTTGGATTTAGATTCAACATACGATTGTGTGGCCCATTTGATTGTACTACCGACCCAAAAAAAAAAAGGGCAGATCCAAGGCTCGAGTGGACCACACCACAGGAAGCAGCGGTGCTAAGGACGCCCACCGTTGAAACCTTTTTAGGCCCACCGTCTTGTTTATTTTCCAACCTGATGATATGGTCATATACACCTCGATGAAGTGAAAAAAACAAATATCAGCTTGATCCAAAACTTCTGTGGGTCCCCAAGAATTTTTCAATGGTAGAAATTTAATCCCTGCTGTGTAGTCTACTTGAGCCTTGGATCTTCCCTATTTTTGGGCTCATGACATACAATGATATGAAAAAACAGATGGACGGTGTGGATGAAATCCATACATCACGGAGACCCCTTGGAGCCCAACCTGTCTCGAGCTGAGGGTAGTACCTAATCCGCTTCCCTAATTGGAAGGGATTGGAAGGATTTTATCCCAAACTCGTTGTTTCATGCATTGTATTTGGAAGTCTAACAATTATCCTGGAGTACACACTTCAATGTGATCTTAAATTGCTGGTTTTTTTCCACCAAGTGTGAAGCTTGGTGGATCTTTTTTTAGAGCCTGATTCAAATGCATGATGAGGTGGTATTTAATTGCATTTAATCCAATGTAAATTTCATCTTTCTTACTTTCGAAATTGGATTAACCGGTGTCATATCTTCTAGTCGCAGGGGATATGTTATGATCTATTAGTTAAATTTGAAATCCACTACATTAATGCGCCCCACATTAATGCATGTGTTTTATCCACACCATTCATCCATGTACAGCCTTTATAGGTGATACTCTTGCAATTTGCAAATGCATAATTGTGGAATCTGGTCCATTGACTACAATTTCCATGGTCTATCCAACGCAAGTTTCACTTGATACTATATTTTTCTCAAATGAATAATTTAACCCCAAATATGAGATTGGATAGTCAAAATTCTATGTTATTTTTAATTATTATCTAATAATTATGTTAATTCAACCTAATGTATTTCAATACCACCTAATCCCATGCTGCCAACAAAAGCACATAGGATTATATATAACCAAGAGTTGCTAGGCTACTATGCTCATAATACCCCTAAACAATATAATTATCGGCTATAACAATAAAATCACGTCAATAGAATGATTGGAGTCATCCAAACTTAGGCAATTGGAAAATACTAGTGAGTCATGTGTTTGTAGCCATAATGCTTGTGGCTTACCGAAAGTTTGAAATTTCCTCAGTTTTTATCCCGCTGCGCTTATTATGGAGATTTGAAATGTACTACTTTTTCTCAACTTTTATTATATATTGGCCATTTATATAGTTTATAGGAGCATGCCGGTAAAAACACATGCAAAACAGAAAAATACAAAAAGTAGTACATTACAGTTCTCTATACTTATACCAATCACTATAACAAATGTCACGTTTTTATGCTAATTTAGAATTTTAAAGTTAATTTAGTTAATCAAATTTAGGTAATAGAAATATATTGAAGAATTCTTATGCATTCCAAATACTAGTTATCCCATAAAACCATGCATTTCAATTACAAGCTGCCGAGCACCATTGAAATGTTTAGAATCACCTTGATATCAGTGATTTGGATTCCAATGCATTACATGTGTACACTACGCCTGAAAGTGCCACAAAGTACAGTAGCGGGAGTGTTGTGCCCGTAGCCCGTAGGCCATTGCATTAACTATAGGGCAGCAGGCAAAAACACTGCTGATAGTGATCCGTTTGGCTGATAGCAAATTGACAATTAAAAGTAAAATGACTTGTGATCCAAGTTCAAAGAGCAAATTGATTATACTCTGCCAGCATTTTACTAACCTTTTATAATTGACACGTGTAGCCTATACGGTAAATGGACTGCCCTGTTTTATTGCACTAGTTTCTGTACATGGGTCCTTACTCATGCTCAATAGTAGCATACTCATAAGAGTTTCAACACAAGGTCATGAGTTCAAGTACCTGTCATGGTGTGAGTGTGCATTTAAAAAAAGTGCAGCCTTAACATGGCCCACCTTAATGTAAGTATTGTATACCCACGTTGTCCATCAGTTGTGCCGGAACCATTTTAGGCATAATTCCAAAAATGAAGGAGATCCAATGGTCAGGCAAATACACCATTGGAAAGTGTGGTGATTGAAATCCCACCAATAAAAACTTCACATGGGCCTCCTTAACCCCGGCCGCAATGTTCATTTGCCATCATGTTGATAAGGTCACACAAGCCTAAATGAAAGGAAAAAAAAAAAAGTATCAACTTGATCCAAAACTTTCATGGCCCATAGGAAATTTTTTAATTATCAACCGCCACTTGTTTCATATGGAGTGGTCCACTGAGATTTGGATATGTTTCATTTTTAAAATCATGTCCTAAAATAAACTAGAATGAATGGCGTGGATTTACAAAGCATGCATGAAGGTGGACCCCATGGTTAGGGCTGCACCATGTCGGTCGTGTGGCCCTGCCTCATTTTGGTCTCACGTCCAAACTTGAGGTGGCAAAACGGATGGACTACTCTGATTATCCGATTAGGTGAGGCAGGGAAAATGGCTTAACGGATGAGCCCCAGACCACCGTGGGGCCCACTTTGATGTATCTGATGTATATCCATACCATCCATATGTTTTGCCAGCTTATTTGTCATGGTTAAAAAACAGAGGTAAATTCAAATCTCAAGTGAAACACACAGTTGGAATTAAATTCCGACCATTAAAATTTTCTTAGGGCCACATAAGTTTTGGATCAAGTTGCTATTGGTGTTTGCCCTTCGTCCTGATCTAATCAAAAGGTTGGATGGCAAATAAACATTAGAGTGGGCCTTAGGAAGTTTTCAATGGTGGGCTTTCAATCACCACTGTTTTCCTGAAGTTTGGTCCACCTGCGATTTGGATCTGCCCTATTTTTTAGACCATGCCCTAAAATGAACAGGCAAAAATGGATGAATGGAATGAATATACAACATATTAATCAAGGTGGGTCCCACAGTCAAGTCCTCACCAATTAAGCTCTTACCCTTACCTCACCATATCTGCGCGGCTGCGCCCTGCAATCCCCAGCCCATTGGGCCGCTGGATCCCCCGCTGACTTTGGAATCACTACGGCCGGGAGAAGATTGGGTGCGGCACCGGCCTTACCCAATATTGTGCGGCCTGATTGTGGGGCTCACCTCAATCATGTAGTGTATATCTACTTAGTTCATCTAGTTTTCCACGTCTAGGGCATGAACCCAAGAATGAATCAGATCCAAATATCAGGTAGACCGTGCCATAAAAACAGCGGTGATTGAACACTCACCTAAAAATTAAAAATTTTTAAAAAAATCCTGAGACACACTGTAATGTTTATTTTCCATCTAACCTGTTGGTAAGATTACGCAGACCTGGACTAAGGGTAAAAAAAAATAACAGCTTGATTCAAGACTTCTGTGGCCCACAATAAGTTTTTAATGGTCAATCACCACTGTTTCCTGTGGTGAGGTTAACCTGAGAATTTTATCTTCTTCGCTTTCAGTTTCATGTCCTAAAATGAGCTAACAAAAAGGATAGACAATGTGGATGTACAATACATATATCAGGGTGGGGCACTTGGTCGGGGCCACACCTCGTTTGGCTTAGGCCAGGCCGCACCTAATCAGCTACCGACGGAGCCGTGAGTACTGAGTAGCACGGTTTTAGGAGCAATGCGATGCAAGGTTAACAGTGTCCCTGCTTTCCATCTCAATGTCTGCATCCATAGTTGTGGTTGTTGGGCTCAACCACACCAATAAGTCCAAGTCAGTGTTACTGGGATTTCATGGTGAGCCCTCGTATTCATCTCGTGGTGGCGGAAAACCTAGTGGCCTCACCTTGATACATGTGTTTTATCCATGCATTTCGTGGAAGTGGATTGCATCCTAGCTTGAAATGGCCAAATCTGTGTGGGGCCTACCATGATGTGTCTGTTTATCAACATTTTCCATTCCTTTTTTCTGGTCATAACATTCCAAAGCTCAAGTTATGACCTCAAAAATGAGGTAGATCCACCGCTCATGGATGACTCTTGCATTTAATGCAACTATAGCCATACTAACTATTTGGTGTAGTAGATTTAAGTATTGGATTTGCCTCATTTTTTAGCTCATACCTTAAAATGATACAGAAAAGGAATGGACAGTAAAGATAACCAGATATATCATGGTGGACCTTTACATAGATCCACCTGTTCCCAACTAGAGATAAATGGGGGTAGGACACAATTTGCTTCCACCTTCTATGCCTTTCTTCCATTTTGTCAACTCATTTAGGGCATCATCCACAAAATTAGGCATATTAAAATCTCAAGTGGACCACAACATAGGAAATAGTATTGACTGAGCGCCCACCATTAAAAACTTCTCAGGACTACATAAGTTTTTTATCAAGTTGATGTTTATGTTTTACCTTCATCCAAGCATGTGTGATCTAATTAACAAGTTGGATGGCAAATAAATATTTACACTGCTTGTTAGAATCTTTTAATGTCAGGAGTTCAATCATCATTGTTGTTTTCATGTTATGGTATACTTGAGATGGGGATCCATCTCTTTTTTGGGCTAATGGACTGACAAATTGGATGGGCTCATGTAGCTTTTCAAGCACCAAAGTGGATAATGGAGTGTCACTACCGAATCCGAGCCAAGTCAGTGGCCTGCAAACGAAAACACGGTCTTCTAACTCCACACGCGTATAAGGCCTTGCAATCCATACATGGGCAGTGGGCACACGTGCAAATATCAAACAAACATGTGCAATATGAGCTTTGCATTTTTTTTTTTTGTTAGTCATGCAACGCCCACACACTTAGTCACGCGATGTGTCTCCTTAGCACTCTTTCTACTGTTGAAACCCCAATATGAGAGCTTCAAGTGAAGTTGGAAATTATCCATAGATCATTGGCTTAAAAATCAGGCAATTTCACTCTTCAATGGGCCACAAAGTATAAAGCAAATTGACGGTTACAAAGCTCTTTTGTGGCCGTTCATTTGTTTTGATATATTGTGGCACACTTAAGGTGTGAAATGGCCTGATTTTTTTGTCAGAAGAAATGAACACTGCAGCTCACTTGATGGAAGTACAGATCTCACACACATGTTCATGGTGATAAATGAGCCCGCCTGTGGATGCGTGGGGCGACCCTGGAATCGGCCAACTTTTTTTTTCTTTTTTTTTTTTTTTATGGGTTAGTTCACAGACCCCATTGTTAGTACATAGACCCACCCACCTTGTTTGTCACACCTCAATGTTAGCCACCCCACTATGGGAATGACCTCAGCGTTGAAACATGCTGTCTCTAAAACCACAATGGCAAAGAGGTTTGCTAGTGACAATTGACAGGCATCTAGGAGAAGCCTCTATTCCAAACATTCTGGTGCACATGGCACATGTGCAAGATTTGTACCGTTGATTGGTGGTGGCACGATGTGCATGTCATGACTACACAAGTACGAGAATAGCCAACTAAGGGGGCGTTTGGCATCTTTACTCTAATTCAATAAGAACTTTTTGAATAAGAGCTACTTTAATAAGCTCATTTTGTTCTAGCACTTGTTTTAAATAAGCCTGTTTTAATAAAATCTTCAAAAAAAAATTCTTATTTAAAATAAGTACGTTTGGTAAAACTTTCAAATAAGAGTTTTTTTAAGGATAGTTGATGTCATTTTTAAAGATTACAACCACTTAAATATAAGAGTAATCTAAATGGTTGTTTAGGTGTGTTGGGGTTAGGAGCCCCGCAGCTGAAGCAATCAAAACAGGCGAGGAACACACCACAATGGCAATCAACAAGCAAATCATCACACACAAGAAGGCAATTCGATTTTTACGTGTGGGTGATTGCATGCATTGTGATTGCATTGTGTGGCTTGTTTGATTGAATTGTCTGCTTGTGTTCGGCTTTGCTTCCGCTACCGGCCCTCCTATCCCAACAACTGGTATCAGAGCGATCGTTGGGGTGTAGCAGAAATTCAAATCTGAGACAAGAGCATGGCATCAGGCATGAGGTTCGACATAGAGAAGTATTCGGGGAAAAATAACTTTGAGCTTTGGAAGGTGAAGATGAAAGGTCTTCTAGTTCAGCAAGGATTGCAAGTTGCGCTCCTTGGAGAGCGACCAGAAGCTATGAAAGAAGAATAGTGGAAGAAGATCGATGAAAAGGGCCAATGTCTCAATCCAGTTGTGCCTGGCAGATGAGGTCCTATATAATGTCATGAAAGAGAAAATTGCGGCTAAAACATGGGCGAAGTTAGAGAATATCTATGCGAAGAAATTTCTTAAAAATCGCATATACTTGAAGCTTCAGTTATACAACTTGAGATGACGAAGGAGGCCGATGTTGAGAGCCACATCAGCAATTTCAATAGGCTTATTTGCAAGTTGATGGATGTAGATGAGCCGATGAAGGACGAGGATCAAGCGTTTATCCTGTTAAATTCTCTTCCAGATTCATATGAGTCACTCAAGGACTTTTTGTGCGCAGGTGGGGAGACTATTGGCATAGAAACCGTTATCTCAGCCCTTCAGGCGAAGGCGATGAGAAGGAAAAGCGGCGGTGTGGGTCCCTTTACTGATGAGGCACTGGTTATGAGTGGGAGAAATTCTGAGTGGGGTGGAGGATCTCCTTCATCGAGATTTAAATCAAAAGGTAAGTGGAGGCACAAGGTGAGATGCTGGAATTGTGGGGAAGAAGGACATGTGAAAAGAGATTGTTCGAATCTTGAGAAAAGGCAAGAGAGATATAGAGGTTCTTCTAGGAAAGGAACCAATACCGTAGAGGATTGTGGTGACGGTTGTGATGTTTTGACTGTATCTCGCATAGAGCCTCTTGGTGGAGAGTGGCTCTTGGATTCAGGGGCATCATGTCATGTATGTCCTGACCGAAGCTCATTCATGTCATACAAGGAGCATGATGGTGGATCGGTGTTTGTGGGCGATGGCTACGCTCGCAATGTGATAGGGATTGGTTCAGTGCGCATTAGGATGTTCGATGGAGTCAAACGGATCCTTGAAAGTGTGAAGCATGTCCCTGAGATGAAGAGGAACGTGATATCTCTTGGTGCACTCGAGGCGAAAGGGTGCAGGTTCATCGGCTGCGATCGATATTGTAAAGTGGTGAAGGGAGCACGTGTGATGATAAGGCACGGAGGTGCAATAATCTTTACAATGTGATCGGGAGCACTATTCATGGTGGAGCTACGGAATCGGCAGCGGGATCCACGGTCGTTCGAGTGTGGCAAGAGAAAAAGGGCCACATGGAAAGAGCAACAAGGCGTGTGAAGATGCAAGGATAGAGTCGATGAAGCATGAGAAGCGACGGGACTGTAATGATGACGAAGTAGAGGTGGAGATTGTGCGTGGCCAGGAGGTGCATGGTGATTTGAGTCGTGGTGGAGTTTGTTGAGAACAGACGCCTCAAATCAGAGACCACCGGCCGGTCGATGGGGGTGTCCGACCGGCCGGGCACACGTTGGAACCAGGCAGCAAGGCTGCTGTAGAGAAATTAGCCCATCCGACCGGTCGGCCGACCGGCTGGTAGGGGTGTCCGACCGGTAGGACGACCGGTCGGCAGTGTCCTACCGCAACGTGGTTTCTTGCGCGGTTTGCTCGCAAGAGGTTTCTAAATCCGTTTTTCTTTCCTATTGTTGGGGTCCCAAAAGTGAGGATCCCCGAAATGATGATTTCGAATGCCAAAACCATCACGCGGTCAGATTTAGGGCCAGTACATCGAAAATCGTGGCACGAATCATGACACACGCATCGGATTTGCCTCAAGTATGAAATTGGGCCGGTAGTGGACCCTACCGGTCACCGTGACCAAAACTGTCCAAAATTGGGAGGATACCTCAATTATGAAGAAATAGGAGCAGTGCATCGGCATTCATCGCGAGGCGGACCCCGCAAACCCCCCAATTTGCAAAACCCAAATCTGCGGGACACGAATACGTCCAGCGCATCCAAAAAATGCGTTTTAGGACGCACTGCGCCCAGCGCATCCAAAAAATGAATTTATGGACGCACTGGCCCCAGCGCATCCAAAAAATCAATTAATTTCAGAACGCGCTGGCAGCTGGCGCGTCCTGCAAACCAACTCCTGGACTCCGATCATTTCGCGACGCGCCGAGCGCATTTATCGACGCGCCGACTCATTTTCTCGACGCGCTACACGTGTCAACCGCCTATTGGACGACGATACCTATAAATACCCCGCCCACCACCTCATTTGCATCATTCAGCGAGAGAGAGAGAGGACCTCGTCGCCGGAAAACCTTTGTCGACCGCCGGAATCCTTCTCCGACCGCCGGAACCCCTCGACGGAAATCGCACCTCCGATCACACCAGGTCCGGAGGAATGACTAAGTCATCTTTTTCGATGCGCCGGTCCCAGCGCATCATAAAAGTGACCTGGCGCATCAGGAAAATCCTCGGCGGATTACACAAACCATCAATTATGGCATTTTAAGGATGCACTGGCTCCAGCGCGTCATAAAATTACCCAGCGGATCGTAAAAATACAAGTTTTCGAGTCAAAGCTATTTTATGGACGCACTGGCTCCAGCGCGTCGCAAAATAGCCCAGCGCATCAGGAAATTAGATTTTAAGGACGCACTGGCTCCAGCGCGTCATAAAATTACCCAGCGCATCATGAAATCATTTATGGACGCACTGGCCCCAGCGCGTCAATAAAATCAGGCCAGCGGATCGCAAAAATCAGCACTTTGCGCATTCATCCCAGCTCCTTTAAATCCTCATTTTATAACATTTTTAAGCCCCGTTTGAGCCTATTTTGGGTATTTCGAGCGTTCCGGACGCAATGGAGCAGTCAAACGACCCATTCGGGCTACCCAATGAGCAGAACACAAGCCTTCGAAGTCCGATCCAACTCAACGAGCTGAATGGAACATTTCTCCCGAAAAGAGGCCGCCGGCGCCCAGAATCATACTGATGCATCATCATTACGTGTACTATCATAATATGACCCGAATCCAGGTCTGGACTAAGCAAAGGGGACTATGGTTAACACGATAAACCACACCAGGAGAGTTCTAAACTATCACACACAATCTGTTAAAAACTGATATTCCAAGAACAGTCGATGCCCTACCCATCCAAACGGCACCCGCTGGTTGAGCTGCGCAGGTATACACAACTGTAGAATGGACTTCCCGAGGTCACCTGTCCCTACATTGACAGGCGCGGGCCCAGAGTCGTCCATCTCAGCCATAAACCCTGACAATCTCAGCCCGGATCTCCGGTCAAAACATGGGACATAGACATCCGACTCGTACAAAGGTGGATCAGTCTATAACAAATACAGGTCTCCGCGACCATACAAACACAGGTCTCCGCGACCATACAAATACAGGTCTCCGCGACCACCAAAACACAGGTCTCCGTGACCAATGAACTCTGAGACCATAGTCCCCGCTGACTAGTCTTTTGCCTTTTAATCAAGGGTCATCGATCATTCGATGTAATTAAGGGCTCGTGCCAGATCACGGCCTGGAATGTACAAGATCTCAGAATCTCTGGAATAAAATTCGCCTTGCGATATCTTTTCTCTTGTGTACTTTGGTGAATGCTTGTGATTATCTACGAATGTTTCTATATTCAGAACCCTAGAGCAACAAAACACCGCATTTCAGAAAATGTCATTGCGATACATTTTCTAGTTCTAACAAACTGGCGACTCTGCTGGGGATCGAACCGTACCAGAATATCTGGTTACATCTGAATATATGGACACTCTGAGATCAATTGCTCGCAAGCACGAATATACACATAAGAAAGCTACCGCGAGGCGTAATGTTTCGGCGCCCTTCAGGCGCCAAACTGGCGACTCTCAACGGGAACGTTCTTCCCTTCATCTTTAAGGCAATAGACATTCAAAAGGTTTTCGAACCCACAATTTCCACAACTACACGAACTTTGTCTCCTTCTTGCTTGTTTTGTCGATTTATGCACTGCGATCGATGGGCTCATACTCCCGACCGCGCTTGTGAACTGTTTTAACGATTTTTATGACATACCAGAACTAGCAAGATACTAGGACAGACAGAAGAAATGGCATGTTCAATGACCGGTTCATGCACCTTCCTTACCTCCGGAGGCTTCAGCTTCCCTCGCTTCATTCCAGCCACGACGGTTGCTTCTAGTTCAGGATGGCAGATGGTCAAAACACGCCAACAGAAGAAAGAGCAGAAGAAAGTAGCCAGCTTAGCAACATACAAGAAAGCGAATGTTGCAAGACCTTGCCCGGCGACCAAGGGACAGTGGCAACCAAAACAAGGGCAGAAGACTTCCACCAACGGTCAGGCCACGTCAGCCACGTCCTCGGTGCCCGCAATGACGATCGAACAATTTCCGCCATTGTCCAAGACCACCTCTGCCACACGAAAATCAACCAAAAGCACGATCGCGAGGAGCTCCAAGCCCACAATAGTTATCGAGCCAGGACAGAGGCAGAACCAGAAGGCCTGGCCAGTGCTGGTCGCAATGGTCCAGGTAGCAGAAGCAGAAGAGGGATCGTATGAAGCGGACGAACTGCCTACGGTCCAAGATCAGATCGACAGACTAGTTCAGGCTAATCGGGAAACGAATGAACGAATGAGAGAGATCCAGGAAGCCTTGACCACTTTAATAGCTCAAAATGCTACTCGAAGCCTTGCACCACCTACGCGCCCATTAGCTGAAGAATCTCAAGGGGCAGCAGGAGAGCCAGCTAGTGCTGAGCCACTCACCCAGGCCAGGGGAGTTCCAGCGGAACGAATAATAGTTCCAACTACACAAATGACGAGAGAAGAACTGTCGCAAACCATTGCAAGTCTCATGCGACAAGAGAAGGAGAAGGAAAGAGGAACCGGGTATAAATATCAGGTCCCATACCCTCTGGAAATAGAAGAAATACCATTTCCGGTCAACTTCAGATGTCCGGATTTCGAAAAGTTTGACGGAAGGGGGTCACCAGAAGAACACATCACTCGCTTCCTCACAGCATTGGGAAACTGGTCGACCGTCCCACAGTACTGTATGCGATTATTCGGGTCAACGCTGACGGGGAAAGCTTTCCAATGGTACATGTCGCTACCAGCAGGATCAGTGAAGTCATGGGAGCAAATGCGAGACAGTTTTATTTCAAAATTCTTCTCCATAGAAAGAGAAACATCAGTGACAGATCTGGCTTTGATCAGACAAAGGCAGGGCGAACCCGTGGAGAGATTTATGGACCGATGGGGAACAATAGCGGCTCAGTGTCAAGAGTTACCCAGCGAGAAAGAACAGATAAAGATGTGCATGCGAGCCCTGGACCCAATGATATCCTACGGGTTGTCAGGGAACAGTTTTCACTCTTTCCGAGAATTAGCCACCAAAGCACACCTGGTAGAGGAAGCCGCAGCACGGGTAAACCTCAGACCCGAAAGGCAGAAAAGAGAAGGAGTGAGGATTGCCGAGACGCACAACGTAAACAAGGAAAAAAATACGATAGATCGAAAACGGCCCGCCGCGGATTCCAAGACAGACACGAAACCAACACCTACCCAAGAAAAAGGCAAGAGGCCCTACGCTCCTCAGAGAATAACAATAGCCGAGAGGGAAAGAGCCAACGGCCCATACACCTTCGACATGACCGACCTGATCCCCATCATGGAGCAATTGGTAGAAGAAAAGGTAATTCGCCTGCCAGAACCGATTCGGCCCCACGAGGTTGGGAAGGTAGATGATCCCCGGTATTGTAAATACCACCGGTGCCTGAGCCACAAGACGGAAGACTGTTTTAGCCTGAAAGGAAGGATACAGGGGTTGATCAACCAAGGGGTAATCAGTATGAAGGCACCAGAAACAACAACGAGGGAAACAGCAGGGGTAGTTTCAGCCCTCCCCTCGGATAAGAACACCCAATTGCATGCCCTATCCCCTGAACCTGAAGAACCTTGGACTTTAGTTAGCAGCCGGAAGAGGCTCGAGAATCGAAGAAGACTCCTCAACCGCAGGAAGAAAGGGACAAAAAAGAAGGATAGCCAGGGGAAGAGCCGACTTATAGAGACTCAAGTATATTGCGCAATGGTGTCATTCATAGAACAGCCATCAACAGAAGAGACATTGCAGACAGATAAAGGAGAAGTCAATGCCGTCATCCTCCGATCCGGAAGACAAATGCCGGAGCGCATTCGGCCAGAACCAGTCGATCCAATGCAAGAAGACGAAAATCCGGATATACCCGTAACAAGGCCCCAGGGGCAGAAGTTGAAACAGAAAGTTGTCGAAGCCACGACCAGTCATCCGGAGCCAAGACAAGGGGCAGCACCAGTAGTGTATGATGTCGTATCACACCTACGAAGGGTCCCGGCCCGCCTGAGCATATACGACGCCTTGTGTCTCTCAAAGGTGTACAGAGAAATGTTGATCAACGCGCTGCTAAACAGTGAAGCTAGAGAAATAATGATGACAGAAATTGAAGCAGAAATGAGCGATCCAGACAAGTTTTGGGAAGGAAACGCGCCAATTCAACAAGCAATGCAAATAGATCATCCCTCTATAATCACATTCTCCGAAGAAGATCGCACAATTGAAGCAACAGACCACAACCGACCGTTGATGGTCACGGGAACAATTAGAGACACGGAGATCAAGCGGTGCATGCTCGACGATGGGTCCGCGGTGAATATTATGTCATTAAAAACACTCCAAAGATTGGGTTACAGGCCATCAGCCTTGCGTCCCAGCACCATGGTCATTCAAGGGTTCAATCAGGACAGCCAGCGCACTCTAGGGTCGATCACTGTGATGCTAGAAATTGAAAGGTTGAAGACAAAAGTAACATGCCAAGTAATCGATGCAGTAACAACGTATAATCTTCTGCTAGGGAGACCGTGGCTCCATCAGAATCGCGTCATCCCCTCAACCTATCATCAGTGCTTTAAGTACAACAGAGAGGGAGTTCAGTACAGAGTGGCAGCAGACCCAAAGCCGTATACGATCGCAGAATCATTCTTAGCCGATGCTCGGTATTACGACCTGATCGACGAAGGGGGAGACACGAAGAAGCCCGGCGCAATGCGGAAAGGGCAAGGGGCAGAACCGAAAGTCAGCAAGTTTGAACAGAGGGCCAAACCTCAATCCATTATTCAGAAAGAAACAAGTCAGGCAGCTGAAGGACCTCAAAGGACTACCAAAAAATTCTACATAGTCCCGAAACACTTGCGACAGCCCGGGCAGTCCGTCCTAGAGATGATCTCGAATCAGCACATGAGTGTGCTCAAATCTAGCTTCAATATGCCAGCGCCAAAAATAGGAAGAGTTAAGCCTTTTCCGAAGGCTCCAAGCCAGTTCGTGGTACCGCCAAATACCAATACAAAGAAAGAAATCAAATTTTATTCAGTGACAGATGAACCTGCACGGTCCAAGGACGAGGTTGAGAAACCACTTCGCTTACCTCAGCCCATAGAAGAAGGGAGATACAGTGAAGCCAGCCGTAACATCATGAAAAGTATGGGCTTCTGCTGTTCAGAATCAGCCTCGAATGGTAGAATGTTAGCGCCGTTCGAAGAAAACAACAAAATCCATCAAGGAAGAGAAGGGTTAGGGGCAAAAACGAAGATCAGACATGTTAATATGGTGACAATCAATACTACGGAAGAGGTACAACCACAAGAGGTAGCTGACGTTATCCAACCCAGTGCCGCACCTGCACAGATAGAGGACGGGGGACAGCCCACGATAGATGAACTTGAAGAAATAAATCTGGGAACCCTAGAAGACCCTAGAAATACGTACCTAAGTAAAAATGTCCCAGAAGAGGAGAAAGAGAAATACATCCGACTGTTGAGGGAAAACAGGGACGTATTCGCTTGGACATACTCAGAAATGCCGGGGCTTAGTCCAGCAATCGCGATGCACAAGTTGGGCATCTTGAAAGGGAAGAGGGCGGTCAAACAGCCTCAACGACGATTCCACCCAAATATAGTGCCCAAAATCGAAGAAGAAGTCGAAAAGTTAATCCAGGCCGGGTTCATCCGAGAGGTTAAGTACCCACAGTGGATCTCAAACATTGTGCCGGTCAAGAAAAAGAATGGTCAAATCCGAATCTGTGTAGACTTTCGGAACCTCAACGAAGCATGCCCTAAGGATGATTTCCCACTACCTATCCCAGAGTTACTGATCGACAGCACGACAGGATACGCAGTGATGTCCTTTATGGATGGTTACTCGGGGTATAATCAGATTCGTATGGCTCCGAAAGATGAGGAATCAACAGCCTTTCGTACAACGTTGGGCATATACTGTTACCGTGTGATGCCGTTCGGGTTAAAGAACGCAGGGGCAACGTATCAACGCGCGATGCAAGTAATCTTCCAGGATATGATGCACAAACATGTCGAATGCTATGTAGACGATCTGGTAGTGAGATCAGCCGGGCACGAACAGCATAGGGAGCATCTACGGCAAGTATTCCAAAGACTGAGAAAGAAAAGCCTGCGCATGAACCCATTGAAGTGCGCGTTCGGGGTTTCCTCTGGCAAGTTTTTGGGGTTTGTTATCAGACATCGAGGAATAGAAATTGACCCAACAAAGATTAAGGCAATTAGGGAGATGCCGCCACCGAAGAATCTCAAAGAGCTGAAAAGTTTCCAAGGCCGAGTTGCGTACCTAAGGAGGTTCATCTCGAACTTGTCCGGTCGTTGTCAACCATTCTCGCACCTCAACAAGAAGGGAGTTCAGTTTAAGTGGGACGATGCTTGCCAGAAAGCGTTCGACTCTCTGAAAGACTTGCTCGACAAGTCTCCAGTCCTCGCGGCACCGATTAAAGGGGAACCACTAATCCTCTACATTGCCGTCGGCGAAAATTCACTTGGAGCCCTCTTAGCCCAGAAGAACGAAGAAGGGAAGGAGAGCGCGCTCTACTACCTGAGCCGCACGCTGGTGGGAGCCGAATTTAACTACTCAGCGATCGAGAAGATCTGTTTGGCACTGATCTTTGCAGTTAAAAAGCTCAGGCATTACTGTCTCTCTCACCAGATAACATTGATATCCAAAGCGGATCCCCTCAAATTTCTCATGAACAGACCTATGTTGTCCGGACGATTGGCCAAGTGGGCCCTTCTCCTGTCAGAATTCGACTTGACATACATGCCGGCTCGAGCCGTCAAAGGACAAGCTATCGCAGACTTCCTTGCCGCACATCCAGTACCAAGCGGCGAAGAAATAGAGTATGACCTCCCAGACGAGCAGGTCATGGCGATTAATGAAACACGCCATTGGGAGATGTATTTTGACGGCGCGGCCAGAGCAGTAGGGTCAGGGGCGGGAATCATATTCATCAGTCCGCAAAGGGACCTGCTACCCTATTCATTCACATTAGTCCCGGCATGCACCAACAACGAAGCTGAGTACCAGGCTCTTATTATTGAATTGCAGTTGGCCCTAGAAATGCAAATCAAGGAAATGCGTATCTACGGTGACTCTAGGCTTGTCATCGGACAATTGACGACAGAGTACGAAGTCCGTAAACCAGAATTATCACCCTATTGCCACCAAGCGCAGTCCCTGTTTGAGCAGTTTCGGAACAGCAGTATCTCACATATACCAAGGCAGGAGAATATACGAGCTGATGCACTCGCCAGTTTAGCCGCTGCTTTAGCTAACCCTGGAGGCAGCCCACTTCAGGTTATGATTGAAGAAAGAAGAATCCTGCCAACGACTGCGATGCGCAACGGAGAATTGAGCACCAATCCCATTTGCTGCTTCGAGATCACAGAGGAAGATGATTGGAGAAAATCATTCATCGATTATCTGAAGTACGGATTTCTGTCAGAAGATCCCAAGATGCGCACACAAATCAGAAGGCGTGCCAGTTCATTTGTGCTCCAAAATGACATACTTTACAAGCGGTCCTACGAGGGGATATTGCTGCGATGCCTAAACCAAGATGAAGCACGTAGTACATTAAAAGAAGCTCATGGCGGAGAATGCGGTGCTCATCAGGGAGGAAAGAACTTACACCACCGTGTACGACACATGGGTTACTACTGGCCGACAATGACGAAGGACGCGATAGAATACGTAAAGAAATGCCACCAGTGTCAGATCCATGCCGATATCATACGCTGGCCACCGGAAGAGTTGCATCAATCAGTGATGTCCTGGCCTTTTGCAGCCTGGGGCATGGACGTGATCGGACCAATTAGTCCGCCATCCTCCCAGGGACATCAGTACATCCTCGCGGCAACCGACTATTTCTCCAAATGGGCCGAAGCAGTCGCCCTGAGAAATGTGAAAGCCAAGCATGTCGAGGGTTTCGTTCGTCACGCCATATTATACCGGCATGGTATTCCCGAGAGAATCACCACGGACAACGGGACACCTTTCAAGAATGCTGCCATCGATAAACTGTGCGCAAAATTTAAAATCAAGCATTGCTACTCATCGCCCTATTATCCTCCTGCGAATGGGCTAGCCGAAGCATTCAACAAAACTATTGTGAAGATTCTGAAAAAGACAGTGGCGGAGAATAAGAGGGACTGGGACAGACGGTTGCCCGAAGCACTGTGGGCTTATCGAACTACGCACCGCACGGCCACCCGGGCTACGCCTTACTCACTGGTATACGGTACAGAAGCTGTAATCCCGATGGAAATACAAGTTGAGTCGCTACGGGTCGCTCTCCGACACTCCCTGACAACCGAGCATAATGCCAAGAGCCGGATGGTCGAACTTGATAATCTGGATGAAAAGAGGCTCGCTGCCCAGCAAAGGCTCGAGATATATCAAAAGCAAATTTCCGCAGCGTACGATAAGCGCGTTAGAGGCAGATCATTCAAAAGGGGCGATCTCGTGTTAATGATGAAGCGTCCAGCACCGCTCCAAGGATCGAGGAGCAAGTTCGACCCAAAGTGGGACCCCGTCTGCATTATCGACGAAGTGTATTCCAACGGGGCCTATCGGGTAATAGATTGCAAAGGACAGGGTGTCAGTTCGCTAGTAAATGGTCGATTCCTGAAAAGATATTACACCTGACGTAAAACTATCATTGCAAGTTGTAAACACCCCGATAGAGGGAATGTAATAGAATAGATGCCAAAAGAAAGAGTGCCGTGCTATGACTAAACTAAAAAGCTGATCATCTGCTTTATGCTTACACAGGTATTGGAAGGGTCACCAAAGCTCGAAGCACGTCAAGCAAGACACGACGCCTTTTCGAGAATATTAAAATCAAGATAAGCCCTAAGCCAAGGCTCGGCTACATCCTCGTACACACGCGTAGGTTCAAGTCCTAAACAGGGGGACGTTCCTTTCCAAATAGCACAATCTGTTTTGCATTCAAACTCAAGAGGAACGACAAACGGGCCAAGAAGCACCATATGAACTCATCATCACACTAGCATACATAATGATACAACACTCATTGCAACGTGTTTTTTTAAAACTACAAAAGAATCATTATCATTACATTACAGCCTAACCATCTAAAGTTCTCAAGCACTGCTCTAGTAGGTTAACCGCGGACCCCGCGATTGCCTTCTGTCTTGCCTCAGCCTCGGCCAGGATTTGAACGGGGTCGAGAGTATCTTGAAGAGACCGCTGCAGCTCCGTAATTCGTGCCCTCACAGCGTCACATTCCATCTTGCGTTGGTCAATTGAAGACTGCAGGATTGCTTTCTGACCACCAAGTTTCGAAAGTTTGAAATGGACGACAGAATGTTCGGCACGTAATCGGGCCATCTCATCCTCAATTTCTGCAAGACGCCTGGTGACCTCTTGGTGCTCAGTATCCACATCCTGCCAATCCTTCTGCACTACGGCCACATCTGCCTCGTGCAACTCTAGTTCCGGAAGAAGGGACCGCAACTGACCGCGTTTTTCTTCAATAGAGGGGTCAGTCCTAAAGTGCCTTGCATCGTTCACTTGAGCCACACCGTCTTTGAATTGTGACACATGGCTGACTATCGAGGAGATGTTGACTCCAAGCCACGTAGCAGTGAGTTCCAGCGCCTGCAGCGCCTCATCCAAGATGGACCCTTCGTCTCCTTTCCTAAGCGAATCAACGATGTCGGACAGTAAACTCTTCAGAAGGTTCGCCTTGGTCCTTGATAAGCCTCGGAGAGACGAGAGGAATGCCTCGGGCAGGACTACAGGAGCCGGGACGCTGGCAGGGGCAGTGGCTGGTAAAAGAAACGGTAAACGTTAGCACACTGAAGAGAGAAAAGAAGCGAACAAACAATAAAGGAAAGTATTATACCAGTAGGGATTTCATCACCCGACGCACTGGTTAAGGCAACAGGTCTCGACGAGCTGGGGGCATATCCAACCACGATTTCCGCTGCCGGCTCGAGCATTTCAGGAGAAGAAAGAATGACGACCTCAGAGGCAGAGACAGCCCGGGCTAGTTCAGCGGCCAGGGGCACTTCGGCAATAGGCTCTGGAACGCTAGTGACCTCTGCAAGCATGATTCCTCGGGGAGGGAGTGAGGCCTCTCCCGCAGCAACAACAAATCTCGCCTCAGGAGTGGGACCAAGTTTCGCTACTGCCTCGATATTGACAGGAACGGTAAGGAGGGGGTCTTCAGCCTGCGGCTCACCATCGACGTCCATAGGGACGGGTTCTATGTCTACCTCAGGAACAGATCGCTCATACACTGGCTCGCTACCCTCGCCTCCCTCCACGGGATGATCTCCGCCGAGACCCGCCTGCGAACTCACCTCCCCTTCCTCCCTTGGACCGCTTGCATCATCGGTCGGGACGCTGCCGGCAGCCCCGGGGGGTTGGCTCCGCGCCTTCTCAGCTCTATACAACTTCAGCAGGTCCTTTATTTTCTTACCGCCGTCAGAAACAGAGACGCGATGAGCAGTCTTTATGCGGGGCCCAGAACGTTCAGGAGATAGTTCGAAATCACTATCCTCGGGCGCAAAACGTCTGGACAGGCCCGTCCGACTTGCCGGGCTTTGGCCGCGACCTCCCTGACCCCCGGAGGGCGGGGTGCCTGCCGCCACAACGCCTCCCTCACCACCGCCTTCTCCGTCACCACCATCATCACCACCGTCATTCCCTTCGCCGCCATCATCCGCCTCCTCTTCATCACCGGCATTCCCCGCTGCAGCAGCTTCACCACCATCATCATCGCCAATGTCATAACGCTCCCTCTGCCCCTCTGTCATAGGACCGACAAGTGGGGAATCCGGGTTCCCTTGTAACGTAACCCTCTGGCCATGAGCGACCCACCCCTCGAGTGTATGCTCGGGCTTCTCATGATCTATTATGACGTTCAATGAGGTCATGAACTTCTGCACGCCAGGGGTAGCCAGTTGGCGAAGTGGCTCTGCTACGTACCCTAAGCCGTCGGCAGGAGTAGGATTAACAATCGGAGGAGAGACGAAGACGGGATCTGTCACGTGTCGGTTATTGCGAACCAAGGAATATTGGTGGGCCCACCACCGCATCCATCCATACGTGGCGCCGGGGACATACTCCGTCCCGGGAACGATGAAAGAACAACCTGACCTGGTAAGCAGAAGCTGTCGCCATATCCACTTCCAATGGATCGGCCCTGTGCCGTATGCCCGTTGCTCCCTTGTCACCGGTTCGATCAATTCCGGTACCCCTTGATCATAACCGAACTGCCTGGCGAATCGGTTCGGGTAGTATGGTTCTCTCCAAAATTCAGCGCCCTCTCTTAAAGGCAACGAACTCGGACGAATGGACACCAAGAACGAGCGGTGATAAGAGCTGAGACTCTCGTCGTCGTCAAGCAGGTCCGGATCCTCGCTGTTAGTTCCCGAGAAGAGGAAGAAGTCGACATCGTCATGGCGGGCTATCTTCATCTCGATAGTCGCCGGATTTCCGCTGATCATCTTCCGTTTTTGAAAAGCGTGTAGTGGAACAGATCCCCTCTGGATGAAGTCCTTAAGCTCCATGCCGTATACCCACGGGAAGTAGACCCCAAGCCATCCCGAGAAGAAATGCCACCCACAATAAGCAGAATTCAATCCGAAGGATGCCGAACCTTTGTTGCTAATGACACCGCCGAAGGCCCGATATATTGAACACAATACTACTGGGGCCAATGCGTAGCGATGACCATCGGCCAAACTCCCCGCCACGGCGAAACAGGAAACTCGCACACCGTCCGCTTGCTTAGAGCTCGGGAGGGCCACGCAACACAGCCAATAGGCCAAGAACCCGGCAAGTTCGCAGGTAGGGGATAGCTTATTCGGCCGCGGAAATTTCTTCTTCATCTTGGCCTCCAAGAGTAATTTATCCTTGCGACCTTCATCGCTCAATCCGTAATCCAAGCTGAGACAGGAAGAAAACCATCAGCGGAAGAAAAAGAGAATGAAACAGTGCGCGAACAGTGCAAGACAAGAGAAGAAACTCACTTCAGGCCATGGCTAAAGTACACTAGCCAATCTTCGAAAGGCACTTTATCTCTGGAGGATAGAAACTGCGGCAACTCCGCGAACAATTCGTAGCAGGCTGCAGAATAAAAGCCTTCATCAACACCCTTCTTCTTCTTGGACAGCTCCTCATCACTAGGAGTCCATTCATCATAGATTCTGCCGCGAATAGGAAGACCTGCTATCCGATACAGATCCCAGAGGGAGATGCTCATTTCTCCGCAAGGCAGATGAAAGGAGTTGGTGACAGAACTCCAATGATTCAGGAACCCCTTATAAATGCAAGGTTCTCGATGGAAATAGCTCGATGTCGCTTGAATGGCCCGAAGGAGACCTACTTGCTTCAAGACCTCTTCGTGCCGCTCGACTATCCGATTGGCCCAAGCTTCATAACCGGGATGAGGGCTCAAATGTCCTCGGGTCCTGAAACCCCCAGTAGGCCAAATTTCTGCATCAGACAGAGGGCGAAACCTTTGGCGCAGAGTCTCGTAATAGTGAGTCGGAAAGGGCAGATGAGGGTCGTGGTTCGGTTCCAAAAATATCATGTCCTTCTCCTCAAGGACAGACTGCTGAGTGCCGTTCTTGGATATGGCACAGTTGACGAACGTCTCTGGAATGGACGTCCAGGAATCGACGCTATAGAAAGAATTTGCGCGACGTATATCGGAGGGCTCGATGCTTGGTAGAGAGCGGTATCTCTGGAAGCTTTTAGGGAAACGGATGAACTGCTTCGTATAAGGGTTGCGGATTACAAGGGATGATACTGGCAGCTTCACAGAAGACCAGACAACCCTCATTTTGTCGGACTTCGACTTAGTCTGGTTTTCTATATAGATTTGCTTGGCGCTCTTCCCAGTCGTCTTTGGACGACCGCGCTTGGCAGACTGAGCAGGCTCAATTGGGCTCGCTTCGCCCTCTTCGGACCCGACAACCTCATCGGTCCGAAAACCTTGTAAGGGAGCGTACCACGCATCCCACTCCTCCTGGGTACCCTCATCAGGAGGGGGCGGTAAGACCTTGTCGCAAAGTATCTTTCGCTGGACATTCTTTGGAAGGGTCAGAATACGTTCGTAGAAATTGAATGTCTCGGGCGGGAGAAACCATTGTGGGTTCTCAGCTGACGGTCTAGAAGTCTGCTTGGTGGCGGCCCGCTTACGCTTGGATGGAGTTTGAGACGGACCTGAAGGACCGGCTTGCGAAGGGTCGCTGGCCATTATAATCTGCAATAGCGTAGAAAAGGGGCTTAAGTACAGAGCACGTGAAAATATCCTCATAAAGACAATTAAGCATTCACGAAATCCAAAAGCATAAGAAGCAACAAGTGAACGAAGAACAGGCACCGATCCAGGCCAATGCACAACACCACCAACCAATGAGAATGAAATAAAATGGCAACACCAACATCATCACAAACGCGCAAGCTTTCAAAAGACAGAAATAAGGCGGAAAGGTATAAATAGCATTCATTAAACCACGAGGGCCATGCCAAAGCCCAAACCATTCAAAGTCAATTGTTTTGAAAAGATAAAAAGCCGACAGTCAATATTAAATGACCCAAAATTGTGGGGACCCCCTCCCCCAAGCCAGAAAATGAAGATTTCAGTCTTGCACCAGAGGAAGAACTCGAGCCCTCAGCTCATCGACCCTCGCTTGAATCATGGCCTCCTTGTAGACCAAGTCCACCAAGATGGAGATGCATTGTTGTACAAGGTCGAAGTTCAGGTGCTCAGCATCAGCGTAGTTCCTTATCGCGGACAAGTCAATCGCCAAGTCATCGTGCTCCCGGAGAGCCGCCCTGACCATCCTCCAAATACCAGCACGACGATCCGGGTATTCGGCCTCCGCCAAGGGAATGAGCCAAGCCAGGAATCTCCTACTCTCCCTCTTCTCGTCCCTTAGGAAGTGGAGACGTTTCGAGAGGGACAGAAAGGAAGCAGCAAGAGAAGGCTCCGCCGCCTCCAGAACCGCCAATTCCTCCAGGAGGGAAGAATCGCCGATGTAGCCAGATATAGCCTCCTTGCGCTCATCAGAGATGCCCGCCATCGCCGAGATATTCTGCATAGCCCGGAGGATCGGGCGGGATTCAGCGCCAAGGCGAGTCGAGGCTTCAGCCACCTCATCGCATTGATTAGCAAGAGATGACCAAGCCTCGGGTTGGTCCAGATCGTTTAATAGCCGCCCCATGCAGTCACGAGCCGCGCGGAGGGAAGCACGGGTTATGACCATCGTCTGCTAAAGAACAAGACAGATGAACCCGTAAGGCAGTCCGACAGAAGAAAAATGCACAAAACCGCTCACGCAAAGCCAGAAAAGCCGAGAAACGACATGCAAAGGTATGCTCGAAACAACACTTTAAAATCGTCATTAGAATTGCCGATTAAACTAAAAAACAGCCAGGGAGTCTCCCAAGTGTATGAGACCCTACGCCTCCATAAGACGACTGGCACGCATGCGCGAATACGCAATAGAGGCATGGGGGTTCACACTCTTTGGAGACACGACGGACCGCCGGTGCAAAACCCGCAGAAACCGCAGACTCCACCGAGGCCCGCGAGTTAGGTGCGCGAGGTTTCACATACCCTGGTGATGCTCAAAGCAGATCTGGTTTAGTAAGAGGGTGCCTGAGACCCCTCGCACCCGGAATGAGTCCCAAATATCGTGAGCAACGGTCAAATGAACCCGCAAGTAAGTCTGTTAAGCCACGATAAGCGCATCAAGACAGGACACCAGAATTGGACAACTTCCCCAACTCAGAGATCAGCGCCTATTGGCCTGAACACACCTTGCGATCGGGCCAATTGATCAAGTCCGGAGATGTGTGCGGGAGCCGGTTTATGTAATAAATTTAGTAGACTTTGCAGTCCCAAAATTGCACGCGCGAAGCCCAGCGCATCGCGAAAATCATGTAAAATCACAAGTCCGAAGGACATGACGCGCTGGGCCCAGCGCGTCCAAGAAATGGTAAATTTACCCTAGCGCGTCCATTAAATAAATTTTCCCAGACAAGTACGCGCTGGACCCAGCGCATCGAGAAATTACAGAGTCGGACGCGCTGAGCACAGCGCATTATGAAATTGGTTAGTAAAGGCAAGGGATGACGCGCTGACCTTAGCGCGTCGATAAAATGGACGCGCTGAGTACTTATCGTGTGCGCTGCACTATGGCGCGTTCAGAAAATCAGAAATCCACAAGTCCAACAGCCGCGCTGTGCGTAGCGCGTCGATAAAACACACAGTTGGAATACTTCGACGCGCTACCTAATATTTCGATGCGCTGGAGATAATAAATCGATGCGCTGGAGAAAAATCGATGCGCTGGCCGAGGGCTCTGGTCGTCGAAAATGAACAGTGAAATGACGAAATGACCAGGGATCCCCTATTTATAGTGGGACCCAGAAAATCCGATGCGTCGCGATGGATCGCCGCTCGTCCATCACAACGCATTGGAGGGGCATCTGTTGGGGTCCCAAAAGTGAGGATCCCCGAAATGATGATTTCGAATGCCAAAACCATCACGCGGTCAGATTTAGGGCCAGTACATCGAAAATCGTGGCACGAATCATGACACACGCATCGGATTTGCCTCAAGTATGAAATTGGGCCGGTAGTGGACCCTACCGGTCACCGTGACCAAAACTGTCCAAAATTGGGAGGATACCTCAATTATGAAGAAATAGGAGCAGTGCATCGGCATTCATCGCGAGGCGGACCCCGCAAACCCCCCAATTTGCAAAACCCAAATCTGCGGGACACGAATACGTCCAGCGCATCCAAAAAATGCGTTTTAGGACGCACTGTGCCCAGCGCATCCAAAAAATGAATTTATGGACGCACTGGCCCCAGCGCATCCAAAAAATCAATTAATTTCAGAACGCGCTGGCAGCTGGCGCGTCCTGCAAACCAACTCCTGGACTCCGATCATTTCGCGACGCGCCGAGCGCATTTATCGACGCGCCGACTCATTTTCTCGACGCGCTACACGTGTCAACCGCCTATTGGACGACGATACCTATAAATACCCCGCCCACCACCTCATTTGCATCATTCAGCGAGAGAGAGAGAGGACCTCGTCGCCGGAAAACCTTTGTCGACCGCCGGAATCCTTCTCCGACCGCCGGAACCCCTCGACGGAAATCGCACCTCCGATCACACCAGGTCCGGAGGAATGACTAAGTCATCTTTTTCGATGCGCCGGTCCCAGCGCATCATAAAAGTGACCTGGCGCATCAGGAAAATCCTCGGCGGATTACACAAACCATCAATTATGGCATTTTAAGGATGCACTGGCTCCAGCGCGTCATAAAATTACCCAGCGGATCGTAAAAATACAAGTTTTCGAGTCAAAGCTATTTTATGGACGCACTGGCTCCAGCGCGTCGCAAAATAGCCCAGCGCATCAGGAAATTAGATTTTAAGGACGCACTGGCTCCAGCGCGTCATAAAATTACCCAGCGCATCATGAAATCATTTATGGACGCACTGGCCCCAGCGCGTCAATAAAATCAGGCCAGCGGATCGCAAAAATCAGCACTTTGCGCATTCATCCCAGCTCCTTTAAATCCTCATTTTATAACATTTTTAAGCCCCGTTTGAGCCTATTTTGGGTATTTCGAGCGTTCCGGACGCAATGGAGCAGTCAAACGACCCATTCGGGCTACCCAATGAGCAGAACACAAGCCTTCGAAGTCCGATCCAACTCAACGAGCTGAATGGAACATTTCTCCCGAAAAGAGGCCGCCGGCGCCCAGAATCATACTGATGCATCATCATTACGTGTACTATCATAATATGACCCGAATCCAGGTCTGGACTAAGCAAAGGGGACTATGGTTAACACGATAAACCACACCAGGAGAGTTCTAAACTATCACACACAATCTGTTAAAAATTGATATTCCAAGAACAGTCGATGCCCTACCCATCCAAACGGCACCCGCTGGTTGAGCTGCGCAGGTATACACAACTGTAGAATGGACTTTCCGAGGTCACCTGTCCCTACATTGACAGGCGCGGGCCCAGAGTCGTCCATCTCAGCCATAAACCCTGACAATCTCAGCCCGGATCTCCGGTCAAAACATGGGACATAGACATCCGACTCGTACAAAGGTGGATCAGTCTATAACAAATACAGGTCTCCGCGACCATACAAACACAGGTCTCCGCGACCATACAAATACAGGTCTCCGCGACCACCAAAACACAGGTCTCCGTGACCAATGAACTCTGAGACCATAGTCCCCGCTGACTAGTCTTTTGCCTTTTAATCAAGGGTCATCGATCATTCGATGTAATTAAGGGCTCGTGCCAGATCACGGCCTGGAATGTACAAGATCTCAGAATCTCTGGAATAAAATTCGCCTTGCGATATCTTTTCTCTTGTGTACTTTGGTGAATGCTTGTGATTATCTACGAATGTTTCTATATTCAGAACCCTAGAGCAACAAAACACCGCATTTCAGAAAATGTCATTGCGATACATTTTCTAGTTCTAACACCTATTAAAGGGGTATTACGAGTTTAGAGGTGACCAAGGTTGCAAAGGGGATTAATGGAGCTTCTAGGTGAGAGAAAGAGCTTGGAGAAGAGGGTTTTCTTCTTGGGTAAGCTTGGGATTTCTCTTGTGGGCTTGGGTTTTGGGTCCTGGGTTCCATCTCTTGTAACTTCTGATATTATAGTGGATTGTTGTCGCTTTGTGCCGTGGTTTTTTACCCGTGAGGGGTTTTTCCATGTAAAAATCCGATTGTCTATGTGTGGGTGATTGCATGCATTGTGATTGCATTGTGTGGCTTATTTGATTGAATTGTCTGCTTGTGTTCGGCTTTGCTTCCGCTGCCGGCCCTCCTATCCCAACAAGGTGGACCAACCATCATGTGGGGCCCAACATCAATGCTTATTGTCCTTTATGTGGGGGCCCCTTCAATGTCCACTACCCATCACCATCACGTGGACTCCACATTTAATGTGTCCATAGTATGAGCCCTACCTTTGAAGTGTATTATCCATCATGTGAGGCCCAATTTTGATATATCATTCATCGTGCGAGGTGCACCTTCTATATGGATCATCCATCCTACGGCCCACTTTGGATATGGGTCATCCATCATGAGAGACCTTGGATGTGGACCATCCATTAGGTGGGCCCACTTGATGTCAATTGTCCATTATGAGGGGCCACACTTTTATGTGAGTCATCCACCATATGAAGCCCACTCCGACCATTATGTGGGCCCACCTTGATGTGAACCATTCTTTGTGTGGGCCCCACCTTCATTATGGGTCATTCATCATGTGAGCCCATCTTTGATATCAACTGACCATCATGTGGGCCCACCTTCAATGACCATCATCCATCATGTGGATCCCACCTTTAACGTGAACTACCATTTAAATGAGACCTACTTGATGTGCATGTTCTGTCATGTTGGGCCACACTTTGATGTGGGTCATCTATCGTGTGGGGCCTACCTTTGATGTGAACCTTTCATTACGTGGGCCACCTTAATGTGGGGCCCCACTTCAATATGAGTCATTCATTATGAGGGGCCCATTTTTTATGTCCACCATCCATCATGTGGGTCCTACCTTTGTTGTCTACCACTATCATGTGGGGCCCACATCACGTAGGTAGTCCATCATGTGGGACCCATTTGATGTCCACCATCCATCATGTAGGTCCCACCTTGCCCATGGACTTTCCATCGTGTGGGGTCTAACCTTCAATATGGGTCATTCATAATATAGGCCCATCTTTAATGTCAACCTCCCATCATGTGGTCCCACATTCAATATCCAACATCCATCACTTGGATCCTACTTTTAATGTGGACCATCCATCATGTGGGGCCCACTTGATGTGGATAGTCCATCATGTGGGACCCACCTTCGATGTCCACCATCCATCATGTAGGTCCCACCTTTGCTATGGACCATACATCATGTGGGACCCAACCTTTAATATGGGTCATTCATCATGTGGTCCCGCGTTTAATGTCAATCTTCCATCATTTGGGTCCCACATTCAATGTCCACCATCCATCATGTGGGTCCCACCTTTACTATAAACCGTCCATCATATGGGGCCCACTTGATGTGGATAGTCCATCCATCATGCGGGGCCACATTTTAATGTGGGTCATCCATCATGTGGGACCCAGGTGTTCACCTTCAATCATGTGGGGCCCAACCTTTAATATGGGTTGTTCATCATGTGGGCCTACCTTTGATGTCAACCTTCCATCATATGATCCCACCTTCAATGTCCCCCATCCATCACGTAGATCCCACCTTTAATGTGGGCATTCATCACGTGGGGCCCACCTTTGATGTGATCATGCATTATGTGGGTTCACCTTGATGTGAAAACCCACCTTCAACATGGGTTGTTCATCATGTGGGCCCACCTTAGAAATATTCTAAAGAAGAGAAAAGGGCAAGATGGGAATTACTTAAAAAGTTTAAGGACAAACTTGTCCAAAAATTAATTAAAAATGTCTAGCCGCTTAAGCTAAATAAGCTCTTAAAGAAAAAGTGACCTCCCTATCACTTATTATTTAAGAGATTTTTTGCTAGTTTCTAAAAAAAATAAGCTCTAAAATGAAAGTTTTACCAAATGTTCTGTTTTAATAATAAGAGCTTTTTTTTAGAATAAGCAAATAAGCTCTTATTAATAGATTTGCCAAACGCCCCTGAAATGACTTGACCCACAACTACAATGTACACACATGGCCCACCTCGTGACATAACAGCCACAATACTTTGGCCACATCACATGCACTGGACCTACTTGACAAAAAGCGCAGATCTCACGCTTGCATTTACCAAATTGGCACTTAGTTCAGAGCGGGATTCAAGTAGCCGCAACTATTTGGTAACTTTATGAATAGGTTGGATGGCAAATAAACATCACAGTGGGCCTTAGGAAAGTTTCGATGGTGAGCATCATTAGCACCACTGCCTCCTGTTTTGTGGTCCACTTGAGCATTGGATTTACCTAAATTTTGGTATTGTTCCATAAATTGGCAAGGAGAAATGGATGGACAGTGTGGATAAAACCCATACATCACAGTGGCCACTCAAAGCTCTTGCCCGTTTACAGCTGGAGATTGGGTGGGGTTGGACACAATCCGCGTCCATTTGGCACACAAGACTCATGTCACTCATCTCACTAGATTCATTGATCCTAGTTCAGGTGCCGCTATTGCCTACAACCAATGGATGATAATTGGCTACACCTATGGGTTGCAAGAATGGCATGGCCCAATGAAAAAATGCTATGTGCATGTGTCAGATGAGGCCCGTTGAAATGTCTATATTGGCATTAAGTTCGGATTCTCTGTTGGCTGCAAATAGGAAATCTCAATTTGCAGCCTTTTTATTGGTCCACGTAATCACATAGGTTTGCAACCACATCACAACATCAGTGCAACCTTACCACACTGACGTCATGTAAGGTGACGTGGACCAATAAGAAAGCTGCAAACAAGGATTTCTCATTTTGTAGCTAATAGAGGATCCAAACTCATTGGCATTTTGGCATTTGCACTCACTTCAAAATATTAACAAATTCAGTTTATGCCTATTGGAAGTCTGACGACGAATATGATATTGGCAAAGGAAGCTAGCAATTGTAACTAAAGAGAAAAAAATAAAAATTATGAAGATGAAAGATGGGGCTCTGGAGGATAACAATCAATGAACTATGATGTGTCTTTTTCTAGCATTAGTTAGTTTATAGTTCCTTAACTGGATTACATGCATGAATGATTGGATCCATGTAAGATATGTTTGTGCAATTTAATCAAACACGAGGCCAAACGTGTAAATGAGGGCCCGTTTTCGATTTGCATGTGCAATTAAGAAGTGCAAGCTAGTATACTCAAGTTGTACTCGACTCAATGTTTAATTTAATGTTGGTGCCCCCCGCAATGAGACGATTGAGTAAGATTAGATTCGAAAATCCATTCATTGTCTCAACCACCGTTTGAAATAATGGTCATGCAATTTGCAAAAGGGTAGGAGTTGCCTTATGTTGAGGACTTGTACTTCACCAATAATTGCAGCTAATGTATTTCTTAAAAGAACGAAGATAGATAAACAAAAAGACTAAAACAATGTTGATCTTATTAATATGCAAATGAAATTCATTATAATCAACAAAGTATTAAATAAACTAGAGAATAAAACAAAACGAGAGATAAACACCTGATCTATATGTATGAACAACTGATCAAGGTGAATGGTCAATAAAATGTGACCAAAGATTTTAATCTCCTAAGTAAAGACTTAGATAATCGAAATCCAACAACGTAGGGTTGCAGACATTTAATATATTCTTGCGATATTGTAACGATGACATTGAATAGTTGCAATCTATGCTAAGACTAAGATAAATTAAGCCATATACTAGGATAAATGTAAGGAAAAGATAGATTGTGTTTAACATGGGCCTTGAGCTTTTCATCTTGTGCTCATTTATAGGTCTCTGAGGCAGCAAAATTCTCGTTGGGTTTCCTTGTTGGTTGAGGATCTCTAACATCTATGCTTTTGACAGTCTTCCGATAAAGAGACTATAAATCTAAAATGTTGGTATCTCCACATTTTCTTCTATCGTATTCCTTCTGATCGCGAAACTGATGGGACCGGATCCACCAGATCCTGATATCCATTCTTTTTATTCAAATTCGTTCCAATTTGGGATATTAGTCTGATCTTTAAATATTTAGAATTTTCGTATTCACCGCGAGAAATCCAAACATCTCTAGGAAGATTTTCCATCTTAGGAAGAATTGTAAGAGACAAATCTTACCAAGCATATCATCTCTAGATCCGTGATAGGATCCTTGCTTTGGTAGTTCTTTTATTGACGTACTAGGCACGATGCCTCGTTCGAATGGCATACAAATTATAGCCATTTGTCATGACATTTCGCTTCTTTAAAGGCATGCTTCTATACCACAACATTAATAACGAAAGACGCATCACCAAAGAAAGAGTGGTGAAAGATATCTCCAAAAACAAGTATAATTCTAAATGCATTAAACTTGTAGTGTCAACATGGGGCGAACTCTTATTGATTCACATGGGCGAGCCAAAAATGAGAGTAAACCAGATGTCATTCACTCCTTAACAGCCCATATATAGGGCGTGGGCAACCACATGTGACCCAAGTCATTCAATTTGTGTACGGTAGAAAAAAGAAGAAGAAAGATAATAGTAACCTTTCAAATTGAAGTAAATCTTTAAGAGCACCACATGACCCATTACCTATATCTTGTTATATTTTTAAGTTATTTTAAAAATAAAGTAGTGTTTCAAAATTTTTGTCGAGCTGAGCCTTTGCCACGGGTGTGTGCATATGTGCACAGGCAGACATGTCTTTTCATGTAAGTTCGAAGGTGTGTGTGTGTGTGTAAGTGTTTTCTGATTCGGGTTAAGACTACAAATGTTTCGAGCCCGTGTACAGTGATTGCACCATTGGAATCGGGTGATAGTCATTGTATCCTGGAGGTCGATTGCCCAAATAAATCCTGTTGCACTTGAGTCGTGGTCTAAGGAGGGCAAATTTGATTTCAAGCCCAATGATTCTAAATCACACCCCAACTTCTACAAATTAATAAGTTTTCTCCTTTTCTTATTTTAATTTTATTTATAGTTCAAATAGTTTCCAAATAATTTTTCAAATTTTAATCTCCAACATATCCTGTGGTGGTTATTGCTCCAAATCACTCGCCTGCTGGCAGAGATTTCATTTAGGTGAACCACGGGATCGCATGCTCTGTCGTGGGAGTTACATGATACTCAGGCTACCTATCACGCTCCGATACGCAGGCATTTGCGACAATATGCCGAATCAAGTTGAATAAATTGTGGAATCCACCGCCATGAGAGTCACAATGTCAAATTCAGATTGATTGATACTTGTAAGCGTAAATAGTACCATTGGATATTTTTTCATTTTAACCGTCCAATAAATGTCCACCAAACCGACACTGAGAGGTAATTTTAGGTTGACGATACATTCAAGTTGAGAGTCAGTTTAATTTGGCTTAAGTTCCCGTTTATCATCCATCACACTCTGCCAGAGTATCAGAGTTTTTTGCACGTTTTTTAACTGGCATTTCACACGTCCACCACGTGTACAGTATCCAAGCCGCTTATCAGGTGGGACCGATCATAAACCTTCAAATGGTAAAAATTCGGGTTTGTCATATTGTACATTGGACCTTATGATACATTGAATGTCGCCTATGGCCAGTTTCTTTTAATTACCCATACGTCTCTCTCAACCGTCATTTCTTTTGCACGTGCTGCCCACCATTTTTTAACAAGGCACTTTTGCAATCTACTAATGAGGGACGCAGATTTCCTACTACTCATGTGGGCCATACCACACGAAACAGTGGTTATTGAATGTTAATAATTATTTGAACGGTTCGGATGGCATATAAACATCATGGTCAGCTCCAGGAAGGTTTCAATGGTGGACGTTGTTGTTCCCACTATTTTGTTGGTGTGGCCCACCTTCGTTTTGAATCTATCTGATTTTTTTATTTCTATCCTATTTTTTTCTTTAAAAACAGATGCACGTATTAGATTTGTCACGGACATCCCTGTGGACCCCACACAGCCCCGGCCACACAGATATCTCTGTGCCCGGGGTCACAGGAAATCCGCTCCCCAAAAAGTTGCGAATTCTGCTCGCCAACTAGCATCCCTCTTCTGTGGAACGTGGATCGCGTGCCAAAAAGTGCATTTCAAGTTTTCAACGTCTACAGAGTCTTTTCAAAAGCAAGTGGATTAGGTGTTACCATAGTGGGTGTTACCCTTACCGTGTGCAGACTAGCTTTATGAATATTATCTCTATCCACACTGCCCATCTATTTTCTGAGATAATTTTAAGATGTTATGCTAAAAATTAAGCTCATCTTAATCTCTCGTGGACCACACCACTGGAAAAAGTGGTGAATGAGAATTAAAAACTTTTTTTAGGCCACAAAAAGTTTTGGATCAAGCTGATCGTTTTATTTTCCCTTCATCCAGCTCCAATTGACCTTATCAATTGGTTGGATGAAAAAAAATAAAGATTATGAATCTGCTTACGGTGGGCCCTAGGAAGTTTTTAATGGTGGGCATTCAATCATCAATCTATGTGGTGTGGTCCACCTAAGATTTGGATCTGCTTAATGTTTTGGATATCATCCTAAAATGAGATGGAAAAACGGATGGACGGCACGGATATACAACACATCATCAAGGTGAGCTCCACGGTGACGGTAACACCACCCAAGGTGTCACCCCACCGAATCCGCTCTCTTTTAAAAATGTTGCTACTCCGTGCTATTGGTGGCCCCGAGTGTTATGGCCTAAAGTTAGTCCATCAGATGATGAAAAGAAAATGGACGGTTAAGAGTTAAATACTCCACTTTTATGGCAAGTGCGTCCCACCCGGTCAACTACTTTTAAATGCCCACTTGTTTTGTAAATTATGGGACGGGCCATCTACATAACAAAGCTTAGCTGATGCACGGCTTATATCTTGCACGCATGTGACAGAGAGGAAATGATACAATAGGTCATGACCATCGCAGAGGTCTATAACCCCGTCAATGCAACATGACATCATGTAGTGTAATGTGGATTAATGAAAAGCCTCAAAGCTTGGATTGCTGGGCACGAATTTCCTGCTAAAGCCTTGAACAGGAAGTTTCTATACTGGTAACCAAAGTGTGGCTTACCGTGATTTTTTTTTTTATAAATCCACCCAGTCCACCCGTTTTGGGAGCTCAATTTAGGACATGAGAGCAAAAATGAACTGGATTCAAGACTCAAGTGGGCCTCACTGAAGGAAAAGGTGGGTAGGTAAGTTACAACCGTTGAAACCTTCCTAGGGTCCACAGTGATGTTTATATGACATCCATACCGTTCATAACGTCACCACTGGGATGAACTGAAAACACAAATATTATCCTGTTTCGAAACTCCTGTGGTTCTACAAATATTTCAACTGTGGAAGTTCAATCCTCACGTTTTCGGCCCACTTGAGTCTTGGATCCGGTTCCGTTTTGTTCTCATGTCCTAAAATAAGCTCCAAAATAGATGGATGGGGTGGATTTATCAAAAAAATTGCTATGGACCCCTCCTTAGTTGGCGAGGCTTTCGCAGGGAATCCACGCCTGGGATTTCCTGCTTGGAAGCCAACAGAGGATCCATACTCGTCTACATAAAAAGTCCCACGCTAGACATGAGCCGTCTATCTTGCTATTGGATGTAGGGCTGTGAATGGGCTGGCCCTGGGGCAGGTCTCGGCCGGATTTTGCACCGTTTCGGGCTGAGCTGTTTGGAAAATTCTAATTCTTCAGGCCCGAGCCAGGCCCATTGACACCCGATGTATACTCTATTACGGTAGGTCATGACCTACTTAGTTGAATGTTGATAGGTTTGCAAAGGAAAATACCTAGGTACCAACCGTGGTTACTATCGCCAACTAGGGAGAAATGACTTAATGTGCATGAAATCCATGCCGTCCATTACGCATGCTACCCCTTGTTGGCCATTGATCCCAAACATTATGATGATTCAAGACTCGGGTGGGCCATCCCAAAAAATTGATACCTAATAACTATATATATTAACAACGTATAGCCCACCTGAGTTTTAGAATATTGTAACTTTTGTGTAATGCTTTTGTCCTGATGAATGGATTGGATGGCATATAAACACCTGCACAAAACTAATGGTGGGCATTCCATCCCAACTCTTTCTTGTAGTGTGTCCTGCCTTAGTCTCGGATGACCATGGTTTTTGGGTTCATTTAATAAAATGAGGCAATGTACCTGATGAACAGGGTGGATCTCATGAAAATTCCACCCACTTGGCTCTCGGCACAAAAGGAATCCCCGCAGGTACCAGGCCGAGTTAACCCAGCGGGGCTCATTTGCAAAAGACCCATGGGTTATTGGGTTAGACTGACTTGGACATTTCACTTTGTTTTCTATTGCACCAGCCGACCCTGGTGTGAATACGAACAGTGCACTAGATTCCAAAGGGTGAGCTTGGATGGTCTTGAAATGCTGTGGGTTGAGCTTGACTTTGAAAGGCAGTTTTGCCTAGGGCATGTTTGTTTCAATGCAATATCTTGAAATTGAAAATAGAAATGCCTCCAATCCTACTTATCCAACATTTGTGAAAAAAATAAAAATAAAATAAAAATGGATGTCATTGTCTTAAAACGGACTGACATGTTTGTATAGGAAGAAATCGTGAACAATTAAGAAAATGGAGCCCGTATGTTCTGAATGGCAGAGAAAATGATATATTCAATCAGGTATTCATATAAAGTGGGTCCTAGACACTTTCACGGCAAAGATGGACCAGAGAAATCCTCATCGGAGGTGGAAACGATTCAGACTATCAAAACCTTAAATCAGTCGTATCTCGCAAACTGGGATAAGTTTTTCGACATATTATATATGATTTCGGGATAGCAGGACCCACTTAAGCTAACCAACCTGGCTATACCGGGTTGCCCATGCCGGATTTGCGAGATTTCATCAGATCGACAATCAAAAGTCCAGTTTTGTTTTGTTTTTACTATAAATAGGAAGTTTTAAGTTCAACTCTTGATCCTTTGAGTTGTAGAAGTCTACCCAACATGAAAAGGGAACAGAAAAGTTAAGAGAATAACGTGGTTAGGCAAATTGGGCACTATTTTTTGTCGAAAACCACGAAGTCTAATAGGAACAGAAGTCATCTATAAATAGTAACTTTACTTTTTATAGTAAGTCACATTTTTAGGGTATTTGAGTTGAAGTCTAAGTCTAAAACTCTGTCCTAGGTTTGAGTTCCTTATTTAAAGAGTTGGTAGTTTTGTTTTTAATGTTTTTTTTTAATACTCAATCAACTTATTTTGAATTTATTAGTAATTATTCCTGCTTTTATCCCTCGTGGATTTGAGGAAGCTCTGTGAATAGTCCAGAGAGCTCTGTAGATTCGGAGTAGTTATTCGGTGAGGAAGACGGTGATTGACCTTAAGAAATATAAGATTTTCAATTGCCACCCAAACAAGACCCCTAAAATTAAAATCCATATTTACATATTGCCCAGAAAAATATCACATAATAACTGAGATTTTCAACCCCACACCAAGTGAAGGTTTGACCGACTACATAATGCATGTTACATTGCTACACATTGGGACTTTGGTCTTTAAATTTGGATTATCTTCCAATGATTCAAACCATTTTCACAACAAGTCTCACTTTATATAGTGGAAAGTAAACAAATTAATGCTCTCAATTGATTGCTTCTATTGGCTCTTTTTCTTTGAACAGGAACAGTCGCCATAACCTTCGTATAATAAATGGGTTGAAATATTCAGTCTAAGAGTTTTTCTAGGCATCCCCCATCCAAGGAAATCCCTATCAAATAAACGATTAGTGCAGCTAAAAAAAGGCCCATATCCAACAGCTAGAGTACCAAATGAATGAACCCTAAATTAATTATGAACTGCTAAAAGGAAATAGAACTTACATTTCACAAAACAAACATATTTCCTTGCAGAATATGCAATTTCCCACCCCATTTTGAGGCGAGACTATTCCTCACGGATGCACACAATCACCCGTAGACCACATGCATTGGGTAATCCTGGGAAGGGGAATCAAACTCGCGTCTGTGGGTGTGCCCCCCACTATGCTTGCCATTCGCCCAAACGACACCCTGTTCATTTCCATTCTGAACGAAAATGAGCCAAATCCTTACTTTCAGCCAGTTTGACAGAAAACAGGAAACCTGCTCGGGAGGGGATTCATTTCCATAATTCAATGGCAGGTACCCTTTTAACTCCAATCAATAGTCTCAGACATGGTTCGAGCGTACTTCCAACCATGACTTAAAACTGCCCCTGCATCTACGTGCATTGCTTGTGCCCATCATGCCTCTTCACCATATACTATTAAACCACAATTATCCACATTGAGGTTCTTTACTCATTTTAGCATTTCCAAGGGGATAACAAATTCCTATCTATAGATAAACACCAGCAAAAGCTAACATTCTTTTCTCTACCAATATGTTCATTTCCATTGCATTTCACAAAGCATGAATTCAAGTAATCAAATACAGGAACTTCCATGCAGAAAAAGCCCATTGCTTTCGGACTGTTAAAGATCTTAGTCAGCTGAAAAACTAGCTAGGGGACTGAATGAGGCTTCCGAGTCAAGAAGAAGTACATTGGTGTGAAGATCCCCTTCCTGTGCAAGTCGGAGACTTATAGTTTTGTCAATGGCCTCTTTGAACACAATATAATACGAAGTAATCAAAGCAAAGTGTAGCAGTAATGTATCATGACGATTTACTTTGATAATCTAGCCACGACCCAAGTACATGTGGCATGCACGTACCTGAAATCAGACCATCCAAATCGGGGACCCAAGATCCACATTGAATGTATGATTCTAACTGGCTGACACATACACACTAATGGACAGTTCAACTAGAAATAGTCAGGGGTGCAGTTTCAGCAAACATTAATACAATTAGAGGTAATAAATCTGATTTTGGGGCTATGCTCTATCCACAGTGGGTCCCACTATTTGGACGATTTGGATTTTGTTACATGCATGACGTGCGTGCCAGAATCAATAGATGTGCTTGGTGCTTACCTTCCACCTTCTACAAGTGCCTCTGCAGCTCTCTCTAGGAAAGATGAAACTCTCTCACTCCCTTCCGGTGCAAGGCCCACATGTTCTAATGCCCTGACCTACAAAAATCAAAGGATTTGTGTGTTGCCTGTTGCTGAAACTTTCGAAGAAATAAAGAAGAGGAAAAGGAAGCAATGCCCATCTTTGAAGGTCTTTCTTCAAACTTCAAGGGTGGTGTATTTGGATGTACTATCAGATTGAACTGCAATTATTAGGCTACCAGGAGTCATTTAGCTCCTTGGAATCTTAAAGAGGGTCAGGAATCTGTTTTCAGGGAAAAAAAAAAATCTGAGTGAAAGAGATTCTCTCTATGGTGTTTGGGTATTGGAAAAGCTATTCACAGGAATCCAGTTTTTGTCATTGGATACTGGCAAAGAGTTGTTAAGAGAACAAAGGCATCTTATCCTTTTAAAAAATATGACCGTTGGATAGAATCCATTTCCAAAAATTTGCAACCCATCTTAGAGATTGGAATCATAAAAGGGACAAATTTGGGATTGGATTCCCATGGGAATTCATTTCCCACCCTTTTCCCAGAACACAAAACACAAATTTAGCTCATCACTAATGGAATCCATTTCTCAAGGGCTGGATTCCCAAGAGCTAAATTGGAGCATGCTTTCTTTGCATTTGTATGCAGACTGGCCTCTAACCTGCAATTACATTACTTTCAAGTTGGATTCGGCAAGGGCCTGTTTAGTTTTCCAATTACAACGGTAAATGTTTGTAAATAGGTAGTGATTATTTACTCTTGTAATTGTGTGGTGACATTACTTACATTTGACTACAATGATGATTTTGCTACATTTCAATTCAAATCCAAAAGCCTTAAGAAACTAAGCTCCATAAAGAGATAGGAAATATGGAATCTCAGTTACCATGTATCTAGTAATGAAACGCCCAAGAGCTGTTAAACGGAAGCTACTTAAAGAGAAATAGCTGGCATCCAAAGGCAGATACCAAGGTACAGGCGAGTCTTGGGCAAGATCCTTCTCCCATAGGACCTTCAGATAAAGCAGTCCCAATATACTAATGTCAGTCCCTCATCCAATTCCATTGTCTTTCCATTACAGAAAAGAAAAAAGAGAAAGAAAGAAAGTTTCCGTGTTAAGGACCAGGTTTCTTACCTCAAATCCCGCAAGCTTCAGAGCATCAAGGCATTGTTCCATGGACCTTATGTCTGGAAGGCCATTTCCAAGTTCAACTTCAGCCTGTCTCACAAATGCCAGTGCATTTTTACTCGCATGTTGTTAGATGCAGCGCCAACTTTGGTCATTATTATATGTGCGTGATCATGCATGATGGCTCCCATGCATGTGTGTGGAAGGACACCTCATGCATGATGTGGCTTTCTTAAATGTTAGAGACACCTCGTGCACGTAAGCATGAGGTGATGTATGCTATGAAAGTAGAATTTTGTCTAAAATTACTCATATGTTCTTGTGTCTCTTTTGCATGTACTGCCACATCCTACGAGAGCACTGACTTGTAGTCATGGAGAAAAGTATACGTCCATGGTTTGTCAACTCTCTTGTGCACGGGAACCTAGGGACTTCTAGACAAGTAAACACAGATATATTATTGTTAAACCATAGATTGGTTGCCTCTGGAATAGAGGTGGAACTACTTGTCAACACACTCAATGTTTCAGTAAACATGAGGATCACTCTTATCCATGCACAAGCGTGATATGTTCCATTATGCCATGTGTGCAACTGTCCAAGTTCAAGCATCCCACATGTACATATGTTTCACCATCAATCTTCAGGCACCAATCTTAAGTTCTTTACATGTGCCACAATCTATCTTCCCCCTATTCTAGGGTGACAAGGGATGGAACAGCTAGTCAGCAAGAGTATGTCCATGACCAGCTAGCCTTGATAGCATGCCATGGACTACTAGTCAACGGCAAAACTTTGCCCAAATCCAAACAGTCCCCATATGTGAGTGGCAAATGAATTTGTGCAATAAAAGGAGTGTTTCCCCTCTTTCTTGAGAGCTCCTTCACATACTAATAGCTATCACATGAGATTAATTTCTGTAATCTTTGTTTAATTAAGGAAAGCCTTCACTAAGAGCTTTACAACTCTATATGCTCTGTGAGAGCATTACCTTGATTTTCTGGTGATTTTTGTTATTGGGATTGAAGGAATCAGTCATGCACCATTCATACACGGCAAAACACTGACCGGGCTTCAGCACCCTATAAATCTCTTTGTAGCACCCAAGCTGTTGCAACCAGACAACAGAGATCATACAGAAGTATTGGAACCTAGGATTTGAAATGTGAAACATTATCTGCTGGTCTTGATGGGAAATAACTACTAGAAATGCTGAGAGTTTGAAAGAACGTACCACATCTGGTGCATGGCATGTAGCTTCTATTGCATATATTGCGTCAAAAGAATCATCGGAAAATGGCATTTTCATGAAGTCAGCCTGCAGCCATAGAAAACAAGATAATGAATTGAAAGCAATTAAGAATAATTAAACTCTGGATTAGAAAGAACCAAGCTTTTAATCTGAAAGAATAAGGAGTAAGAAAAGAGAAAGCTGGCCTTGACAAAGTTGCACGACTTGTCTACTCTTGCCAAACGATTGAGTTCCTGTGGAGTGCCATTAGTCAGTGAAAATGCTATAAAGAAGACCCAAATCATTTAAATGGTAGTGAAGATGAAACTGGCACCCTTCAATACAAGGGTTTTTTTATTGCAGGAAAATACTCTAATTCATGATTTTCCCATAAAGACCTTGACCATGTATATCTCCCAAGTCAGATGTCTGAACGTATGGGCAACGTGAGAAGACCCACTTGCCCCTTGCCGGGAAGATTCCTAATTTAGAGGATCTTTCTTCACGCTTCATCATGCAACGAAGAAAGCTAACACTCACAGTGCCTCTTGAAATCTGGTACTCGTTGTTATTCAACCCTGTGATGAATGTTGAGCTGCAACCGATCATTGCACAAAAGCATCATTCTCATAGCTTCTGCTGTGTGTGTGTGTGTGTGTGTGTGAGAGAGAGAGAGAGAGAGAGAGAGAGAGAGAGAGAGAGAGAGAGGTCCAGGCTCTCCTTCAGGACACCATATAAGAGGCTTTTGGGGTTTATAATTAATAAGATTAGGTCATGTTTGGAAGCCATGGATTCCATGTCAAATGGCAGAAAAAGGAAAGGGGTTTCATCATCCTTTGATGTGACGATTTATATTGTTTGGATGGCAAAGAAAAGCGGTGAAATCACCAACCAATCATTAATGCTTTTCCCTGGCACAAGAAACTAGGCAAGTATTGTGAGAGGCATATAAGATTTCCACTTGCTACTTCAAACAAGAACTCAAAATTGCAATACATGTTTTAATAGTTCTCATGAAAATCATCATTGGATGATTATTATTATTATTTCCTTTCATTTGACTTGGATTCCATGTATCCAAACATGCTGTTATGGTTAGAAAGGAGTGGTCTCTAATCTCATTTTCTTATTAATAATAAGCCCCAAAGACATATAATATGCTGTCCTAAAGAAGCTTTGGGACTACACACACACACACACACACGTGCACACACTCTCACACTTAGAAACATGTCATAACAATAAGCAACCAAGCTATGTAATCAAACTGAATTTTGTTTTTAGAAACAAATCTATGATTGAATTGGGAACTGTCATCTTCTCTTCTGCTTCTATTTTTGCACTTACCGGGTTAGGACTGTTACATAACATTACAAGTTCCTTGGTTGAAAACCAGAAAAAATACAAATTGTGAGACATGGGGTTACCTAAATCTAGCAATTTCTCGTAGTGGTCCTCCAATTCCACATCCCACATCCAAAACCTGCATCAACAAACCAAAGCAAAATCCATCAGTTCTCAAAGAATCTTGATAATCTATATGCCATTGGTTTTCACTTTTAATCAAATGAACCTTCATTCCTGGTTTCAAACTCAGTTGTAAAGCAAGAAAGTGTTCGTGCCGCTTGATGCTTCCTCTAAGTGATTCTCCTTTCCATCTGAAATAATAAAAATTCAATCTTGATTAGTTCATCTTCAGCTGATTGGCTCCAAAAATGCAATGCAGAAATCCTAACCTGGCAGCAAAATGAAAGGACTCCCCCCAACCATATTCATAGAAGCTGGTCACAAGATCATAATACTTATTGACCTGAAAACCAGAGTCATTAGATTTGAGAAATTAGAAGCTGTTTAGAACTTCGAAAGGTATGACTTTGCTACTCTCATGGAGTGACTGCCAGTGGTTCATACAAGCAACTCATTTTAAACCATCCAAATTGTGGGCTCCACTTCAGACGAATCATAAACCCTGAAAATTACAAGGAGTCGGTTGTCTAAATGGCCAGTTGAACGGTAGGTAATGAGCAGGTTGAAATGAAAAATAGCCAATGGCCCAAATCCAACAAACAAATGTACTTAAGCTAGAAGTCATGATCATTCAATCAATCTGATTTTAGGGCCATGACTTACTATAATTTTCTCATGATTCAGACAGTTTAAATTGAGTTATGTATATTCTATGTTACAATTTATGAGTTCATGCATATGACCCACCATACTCTGCGAGTATCAACTAACTCATTTTTCATTATGCCACCAACGAGAGAATCCAACATTTAGGAGATAGAGCACAAACTAAAACAAGCTTGCTTTGCAATATATAGATATCGCCATTTCTACAATCTACTATTCAAAAAATGCCAAATAGCAAAATCATTTCCAGAAAAAACCAAGAGCATGTCAGGCATCTCACACTAACAACAATCTCCCAAAGTACATCTACCGAAAGAACAAGTTGCTTATCACATAATCAATTGAAGCTGAACGACATGAAGCGGTGTGTATCCAAGAGTAGGAATATGAAATTTCATGTCAGGAAATCAAGAAAAACAAAGCAGAATGGAAAAATCAACATAAAAAGAAAAGAAAAGAAAAGAAAAGAAAAAAAAAAAAAAAAACTCTTACCATGTCAGCGTAGTTAGCTTTCCTTGCTTCCTCATCCCCTCCAAAACTGTCATGATATCTCTCGTACCTAGCTTATTGCCCAAAAAAGTATATTTAGGAGAATTCAAATACACTACCCGAAAAGCCAATATGACCAGCAACCGAAATTAGAAACATCTCCAGTGACCAAAATAATTATTTGGATAAAACCTCAACAAGAAAAAGGGTTGTGTTTGGCTAACACTAAAAAATGGGTTTGATTAGTTCCTTTTGACAAGTGCAATATGTGGTGTCAACGAATACCGGTACTTGTACTTACAGTTAGATTGTCTCCATGATTGTGGCTGCCTATCTATAAAACGGGTACTAAAAATCCAGGGTTGACTCTTTCTCATGATGGTGCTTCCTGTCAACTGTTTGGATATCACACCTGTGCATCCCCAAATGATCTTTTTTTCTTTTCAGAAGACAGGGCAAGGGGTTTTTTTCTGGCACGCCAGCTGTGGAGGAAGTCGGCTGCATATTTTGGTGTCGCCCAAACACGACCTTAGATTAGTACAGAGGGGCAATTCAACGTTGGTACATGCATGAATTTGCAAATGGGCCTCTGATGCAGTATTGAAAACATGTGACTGGTTCTTGTTACAAGATCAAGGCAAATAACCCCGCCCACAATCAAATATTTTTCTCACAAAATTTGCAAATGAAAGTTTAGAGACTGAGATGGAAGGGTGGGAATGAGGTGTAAAGCATTGGCAGTGCTCTTCGACATGTAAAGAGGTCCTGTAGAGCTAGGTTCTATAACTCCAATCGTGCTATGGGATGCTCATGAGACTGAAACTTGAATTCTTTGAGCTTTCCTAATGCCATGGACTTCTGTAGTCTTGATCATTGACACACAAGCAAAGCAGATATCCCAATACGAAATGCATGTGCTGTATCTGAACTTGTTGTCAGTTGGAAAACAATGCTTACATCTTCTACCTTGAAAAATCAGGAAGTTCATCTCCTGAGCTCAGATTAGGTACTACCCCTGCCTGTGCAGAGCTTGGGACAGGCTAGTACATGTCATGTCTGTATTGGCGGAGAGCAGACGTGACAAGTTTGCCGATGTGTCAAGTCTCTTTTGACAACCTGCTCTCCACCAAAACAGACGTGACACGTCTAGCCTGTCCCGAGCTCTGCACAAGCGGGGGTAGTACCTAATCCGAGCTCCCAAGTTTAATTGTTTTCTCTAGAACTCCATTTGTTTTGTATGCCGTGGCCCACCTGAGTTTCAGAATTGCCTGATTTTTAAGCCAAAAGATCTAAGCATACTCCCCGATCAGATGGAAAGTTCATATTGCACGTGAACTTATGCATGTGTGCATGTGGGATTAGAAAATATCCAATAACATTCTCTAGTTACAAAATGCTAGAGAGGTTTGCTACAATACTTACCCAAGCATTATCATCAGATGTTCCAGGACTGTGGGCAGCCCATCACCATGATTTCTGTTGTTGTGGCCCGAGTTTTAAATTCACCTCACTTTCAGGTTGACGTCCTAGCATGGGGTGGTGCAATAGACAAATGGAGTGGACTTCATGTTGAGATTAGACACCTCTAATCTCCATGTACAGAGGCCACCGATCAGTCATCCGACCGGTCATCCGACCGGTCGGTCACGACGGAGATGAGATAGCGGGTTTTCTAGACAATTCTGTGCATTGTCAACCGATCGGCAGGGGCATCGACCAGTCGATGGTGAGCTCCGACCGGTGGATAGGTTTCCTTTTTGGATTTGGTTTTTTGCACGGTTTTGCGCAAAGGGTTTCTAATCTTGGTTTTCTCTTATTTAAGGGGATGTAATCTAAGATAAGGGTTGCCGCCAATGGGTCAAGGTTTCCTAGAGGGATTGAGAGGGTTCTAAGGCAAGAGAAAGAGTTATGTCGAAGCTTGGAGTTCTCTAGGATGAGGGAAAGGGCTGTGTTTGTCCTTCTCAAGTGAGAATTAGCCTTGTTAGCTTGGGATTTCTCTTGTGGGCTGTGATCCGGGTTGTGTTTCTTCTATCTCCTGTAACTTCTGAGATCATAGTGGATTGGTGTTGCTTTGTGCCGTGGTTTTTTACCCGTGAGGGGTTTTTCCACGTTAAATTCAGATTTCCTTTTTATGTGTGTCGATTTGCTTGTGTGATTGCTATTGTAATTTGTTCCTCGCCTACTTTGATTGCTTTCACTGCGGGGCTCCTAACCCCAACACTTCATTATGTCATCATAGTAGGCCTTATATAACCTATGTTGCGTAGCTTAGGGGTGTTACATGCTACCAAGAAGAGAGGAAGAGAAATGTTCTCAACAGAGGGAGACCCATCCTGGCCCACAATTTCTACTTATAACCTAAGTTTTAGATCTACCTTACTTTCGTGCCAACATCTTAGCATGAGGTAGTGTAATAGATGTGAAGAGTGGATTTCATACACTCATGCCTTTTATAACCTTTGTTGCACAACTTCCTCATAGCACCCTCGAGGGGAGACTACAAGCAAAGAAGAAAAGTGGCTACTCGTGTGAAAGGGTGAATTAGGAAAAACAACTTTTTTATTTTATTACAAATAAGATCTAAGACATTTAAGGTTTTTACAGGTGAAACATGAAGCATATGGCAGACAACAGTCATATTTTTCCATTTCCAAAATACCCCAACATCATTTTAAGTGTCTTACAACGCCATTCAATATGAGAGCGGATTGCCTGTGACCCCGGGCACAAAGATATCTCTGTAGCCGGGGCTGTGTAGGGTCCACAGGGATGTTTGTCATAAATCTACTACGTCCATTCTTTTTTAAAGACAAAAGTAGATCAGTATTCTAAAAAATAAGGGATATTCAAAACTCAGGTGGGCCACACCAACGAAACAATGGGAACACCAACGTCCACCATTGAAACCTTCCTGGAGCTGACCATGATGTTTATATGCCATCCAAACCGTTCACAGAATTATTAACACTCAGATATACTGTAAAGAAAAATATCATCCTGATGCCAAACTTTATCACCGGTAACTGTTCAATACCCACTGTTTCTTGTGGTATGGCCCACCTGAGTTTTTGATCTGCATTATTTTTAGCATACTGTCCTAATTTGGTCTTCCAAAACAGATGGACGAAGTGGATTTATCACGGACATCCCTTTGGACCCTACACAGCCCGGCTACAGAGATAACTCTGTGCCCGGGGTCACAGGCAATCCGCTCTCATTCAATATGCACGTATCCGTTGACCCACCTGACAAATAGTTACCCTTTGGCTCCCCTGACAAATGGTCACATTTTTCCGTTTCCAAAATACCCCAACATCATTTTAGATGTCTTACAACGGCCATTCAATATGCACCCTGTGGCCCACCTGACAAATGGTTACCACGCAAGTCATGAAGGATACGGTACGTCTACATCTCTCCTTAAGTCCCATCTGCGAGAGCACATGCTTCCATGCATTGTCATGTACCGTAAGTTTTGCAAGATTTCACCGGGCAACGTATTACGGGCGCGGATTTCCTGCGCTGGTAACCAAGGTGGGCCCAAAGTGATTTTTTTTTATAAATCCACCCCGTCCATCCGTTTTGGGAGCTAATTTCAGGACATGGAAAGAAAAATGAACCGGATCCAAGACTCTAGTGGGCCGAAAACGTGAGGATTGAACGTCCACAGTTGAAATATTTGTGGAGCCACAGGAGTTTCGAATCAGGATAATATTTGTGTTTCCAGTTCATCCCAGTAGTAGTGACGTTACGAACGGTATGGATGTCATTTAAACATCACTGTGGACCCCAGGGAGGTTTCAACAGTATTAATTTACCTACCCACCTTTTCCTTTAGTGAGGCGCACTTGAGTCTTTGATCCGGTTCATTTTTGTTCCCATGTCCTAAAATTAGCTCCCAAAACGGATGGACCGGGTGGATTTATCAAAAAATTCACTGTAGGCCCCACCTTGGTTCCCACCGCAGGAACTTCCTGCGCAAGGCTTTCGCAGGAAATCCGCACCCAACAATACTGTGGCCGTCGTCACGGCTTTATCCAATTGCACTACTGGGCCCTCGTCACCGCCTACATGTGGTTCCTAGCTCCCGTTGGATGGCACCCGTCTGATCAATCTGGACCAGTCATGAGGTTGCACGCTGTGAAAATGCCATGCATGTACTCATGGTAGTACACTCATCAAGTGAGCCGCACGTCACTGAATATGGACCGTCAGATTTTTATTTTTATTTTTTCTAACTGCCCATTTTCTCATTTAAGAGTGATCTGCATGATCAGTGGACCAAATACTTTTTTTTTTCTGGTCCATGGCATGTTTACAACATCCGCTACCTTATGAACGGTCAGATTTCTAACATGCCTGCCATCCAACAGTAAGAACGAGAGTTACGGATCCTGAGCAGAGATCTAACAACAGCAGCAGCAGCAGCCGCCGTTCATAGCATTCACACAGGCATCCACACACCCATCGATTCATGCATGCATGCTTGCTTGCAAGCGGGAAATGAAAGTAACGCGCAGAGGTCGTGACGTGCATCTCAACTAAGCACTACATGGGAGGAACATGCATCGGATCCACTCCGTCCATCAATTATCCGCCACATTTCCACGATGCGTCCTAAAGGGATTCCAATACAAGATTAGGTGGGCCACACAATGAGGAAAGGTGTAATATCATGACTGAAACCTCTAAATTCATGTGGTGTGGCCCACGCCAGTGTTGAAACTGCCTAGTTTTTGGGCCCATCACCAAAAAGAGGGCGTCCCACCTGATGAACGGAGTGGATCTCATCCATATGAAGCCGTTTCATCCATGTCAGCGAAGGTCATAACCCCTTTGACCAGGCGACTCACACAAGCGCTTTCCAAGAAAAAAGGAAAGAAGTCAGTAGTCAGAAAGAACTTACTGATGAATGGCTGAAAGCACTTCCTTCTTATCAATCTTTCCTCCAAGACCAGAGGCAAGATCCAACGGTCCAGCTTTCGACATCTGTCTCGGTATCTTCAAACTGGAGAATGGAGGAATCCAGAGATGGGGATGGGAAGGAGGAGAGAGCGCAGCTGCGACGAGTTTCAGAGAGGAGAAGAAAAAAAAAGCAGGGATGTCCTTTCGTTTTGATTGTCGTCGTCCCTTGCAGGAAATCGGATTGCGTGTGGAGTTACTCCGCACGCTCTTATCGTGCGGAGTAAACTATGTTGGGCCCACCTAGAATGTATGTGCTTTATCTATTCCGTCCATATGTTTTTCCAGCTCATTTTAGGGGTTGAGCACAAAATTTAAGCATATCTAAGTCTCAAGTGGACCATGCCACAGGAAACAGTGGGAATAATGATTTCCACCATTGAAACCTTCCCAGGCCCCACGATGATGTTTATTTGTCATCCAACCTGTTCATAAGATCACATGGACATGGATGAAGGGAAAACACAAATATCAGCTTGATCCAAAACTTATGTGTCTCCGAGAATTTTTCAATGGTAGACATTCAGTTCACACTTTTCCTGTGGTGTGGTTCACTTTAGATTTTGATATGCTTCATTTTTTGGCACCATACCTAAAATTATCTATTAAGATGGATGGACGGAGTGGATAAAATACGTAAATCACGGTGGGCCCCACAGAGTTTACTACGCAATCCGCTTCCTTGTTGCAGAGGGGTTGCTTTCTACTCTGGTAGCGTGTGACGATTGATGCGCTAGTGAAATAATGTCCACGTGGCATTCGTAAAATCCACCCAACATAAGACTGCTCCAAGAGAAATGAACACAGGAAACGGAAATGCCAACCTTTGTAACCTTTCTGAGCCCATTCCTTTCATGGTAGGCGTTCAAACCAAACTGTTTTCTGTGGACCACTCTGTTTTCTGTGGTGGGTCCACCTGAGCTTTAGATCTGACTCATTCTTTGGCTCATGCCCTAAAATGATCACTCCAAATGAATGGATGGTGTGGATACAACGCATACAACATCGTAACACACATCATTATGAGGCCCACAACTTGGTAGCGTCATTTCAGTAGCCAGATAGCCACTGAACTTGTCGGTAGCTAATCCGCGTACAATCCATGGTGTTTGTTTGTGAGAAAGTCACCCTTTCTTATCCTGCCGTCCTCATGCACCCGCAAGGTTCGTTTTGCTAGATTTTTTTTTTTCGTTAGTCATGCAAAGCACCCACCCCGTTAGTGACACGATGCACTGGTGTTAATGTGGCACACCGTTAGTCACACGATGCACTGGTGTTAGCATGGCTCCTTAGCATTCAAACCTGAGGCCTGCTGTTGAAACGCCGAGACGTTTTGTCAGATATGTATGAAAGTAAAAATGAGGAAGCTCCAGACTCGGTGAGAACTGATAAGGGAAATATCTGCCGGATAAACCGAATACGTTAGATCCACTTTGCTAGGGCACACGCTTGGCGCGTTGGTGAATCAATCAGGTCCATCCATCTGCTGGGCCCTATTATAAAGGGATTCAAAATCACGTCTGCTAGACAACTGGATGCTTCATCATCCTTCAATTTCATCCACTCCATATTCGACCGCGACCACGAACTATCTCTATTTCCCATTGTTACTTTAATATCCACTGTGATCAATTGCTCCATGCATAATTTTAACTTCTTCGTTTCTACTTTTTTTTTTTTTCCAATAAGGGCCCAGTAGATAACTTCCAACCTTTCTTATATATACAACAGCCAACCCATCGAATAAGTTGATTTGATGCGGTATTACTCCTCACGAGTTGAGGAGAGATGGTGTAGCTTAGGGGTCATCGGGCATCCTGCCAGTAAGGGTCGGGTGCCTGAAATTCACCTGAAAGGATAAAAAGTCTTTAGACTGTTTTTTATATAGTCGGGCGCCTTATACAATGTTGATCGGGCGCCCGACTGAAATTCGACAGATTTTCTCTTAAACTCTCTAGACAGATTTTGAATCTGTCGAGCGCTCGATGGTGCGCGGACTGCGAATCCGTGGTTTCCTGTTTTGGGTCTAATTCTTGCATGGGGCTATATAAGTACTTTGAATTTGAGACCTAAGCATCCTAATAAAAGGTTTGCAAGTCCAAGGTGAGAGAGGGAGAAAAAAAAAAGAGGAAGAGAGAAAGGGGAAGCTTGTAGGAAGGAGAGTTATCTGCTTGTGAAGGTGATTCTCAGCGCAGTCGACGTCTCTGGTCTTCTACGTCCTCGTGCTCAGTGAGATCTCTAACCAATTTCTCATTCTTTTATTGTTTATCCATCCCTGCATGTGTGAAGAATGTTTGATCCAAGTGGGTTGTGCTTGTGATCGGTTGTAAACGGTTTTCTATTCATAATGAATTGTTTGTTTGGACGAAGTCCCATGGTTTTTTTTACCTCTTTGAGGGTTTTCCACGTAAAAATCTCTTGTGTTGTGTGGTTTGATTATTTCCGCATTGCTATATCTCATAATTCAAGTAGTTGGGAGGCGAGATCCTAATGTCTTTGTGCAACGCACCCACCACCAATAACCTAAGGATGTGCGGATGGATAGGCCTTCATTGATCATACTTTGGCTCTCCTTATTAGGTGCAACACTCCGAAAATTCGGCACCCGAGTACGAAGATTCTGATCCCGAGTTTCCGAGTGTTAACTTAATAAAATGTTAATTTAGGAATACCATACGTGGAATATGAACCCACGTGTATCCTCGATCAGATTTACATTCATTCCATTCATAAATAATCAGAATAACACATTTCAACTAGCGGATCATAAGCCAAGCAGAAGTAACTAAATAAAAAATATAGGGCTAACACCCTAGAGGTACATATCAAATGCAGTGTCAGCCCATATGAGAATTATACGAATAATAATTAAAGCAATAGAAAGAAAAATTATAACTACCAATCGAATAAACTATAAGACTGCTCGGGCGCCTCGAGCGCACCACCATCTGGTCCTATTCTTGAGACATCTGCATATGTCAAATAGAATGCGTCAAAACGCCAACATAGTGAAGAAATAACCCCAAGGCTATACTCGGGATATTTAAATTATAAATAGGTTCATATAAATATATTAATCTGAAGCATGTTATCAAGTCAATCAAGTTTAGGTAATGACCATCACTAATCATACATCATCCTAGGCTAGTTGATTTAATGCATGAATGTCATGATTCCACACACAATGCATGTCTCGAGTAAGCCTTGGCCCGACCAACTGGTATCAGAATCCACAGTCCACCTGTCTAGCAGGTCATAAGTCGTGACTGAATACACAGCCCGGATGACACAGAGAAATGACATAAGGTGCTCAAGGTAGCGTTGGCGCCACATCAAGCATCCAGGCTACACGAGTTCCCCTCAAATGCAATGTCATGTATGCATGATTAATTAAAGTATTTATTAGTCATATTCATTCAGCAAATAGGTGAAGCCAGAATACCACATCGTATCGTAAAGTCTAACTGGGACTATCTGGCTTCCTGCGATGCGTCGCTAATCATCGCCAGTAACCCCTCGATCCAAGGTTGAGTTATTCTACCATGAAAGCCCAGTTCGATCGTGACTTGTCAGCACGCCCAAATCAAAGTGAATGTCTCATCTTCTAACTATCAAATATGATTAATTTAATTCAGAGGTGCGGGCGTTTCACTTGGAATTAACCCAATGCACGCCCGAGTTATTCGAATGTTGCACAGGCACGTAAATATCGGTCAGGGTCACATTTGTCATAAGGGTCATTCGAATAACAATCAGTCATCCCTGTCAATGCTCACTGGTCACTACGGGGAGGTATTACCCCAGCGTAGGCCGACAGCTCAGACACGGTGTCCCATACCACCATGCTTAGCTCATGAGACTTGGTGGATCGAGTCGCAGTACGGTTTTAAGTGGACTATTCACAGGGAGAACGGTGATATTCTAGATTCCATATAGTGTGATTCAAGAATGAAATACAAGAATGATTAATTCTGAATGGGGCTTATTCGATGGACCCAAGTGGACGACGACAACCCAACAATGGCCACTGTCGATTGACCGTATCCCGCCTGGTTGATCGAATAAGTCCGTGACTGCCAACCTAGTGGCAGGTAGTACATTATATCGAACGATTTTCAGAGCTTAATCCAAAGAAACACTCAACTTATTATAATAACAATTTAGGTTATTAAATACCTAATCATAAACATGCACGAGCACCTGGCCCGACTGATCCAACAGACTCGGATGACACAGCCCAGATAACATAGGGTGTCACATACATCCACAAGCAAGGATACATTACAATATTGTAAATTTATATCATTCAGGCATTTCATCGAGCATGTTATTAACCCAAACGACAACAGAGGCATTTCATCGAACATATTACAACCAAACAACAATTACTAACTAAAATTTACCGAGAAAAGCTTGAGGATAGATCTTCACCTTAGGGTTGAAATTCGGCGATTCGGATGCGGCCCGAACATCGAAAATTGGGTAATACTTCAATTACCTACAATGGATCACAAATCGAGTGTTAATCAATTAGGGTTTAATCTAATTAAATGTCTAATTAGGGTTTAGGGTTTTGGTATCTCGGATTTGGGAAAACCCCAAATCGATTCAACAAATTGGGGCCCAAATTCGGCGGACCGTCGGAATCCCAACGAAGTCGAACTCGGATAGGGCTTCTACAAAGCGTGGGCCACACCCAATCAATGGTCGGGATCCCAAACCCTAGCAAGAGGAACCCTAGGGTTAGGGTTTCGTCAGAAACAAAAAGGGGTTTCTAATCCTAATGGTCTAAAAATGAAGAAAATGGAAGGAAGAGGAAAATAAGAGGTAAATGAACACCTTACCTAGCATAGCGAGGAGAATTTCGACCCTAGCTCGTCGGATCTTGGCCAGGAGAAGCGGGAACGGAGGTGGAGGCCAGATAGAGCTCGAAAATCCAAGATTCCTACGAGCATGGTGGAGGATTTGAGGAAGAAATGGGGTTTGAGAAGAGGAGAGGGAAGCTAGGGGAGCTTAGGAGCTCAGGGGAGAAGAAGATGAAGGAGAGAAATGAGAGAAAGAAAGAAAGAAATGAGAAAAAGAGAGAGAATGGGGTTTATAACCCCGTTTTAAAAACAATACTCGACGGGTTCAGTGCGCCGAAGCCCCAAAACTTCGAAAAACCGCGTATGGACAAAGTGCTTCGGCTCGGACCGAAGCTCCTTCAGTTCGGGCCGAAGATCGCTGGACAAACCTTCGGTGCGCCGAAGATCTCCTTTGATGCGCCGAAGCCACTGTTTCAAACCCCGCTTCTAGGGCTGTAAATGGTCGGGTTTAGGGCGGGTTTAGCCAAAACCAGACCCGCCCATTTACTAAACGGGTCCGGGTCCAAATTTTAGACCCAGACCTTTTTACTAAATGGGCGGGTATGGGTCGGGTCCGAGTCAACCCATCAAACCCATTTATAAATGGGTCCGGGTCTGGTAGAGGGAGATCCACCAAGACCCATTTATAAATGGGTCGGGTCTAATGGGTCCGGGTTTGGATAAATAATGCAAGCATTTTTACAAGGCTTAAAACTGGGTTTGGACAGGTCTGGGCTTGACGGGTCCCTTAAAACATAGACCAAACCCGCCTACTTACTAAATGGGTTTGGGTCGGGTCGGGTCGGGCCTAATATAAAGGAAACTAGACCCAGACCCGTTTAGCAACTGGGTCTGTTCTTGGACCCAGACCCGTACCATTTAACAAATGGGTCAGGTCTAAATGGGTTGGGTCCGGGTACCCCATCGGGTCCGCTGACCCATTTATAGCCCTACCCGCTTCGGTACGATCTTGTTGGTCGGCTCAAACCGAAGGCCTCCTTCGGTGCAGCCGAAGGCTTCTTCGGTGCATCGAAGCCTGCTATTCAGAAATTCTTCTGCTTGTCCAGTTTTCTGCAAGCTCACAGTTCCACTGACTCCCTGGACAGTGTCTGCTTATTTACACATAATAACATTTAAGTAAATGTCATGTTTCTTTTTATGTTTCCATTTACTTTAAGTTATTTTATGTAAATAAGGAAGTAACCCCCATTTGGATTCAATAAAAAATATTAGAAAATCAAATTCCCAATAATAAAGATTTTGATTTTCTACTCTAAGTACAAATCACAACTTTTTTGCATTTCTAAAAAATAGCGCATTTTGAAAGAGAAAGTTTTTGCCAAATCTAAACCATTCAAAAAATCAGAAGTACTAAAAATAGGCTAAAACACTAAGGTCCGGTAAAATATTTATAATGGTTGGGTCGATCTACGAGTAGATTGATAATTCAGGGTTCTTTACTTAGTCTCTACAGATAGCGACATACCTGAGTCAATCCAATCATTGGAAAACTCTTCCGAACTATAAGCTTCTTCACTCTTAAGCTAGTTCCTTCATTTTTTTGGGCAAAATCATTTGTTTTGGTCCCAAATAAGTGTGAACACTCACATGGATATGCATTCAAATTGAAAAGTCAAAGGGAACGCCTAAGGACTTTCGATTCCCAAGTTAGCGAATATCCGGGGCTTTACATTAGGCCTATGTATGGCTACTAAAAGTAGGGTGTGGCTGAATTTTTTCATTAGGTTCCTCGAAGTACACAGATCTAACAAGGGATCCACTATGTTTTCTCGGGACATGAATAACATATGAGTAAGTGGTTGATCTTACTGTTTGGATGGTCAATCGAGTGATTAAAAGGCCAATTATACCTTTAAAGTTTTCAATTGTTCAACAGGAGTTTTTCAACCATTGATTTTCATTTTTGACCATTGATTTATATTAAATCACATTAATGGATATCAATTATCAAGTGGTTAAGATTTAAGATGCTCTGTACCCTAAGTGGCATGGGCATTGCCCTATTACAATGACCACCGATAGTTGAGTGATTAAGATGATTGGGGTGCATGGATTAGGCATGTGTACAGAGATCCTTCACAGTAAGGCACATAGATGTTCGTATGGTGTTGGAGCACCATATAGAGTGGATCTTACTACAACCCTAACTCCTCCTATTTAGGATCTTATTCAAGAGAAAGGAGAGAGAGCTTGGACACTCTGTTTGACATCTTGAAAGACTTTGAAGAAACTTCTTGTGGGAAGAAAATGAACTAGGTTGTAACTCTTAACTCATCCGTTAGGAAAAGGTGTAAAACCCAATGAGCCTTAGGGTTATGAGAGTTTGTAACGTGAGGGGAAAGGAATCTGGCTCTCATTAGAAAATGGTGGTGGAGATTTGGGGAAGAGTCAAATGCTTTATAGAAGACCATGTTTTGTGGAAAGTATAATGAAATGGATGATGAATGGTCGTTGGGGCCTTATTCTTTACTAATGAGTTTGGAAAGCCATAGGGTTAATTCTATTAGTTAAAAAAAAAGGTGTATTTAGAGCTACAATATGAAGTTAATTCTAATATTAAAAAAAGGTGGATTTAGGTTTGGGTAAACCTAAAAGGGAAGGGTTTGGGTTGGGTTGTCAATAGAGGTAGGCAACGATCCAGGCTAGGCCGAGTTAGCCCTAGTTTGGTTTGGCTTGTTTTTGTGCCACTCCAGTTTGTGGATCGGCCTGATTTGGGTTTCTGGCTGACCCATGCAGCCCAAGTTTGGTTTGCTCGAGGAAAATTTGGTTCAAGCCGAGATCGGTTTGGTCAAAAATTTTGAACCGGGCTGAGCTGAGCCGAGTTCAAAGAAGTGGTGGCTCTTGTTTGTTTGTTTGTTTGTGTAAATAGAGTTAGAAAAAAACAAAAAATACAAAAGTTTCTTACTACATGATGTTTAACATCCTCCAAAGGAGGAGTGCAACTTCAAAATAGACATGTAAGAGCCTTTTCCAAATAAAAGTACACAAGCATAATTTTACAAGTGCAACGAAACAGGGTGCATTCACACACACACACACACACACACACACTTATTATGTATTATCCACGCCGTCCATCCATTTTTACAAATCATTTTAGGACATGATCCCAAAATGGAATCATATCCATAGCTCAAGTGGATCATACGACAGGAAACAGTGTGCTTACAATCTACGAGTCGAATCGAACAGAGCTGAATCAAATCGAGCTTTGAGCCGTGCCAAGCCGAGTCGAGCCGATATTGCCCTAGTTTGTGCTTGGTTTGGTTTTTCAAATGAGCTTGACTCAGATGATTGGTTTGGTTTGAACTTCTATTTGAACTAATCCAAGCCGAGCTTTTGCAAACCAATCCAAGCCAGGATTTCGAGCTGGCTTGGTTTATGCCCAGCTCTAGTTGTCAAGGTCCATGTGTCGGAAATCACCAGCCTGATTTGAATTCAAGATGAGCAATTTCAGGTCCAATTTGGAATAATGACATATTTGGGTCGGGTTGAGGGTCGAGTCCACCTAAGATCAAGTTGGGCTGGGCCTACATTACTACAATCATGCTTTTTGTGGGAGAGAATCCTAGGCCGTTGGGGAACAACATGTTCATAATAGTAATGTAGCTGAAATAAGGGATACAGAGATGGATGAATGGCAAGGGGAGGAAAGAGAGAATGAGAAATAAATGCATTCAAAGGAACATGGAGCACACAATAGGTAATAAGATGAGGAAAAGTAGACTTAAATGGTTTGGACACATGCTACCGAGATAGAATCCTTGCTAGTTAGAAGAAGCAAGTTCATGCAAATTTAAGCCTCTAAAGTGTCTCGCTTGCTAGCCCAATTGGAAGATGCCTAGGCGTTTCAACAACAGGTCTCGGGTTCTAGTGCTAAGGAGACACACTAACCCCATTGGTGGGTGGGCGCATCTTGTGACCAACCGTGTAGGTGTGTTGCGCAACTAATAGGATGGGTGCGTTGCATGGCTAAACAAAAAGGTTGAAGGCTCTAAATGGGTAAGGGAAGGCCTAAAAGGACATGGGTAAATCCATAAAGGTAGTAAGAAAATACTTGATCATCTGTGGTCTAATTGGAGTTATGGCCCTTGATATAGTAGAATTGTGAGAGTTAGTTGCAAGATCCTTCTAACTAGGTGTTATTCCTACTTCATATCCCTTCTTCTTACCTATTTATAAGCGTCTATGTTTTGAAAGAGACACTCCCACTCCCACTCCAACACCCACAATTGAATTTGCTGCCTCTTCACCCAATTGTTCCTGCAACTAGGGCAGCACAAGATTCTTGTAGCCCATCCAATTAGTTGTGACAAGGCTTAGAAGAAAATGATAATAAATGATAAAAAAAAGTATTGATTTGACTAGGATGGGTGGTTGAAAGAGGTTTCTCTTGAGGCCTTAGCTCGGCCTTTGTTTGTGTTGGACATTGCTAAGGACAGGGTGTTTTGAATAGCGTTCACAGCACTGTGTGGAGTAGGCAAATAACATATAACCATGGTGTAATATATGCTAAACGATGCCCCACATATAGTGCAAGTCACGTTCACTCGGGCTTGTTTGGTACGTGGGCTTAGGGGGGATTAAATGTGATGGAATTGCATTTGGTTATGTGCATATTTCATGGGACATTTGGAGACATGGAAAGGAATGAGATTAGGTGGAACGGAGTTGTTTTTGGTCCATGCAAGATTTCTAGTGTATTTTGAAATCCATTGTATTTGTGGGCCCCACATTGATTCATGTGTTTTATCCATGACGTCCATGTATGTGCATCCTTTATAATGGACATTTGAGTTGTATACGTGTGCAAGTGATCGACATTAGTTATGAATTTGGTTCATTGATCATAACAAGTCCATCATCCACTAAACAGGGTGTTGCTTAATCCGGCGTGTTTGCTTGAAGATGAATCCGAGCCAAAACATGAGATCGGATGGTCAAAATACCATGGTTTTTCTAGACAGACAATCTTTGTGCCATAATGGTGTTAATCCCATCTAATGCAAATCCATACCATTTAATCACGTGGCCCAACAGAGAGGCTTTTGGTGTGTTTTTTGTTATGTTGGCTATTTATAGATTGTGACCACTCATCTCACCATCTGCATACTGCATGAACTTCATATGATATGAGGCTAGGTGGGGCCCACCCTGATATTTTTGGGAAATCCACCCCATCAATCCCTTTTTCTCGATCTGTTAGAACATGAGCCAAAAAAATAGGCAGACCCAATATTCAAATGGGCCACACAACGAGAGGCAGTGGGGATTAAAAGCCCACGGCTGAAACATTTGTGGGGTCACAGAAGTTTTGGATCAAGCTAATATGTTTGCATTTTAGGAACGGTTTGGATTAAACGCCTACAGTTTATCCCAGGGATGACAACCTTATGAACGGTTTGGATGTCAAATAAACATCATGTCCGGTCCAAGAAGGTTTCAACGGTGGGGCAATTCCATTCTCACTGCTTCCCATCGTTTGGCCCACTTGAGTTTCGGATCTCTCTGAATTTTGAATTCGTGCCCTATTATGAGCTTGAGAAACTGATGTACGGCGTAAATCTTCACACACAGAGCTTCCGACCACAGGAACTTCGCGTGGCGGGCACAGGAAATTTGCGCCCTCGAAGGTGGTCGGTAGTCGAAAGGAGGCGTCGATTTCTGATAAAGCCCTGCGCACAAAGTTCCTATGCTGGAACCAAGGTGGGCCCACAGTGATTTTTTTTAATAAATCCACTCAGTCCATCAGTTTTGGGAGATCATTTTAGGAAATGAAAACAAAAATAAACCCAATACAAGACTCAAGTGGGCCTCACTAAAGGAAAAGGTGGGTAGGTAAATTACTACCGTTGAAACCTCCCTAAGCCCAAAGTGATGTTTATATGACATCCATACCGTTCATAACGTCACTACTAGAATGAACTGGAAACACAAATATTATCCTGATTTGAAACTCTTGTGGCTCCACAAATATTTTAACTATGGACGTTCAATCCTCACGTCTTCGGCCCACTGGAGTCTTGGATCCGGTTTAGTTTTGTTCTGGTCCTAAAATGAGCTCCCAAAACGGATGGACGGGGTGGATTTATAAAAAATTAAAATAAAAAATCACTTTGGGCCCACCTTGTCCGCGCCCGTCGAAAGGGGAGCGGTTAGGTGAGACCCCGGATCCACCGAGGTTGGTGGGACCCGTGACGGTGGTGCTCACAGTGACCTATGTGTCTTAAATCCACACCATCCAACCATTTTGAAAGATCATTTTAGAGTGTGGTACAAAAAATAAAGCTGATTAAAATCTTAGGTGGACCACACCATAGAAATAATAGTGATTGAATCTCTACCATTGACAACTTCATGGAATTAAAAAAAATGTTTGTTTGCCATTTTTTTCCATCCAACCTTTTTGATAAGGTCACAGACATCTAGATGAAGAGATCACATAAATATCATCTTGATCCAAAGCTTTTGTGGCCCACAGGAAGTTTTTAATGGTCAATCAGCACTGTTTCCTGTACTATGGCCCATCTAGGATTTGGAACTGATTCATTTTTTGGATCATGCACTAAAATGAATTTCAATACGGATGGACGGCATAGATGTACTCACATACATCCCAGTGGCCCCACAGTCAGGGGTCCCACCCACCTCGGTGGATCCGGGGTCTCACCTAATCCGCTCCCGGTCGGAAGAGGCTTTCGAAAGCCCTAACATTCCACCGCGAGACACCTCCGTCCCTAAAAAAAATCGGTGATTCGATTCTCTCAGTCCATACATCCATTAAAGATGAGACTGGAGGGGAGCAATCGGCCATATGACAAGATCCAATAACTAAATTTTCACGGCAATTGGAGCCCGATCAAAGGAGAAGTTTGAGATTCCCCCATTTACATCCGCACGGCTTTGGAACTCAAGATTTAGATTTTTCGATTGGTTTAAAGCTAAAAATAGGTATGTTTCTTACTCTTAATCTCGGTTAATGAGTTTTATTTCATTTTAATTGATTTAGGGTTTTTTTTTTTTTGGCTTTTTTTTCTTCCCCCTTTTTGGGAGGTTGGTTCTTATGCAACGTTGTAGAATAAGCTTGTTCTACAACTGTTTCTTCTGTGGGAACTGCTGTGGTGTGTGTATGGCATGGGATCAAAACCATCCAAGCCATCATGTGGGCCAGCACGTTATGGTGGTGCTTTTTGAGTGGATTTGCATTGTTTTCCATGATGTGTGGCTCACGTGATGATTGGACGTCTGATTTCCTTTTCTGGTGGCTGTCCATTGTTTATATGTCGTGGCCGGGTGTCCATCCTGTTTAGGGGTCGTTTGGATGGTGGTAAATGGTTTATGTTGTAGATGATTTACTAGTAAATCACTTAAAGGTTGTAAATGATTTACATCCTGATTGTTTGGCTTGATTTACTAGTAAATGAATGGTAAGGGCCTGTTTGATTTTCCAATTCCTCTTTAAATACCCTGTAAATGGGTAATAAGTATTTCCTAAGTATTTACTGCAGCCTTCCCGATGCTTGATTTTACTGCCTACTTTTTAGACGCTAAAACTGAGAATGCTGCAAAATATTTGTGGGGCCCACCGTGATGTATGCTGCTTATCCACACCATCCATCCGTTATGCCAGCTGAATTTATGGCATGAACCAAAAAGTGAGGCAGATCCAAAGCTCAAGTGGACCACACCACAGGAAAAAGGGAATTGAACACTTACTGTTAAAAACTTCTTGGGGCCACTGTTTCCTTTGGTGTGGGCCACTTGAGTGTTGGATCTGCCTCATTTTTCAGCTCATGCCTCGATGTTCTGGTAAAACGGATGGACGGAACAGATATATCATACACATCATGGTGGGGCCCACAAATTTAAACCAGTTCTTTTGGACCGGTTTTCCAAGCTGAAATTCTGATGGATTTTCAAACGGGGTGAAAGAGTAATAATTACCCATTTATAGGGCATTTACAAAGGAATTGAAAAATTAAACAGGCCCAAATGAAATATGCTTTATAGGCTTTCATTAAAAAAAAAAAAAGAGTTGTTGCTCCTCATTTACTAGTAAATGAAATCTTAGCTTTTTGCTAGTATATGAGAAGGGGGGCTAATTAGAGCATCCAAACACAAGTAGTGAATGATTTGCTAGTAAATCATTTACTTGCCCCATTTACCACCATCCAAACGACCCCTTAATCCAGCAGGGTTTATCTGTGCATCATGTGGGCCACCATGCTAAAGTTGATGGTGAGAATCCATTGTTTTCTATGGTGTGGCCCATCACCCACCTGGTGATCAGATTAGTATGCCATCGTCATAGCTGTGTTCACTTGATGCGTAGGTTAGATGGCATGCATAGTTGCACACGATGGGTCCCAGAGTCAATTGCATGACTTCCACTGCATGTTTAGTCATCTAGTGATACATGTTTCGTCGTCTAGTGATATCTGGCCACTTTTCCTTTTTTTCACTAAAGATGCAAAAAAAAAAAAAAAAAAAAAAAAAAAAAAAAAAAAGAGAGAAGAAGAAGAAGAAGAAGAAGAAGAAGAAGGAAAGAAAAAAGTAAAAAGAAAAAGAAAAAAGAATTGTTTATATTTGTTTATGTTAATTGCCATGTATTGTTAAGTTTCAATAAGCTGAGAATGTATTTCTCATGTACATGCTTTTACTTGAAAAATGAAGCGTACTTTTTTTTTCTGCTGTTTTTTTTTATATATTTAATTTTACTATTTGCTATTTCAAAGTGGTCTAAGTTTTGAATTTTAATCTTTCTAAAAGTGACCTTTTGGGATTAATCTTTCAAGGGAGGATTCTGCTTGTCTGGCTGAATCTTTTGGGTGTGGTGTGGGGTCCCTCCCTACTTGCCCTCCCCCTTTGTGTGGGGAAACTGTCTTGTATCTTTGGGATAAGATCATTGAACGTATATAGAGGATTCCTTTTGTTGGGTGGCAGAATTACTCTGATCAGGACCTCTCTCTCCAATCTACCCCTTTATTATGTGTCTCCATTTCATTGCCCAAAATTGGTTATCCACTGGATCGATCTAGAGAGACTTTCTTTAGCAAGGGGGATCCTTCTCTAGGAAATTCCCGCTTCTTAATTGGAAGGAGGTTTGTTCTCCTCTTTCTAAGGGGAGAGCGGGTATAAAGCAGCTGAATCTGGTCAATGAGGCTCTCCTAATTAAATGGAGTCTGGAGGTTTGGTAGGGAGGAATCGAATCTTTGGAGGTGGATTGTTGTTGCTAAATACGGTTAGGCTGCCTGTGGTTGGTGGACTAAGCTTTCTTCCCTATATTGCTCATCTTTCCTTTGTAAAGGAATTGTTAGGACTGCCACTAAAGTTTTCAATAGCTTGGGTCTTGTTTTGGGGAACAGGGAGAATATAATTTTGGTCAGACTATTGGTGTGGTGGCTTTCCCCTCAGTTATGCCTTTCTGGCCTTGGCTGTCCTTTGTCCCATGGAGGATATTTCCATGGCTAAGTGCTTCTCTAGCCAGGGCGAGGGAGGAGTCTGGCTCCCTCCGTTTAGGAGGAATCTCTCCAATTTTGAAATTCTAGACTTGTTTGCTCTCGTCTCTTTTACAAGGATTTATTCCTTCTCCTGGTTCGAAGGCTCTTTGGTTTGGAGCCTGGCTGGCTCAGTTACCTTTTCAATGTGTTCTATCTATAGGTACCTCACGTCTCCTATCTCTTTCGTTAGCTATTGCCATTCGGGAGCTGTTTGGTTCTACATGTTCCTCCAAAAGTGGCAACCGTTGCATGGTTGGCTGGGAAGAAGCGAGTCCTTTGTGTTTTTGAAGATTAAGAAGCGGGTTCGTACCATTGATAATTTGCGGAAAAGGGGAATGATCCTAACCATTGTGTGCCTCATCTGCTTCCAAGATGCTGAATTGATCAACCATATTGGTCTTTCAACCGTGGAAATTTGGTCGCGAGTCCTAGCTCTTGTGGAAGTTTCCTGGGCGATGCCCTCCTCAGTAGATGGCCTCTTTTGCTTGTGGCATGCGGAAGCTAGGGGATCCTTGGTAGAAAAAATTGGGGAATTATGCTCTTAGCTGTTCTTTGGGTGATTTGGGTTGAAAGAAATAATCGTTGCTTCCGGAATTCGAGGGCCTCTTTAGCGGGGGTGTTCAGTAGGGTTCTGTTGTTGTGTAGGGATTGGGTGCCTTAGGTTTCCTTAGTAGGGGTCTTCCTAGCCTTAGGGCTAGTTTTGTTGTATTTTAGCTTTCTCTCTTTTCTTTTCTTTTGGTTCTTTCTTTCTTTCTTTCGTTCTTTTTTTTTTCCTGCTTTGGCTTTGCCTAATAAATTGATTAATCTTTCAAAAAAATAAAAAATTATTTACCATATTTTCCCTATTATTTTAATTAAAAAGTAAAAGTATCATGTAGCTTATGCTACATGCTAAGAAGAGGGGCGGATGCTACGCTACGTGCTATTTAAAACACTACTAAGGATGAACAAGTCAAAGATGTTTTTGATGTTGTGAGTGGTAGCATAGCTTGGAAAATCAGATTGTGGAGAAGTCTTTCTAGTGAGGAATCAATCCTATTTGTGGATCTTTTGGGTAAGTTGAGTGCGGTACATATCAATTGCTCATATGAAGATGGGAAGATTTGGAGGTGGTTAGCAAATGGCTCTTTCTTGGTTAGATACCTCTTCTCAATCCGATGGCTCAAGAGGAAGCTTCTCCTCCTACTATTGTCTAGAGCCCCTGTGCCCCCAAGAATTAAGGCTTTTGCTTGGGTTGCGATGAAAAAAATAAAATATCGACTCTGGATAACTTAAAGAAGCACAATATGACTTCCCCAAGTATGTACTTTATGTGCAAGAATGAGATAGTATCTATTGACCATCTCTTCATTGACTACATAGTGGCTAAAGAGATGTGGATCTTTTCCTTGGATCTTTGGGGCCTCGTGTGTGTTCAATCATTCTATCAGGGAGTTGTTGATGGAATGGCATTGTCGGCTGTTCACTTCAATGGTAGAAAGGAGATCTGTGGAAGATGGCACTCTTTGGCATCCTTGAGTTTGTGTAAGTAAAGGAGTAGAAGAATCCTTGAAGGCAAAGCTTTGCTGATTGATCTGTTAAGAATTCTGGCAATGATTGTTTGTTTTTCCCTCATTGGATGAGACAATCACTTGTTGCCGGCTGCCTTTTTCATTTTCTTTTAATAATATCTTAGTCTTTTTTCAAAAAAAGAAAAAAGAAAAAGAAAAAAGGAGAAGAAGAAGAAGAAGAAGAAGAAGAAGAAGAAGAAGAAAAGTTCATGTATCAGAGTGAAAGGAATGATTGTGCCAAGATGGAAACCAAGTAGTGGAATTCGATCAACAAATCAATGATTGAAGGGCTGGTTAATCAGAATGCTAGTGTTTGGCCATGGATGGCGGAAATAGGAAGCACCTTCCCAACTAAAAGATCAAATTATATAGAAACAATTTAGAATGCCACTCTTGCATCTGTTATAAAATTTAGTTATAATCTTTCAATAAAAAAAATTGAAATTCAGTTATAGAGATGCAACTTATTATAGTGAAAAGCTAGCTGTAACTAAGGGCAGTGTTCATGTCAGTACCAGGAGGGTTGACACAAGGTCATGTGTTTCAATGTAAGTGTACTTGGTGTTAGGTTCTATGGTTGGAATTGCAGAAAAGGGGGCAGAAGATGAGCTGAAAGGTTCAAGGCACTTGCATGCTACTTTTCCGTTTCAAGCGGTGAGGCTGCCATTTTCACTACCAAGCTAAACTTGTTGGCCAAGTTAGAGTCTTACTCAGGCAGACTTGCAGAATAGAAGTAAGAAAAGAAGCTAGGCAAAACTGCTGCAAGTAGCACGCAACCTGAACTGAGCAAGCCAGTTTTGTAACTGATAACAAGACTAATAAAGAGACCCCAAGGAGGAGGCAAATTAGGTGAAGTCTCTACAAGCCCAGACTCATAGATAGTCTTCTCTTCTTCTCTCTCAAAGCTCTCTCTGCAGACATACGGAGATAGTAATAGTCTTGATTTTTCCAACTAAGGTGCTTTCTACAGGTGCTGGGGATGAGAGGTCTATGTGAGATGCTCCGAGATTGTGGCATATGGCTTCAATTTTGTAGGCTTGGATGAATGAGAAGCTGCATTCTCAGACCGCATATTTTCTAGTCTCCGAGGGATATTTATCAAATCAGCATTCGATCTTGGATCAACTTAGGATGGAAAGTACCCTTCCTGGGTAATTCTGCCTCATGGGATCAAAAGCCTCTTCAAATTACTGGATATGCCGTTGACAATGACTGTTTGGGAATTAGCCTATTCAGGACCCCTTCAGGCAATGCCCATTGAGAGATCTCGGACTTTGCTTCCATGGATAAATCTGGCTGGTATGAAATGAGGGTCCCTGGCTTCTGATGTTGTTGCTTTGGTTCAGCGTGGGTCTTTGGCTGTGATTTGTGAGAGTTCATGATGAAAGGTTTCGGTCTAGAATGTGCTTCATGTTACCTCAATAATGCTAGTATCTGAACATTCTTTGGTGCAGCTTTTTGACACAATTCAGTCATGAGGTCTTCTAAGTTAGAACTTGCAAAATTGAAAGCGAATCTCATAAAAAGACCACAAGGCATGGGTACTGGTTTTGATATATGTGGGTGAGACCATTGTTAATTGGAGTGATGGTAACGATATCACTATGCTTGAAAACCATTTTAAACAGAGGTTTTGACGCAGGACAATGTGCCTATCAATATGATGTGGAATGAAACTAGAGCGGAGATGTAAAAAAATGAATAATCAAATGAAATCTACTAAAATCACATGTGCGGAAATCCAAATTAGCAATAAACCATGCACCACAACCATAAACTCCAAGCAAATAGTAAATGAATAATAAAATCTCAAAGGTCGGGACCCATGGAAGGTAGAACTTCCATGTCCAAGCATAGGGCTAATCCTAAAATCCAAGGATGAGGCTCTAGGGTTCCAACGGGTATGGTTGAAATTAAGGACGGATGAGAATTAGGGTTAGCTTTAGGGTTTGGATGATTTGGGAACTGGGGATTTAGGGATTTAGGGCTATGGGATGGTGAAAATTCGGATTTGGATGAAAGGGGATATCCAAATTTGAAAGTGGTGTGGGATTAGGCTAGGTTTGAATGATTTGGATGGGAAAAAGTTGGGGTTTTGGGGAAAAACGAATTTTAAGGTCTCGTGGCCCTATGCCGAATGAAAAACGGTTCAAGGATTGAGGATTTTGGGTTTGGATTCAAGAAAAATGAAAAGAACTATTAATCGGATGAAAGTAATCGATCAAAATACCTTGATTTGTAGAGAAGAAGAAGAGAAGAGGGACACTGGCGGCATCACACCAAAAGGGGTTCCAATCACTAGAGGGTTCAAGCTCATCTCAAACAAGAAAGAGTTCTCTTAAAAATTCATAAACATATCATATCATGATAATTAGGTTTTCTCACAAAGTATATATAAGCCACTTTTGGAAAAAGTGCACTCAGGTGCCTAAAATATAAAAACGAATGACAAAACGACGCCTAAATAAATCGGTCCGTGCGTTGGGTCGGACTGTCCGATTGTGCTCTGTTGGACAGTCTGACAGATCTGTTGGACTGTCTGATAGACCCCAGAATCTGGTATGTCCGCTGGTCCTCTGCTCCTCTGTTATGCTCCCGATCATGTACTCCTGTCATATGCTCCACACGTGCTCCTCATATGTCATCGAAACACAACGAGATGGGTGCGCATGTCTGCTATGCTGGTATACTCGGGAAAAGGAACATGATGGTCTGATGTCCACATCGGGTTTAAAATCAAAGGCCCATTAATCTTCTGTAGTTATTGGTAATCAATAATCATGGCTTTCCTTTTGGAATCTATTTCATGCTGTTTGGATTCAATTGTCTATTCGCACTACTTTTGGACCTCATCCCTGAATGTTGAATAAAAAAAGATGACCTGGACAACTTCCTTTCTCCATGGTAAGGATTGAATGATCTTCATGTAAGAGAATTCTGTAAATAATCATGGCTTTCCTTTTCGAATCTATTTCATGCTGTTCGGATTCAATTGACTATTCCCACTTTTGGAACTCTTCCCTGATTGTTGAATAAAAAAAGATGACCTGGACAGCCTCCTTCTCTATGGCAAGTATTGAATAATCTCTGGACATGTAAGAGGATTCTGTAGAGTTTTAAAAAAAAAAAATCTTAATATAAAAGCCACATACATGTAAATGAATAAAGAATGACAAGGGAAAATGATCCCTGGTATTATTTTAATTTCGTGTTTGAATCATTACTATTTAAAGGTTCTTGTAATTTTTGGGATTTTTATACAAGAGATACTACCTTTGACTAATATCATTTTCCAGGGTTTTTCTCCTCTCTCTCTCTCTCTCTCTCTCTCTACACACACACACACACACACTTTTTCATTGATTTAATGTCTGGTTCAATTTGTTTTCTTTTGCTTTAGTGAATTTTGGTTTATTCATAGAAAAGAAACGCATTGATAAAGAACTCTGTTGACAGAACTGATTGGACTCATCGATACGGAGTACCGAAAGTCTACGTTGAGAGAGAGATGGACAATGCTAGTGACTTCACCTTTTGTCAGGCAAGTTGTTTTTTCATTCCATGGAATGGCAAGTTGTTAGGCATACATACGTGTGTCGTGCATGTTTGTATCTTAGGTCTGCTAATCCTGCAAGCGTGTATAGGGCATCCCTTCTGCATGCCATGATGTGCCTGTGTGACGCATGGGTTTGAGATCTATGCTGTCCATCCGGTAGGTCTCGCTGTTTGGATTCCCTGGCAAAAAATCGGGCTGATCCACTGATCAGATGGACTGTAGGTTTATGAATCAAATGGAGAACTAAAAAGAAGATTAAGTGTTTTCAAGCCATCATGCTGTTTCCAATATCAAGGCCAAGTTAATGAATAGACCAGCCTGATTTTTGGGCCAGGGCATCTGCACTCCTGTGCCATGTGGCACATGCACATAGAGGGGCTGCCTTATACACGTGTGGGATTAGTAGACCTTTTATATATCAGTGCTGACAATCTCTTGAAAATTGTATGAATCGATGGAATATGTGGTATGGTTTCTTAAAAACTTCCAGGAGTGTCTGTTTAGGTTGGTCCAAAAATAGATGAAGCCGATTTGGAATCTCCAAAAAACATCCCTAATATTGGTGCCATCACAATCGAAGATGGACTTTCGACTGGTACAAGCGTTAATAAGATCGATGATTCCCCAGTGAAGGATGGATCGTTGGATGAGGCCACATCCAAGAGGTCAGCTGCTATTGATTTGGTGCCTCCAAAATCCAAAGGAAGCGAATCTTCGGAACCAGGAAATCTTGGAGATGATGTTAATGGCTCACAAGAACAGAAGATTGTGCCAAGAAAGCCTGCTGTGCGGGTAAAAGTTCCCTTTGAGAAAGGGCATAGCCAAATGGACTGGCTAAAGATTACTCGGACACATCCTGACCTTGCAGGTACTTTATGGGCTTCTCTTATTATTATTATTTTTTAAATATTTTAGGGTGTGTTTGAATATGCCTTTGAATTGAATTGCAGTAATTAGTCTATCAAAGTGGAATTAACCATATTGCTAAAACTTGCTGACTTGATGTGAAACCTGGCCAAGTCAACTAGACTCAGCCAGATTTTGAGCTGAGTCTGTAGTACATGGGAGTGGAGTACCCTCAACCTCTTTCAGAGAAGCAAGAGCACTTAACCAACTAGTTATGCAATAATTAGTTACGAGTCTGTAGTACATGGGGCTGGAGTACGCTCAGGCCTCAACCTCTTTCAGAGAAGCAAGAACACTTAACTGACTAGCTATGCAACAATTAGCTGCTTCTTTTCTTATTCTATAATACTTATATAAAGACAACTAATCGAAATATCCAGTTGAGTTGAGTCAGTTGAGTCTTCGAGTCAACTCGACCTGAATGAACATTGAGTCGGGTTTTCGAGTTTTTAAACTATGGAGTTAACTAAATTGTAGTTTCCTCGTCATTCATATTGAGAGTCCAGGCTCCAAATGGCAATTCTGTTACGTTCAAGTTGGACTTCAAGTAATGCAACTGCAAATTTGAGATCACTCAGTAAGATTTTATATTTATTGGTTGTTGTCATTTTTTTCATGATTAAAGTGAAGTTTTGTAATTCCAATTTGAGGCACCACCTTTTTATGGATACTAAAATACATCAACGATTGTTGCCATTTTTGGTGATCGAAGTGAAGATTTGTGATTCAATTCACTTGTGCAACCGCGCAACCTTAGACAATTTTATACATGGTATATGATCAGCCATTTAATGAATGAAAAGGTCAGTGTTATGTTTGAACACAAGCTACTGCTATACTCTTTAAATTTGGAAGTTTGGAATTGATGCTTTTGGAGTAATGGTCAATGTAGTACCTTGTCCTCATGCACCTTTATGAACAGCTAACGTGCGAAGTGTTTTTTTTTTTTTTTACTTGGTTCAAAATGAGGAAGTAGCATGCAACTTTCAGTTACTTTTCTTTCAAGCTCAACTGAAAGTAAGGTGATATCAGTTCAGAACCTGGTCATTCAGTGTGAATAGGTGACCAAAAACTGCCATTTGGTTATTTCTGCTTCATTATATGATCGTAATTGTGATCCAATATGTGCATCCAAACACGGCTTCAGATAAGATACCAACCCAATGTTTTCTGTTGGTTTGACGCATGGTCTGTTCCAGGACTAAAAGGCCAATCAAATAAAAGGTTCATTTCGATGGAAGAAGTTAAGCAGCACAAAACAGAGGGCTCTATTTGGACGGTTTTAAGAGGTCATGTCTACAATATCTCGCCCTACATGAAATTTCACCCTGGAGGTATGAACGTGGTCTCGTTTGGGCCCTTTTTTCTGAACTGTTGAATGCTAATATTTTGAGTTATTTGACGTCTGAAATTTACATATTTCATCCAAATGCTGCCCTTTATTGACAGTTAACGTATGCGTTCATCACCATCATCATCATCATCATCATCATCATCTAAGCTTTATCCCAATTAATTGGGGTTGGCTACATGAATCTTGTTCCGCCATTCTACTCCGTCAAGGGCCAGGCCTTCATGTAGACCATAGGTCATCGAGGCTTTTTCTTACTACCTCCATCCACGTCCCCTTTCAGGCCTTCCCCTTGCCCTTTTAGAGCCTTCAACTTGTACCAACTCACTTCTTACCTGCTGTTGTTCTTTATCTCTGTTGCACATGACCAAACCATCTAAGTCTATTTTACCTCATCCTATGACCTTTTGGTGCTCCTAAGTTCCCTTGAATGCATTCATTTCTAATTCTCTCCTTCTTCATCTTCCCACTCATTTATCTCAACATCCTCATTTCAGCTATACGTCCTATGAACATGTTGTTCTTTAACTGCCCAACATTCTATCCCATAAAGCATGGTGGGTCTTATAGCTATACTATAAAAATTTCCTTCCAATTTGAGTGGTATGACTATCACATAAAACTCCAGAGGCATATCTCAATTTCTTCCACTCATCTTGAATTCTACTGGCAACATCCTTTTCAATCTCGCCACTCTCATGAGTTATTATTATTATTATTTTTTTCAGAGAGAACAACAAATTTATTAAGAGATCTGCTGCAGATGGGAAAATAATACAACCCAAACACAAAAATAAAAAAGAGACATATTTGCAGCCATGGCCGCATTTATATAGATCGCACAATCCAAAACAAGACCCTTAACTTCTCTCATAACCTCATCCATGAACACACATTCATTCTGAAAGTAATGTACATTCCAAGCTCCCCAAATAACCCAAAATATGGCCATGATGATCAACCTCCACTTAGCTTTCATTGCTTTTCCTACTCCCCCATGCCAAGCCCACAAGGTCTCCACTTTCATGAATTATCGACCCAAGGTATCGAAATTTCTAGTCCCTTGCCAGGCTTTGAAACAAGAATGTTTTTGTGAATAGCTTTTTGTACCCCGTCATTCCACCACTAAGTTCTCTTTATGATTGGCTTTTTCTGTCCAGATACTCCTAAAACATCGTTTGCCTTTTTCCTAAATTACCCAGCCATCTCATTTCACATAACATTTACTTCTTCCTCAACATTCCACTTCCCTTTTCCCATCAATTTATCTCTAAATAACATTGCTTTATCTTTTTTTAAATTCCACCACCTAGTTTTTGACACCTAATTCACTCCCTTTCTTCCATCCACCTACTGTGTTATTATTTTTATAGCCTTAATCAAGATTTCTATCACTTTTCCCCCCTCTTTTCCTTTTCCTTTTTTTTTTTTTTTTTTAAATTATTCTTTGAATTGTTGACTTGGGTATTTCTTTATCTGTATTTTCTTTCCTCTTCACTTTCACACGGATGACTTGATTTCTAGGTTCTGTTGGCCAGTGTGTTCTATAAGGTGAAAAAGATAGATGTTGCCTGGAACTTTTGCCTGATTAATCTCTCCCTCTCTCAGGTGTTGATATGCTCATGAAGGCGGCGGGAAAAGATTGCACGTCATTATTCAGTATCCTTTGTCTGCTCTGAGTCTGAGTCTTGTTGGCCCCAGCATCACAGATTTTCGTCTCCATAAGCCAAATCTCTTCATTTTTATAGGGGGCCTGATTTGGGAGCTTGGTAAATATTTGGGTGGAAAATACTTCCAAGAAAATGAGGTTTTCCCTGATTGGGAGTTCACTTTCTACCAGAAAACATTTTCAAAGGATGTGTTTTCAAAGTCCTAAAGAAATCCTCCACCCCCCCCCCCCCCAAAAAAAAAGAAAATGCCACTCTCCCCTTTTATTTCCCGAGCTCCCAAACAAAACCTAAAGAAAATTGAAAGTACCAATTAGAGCTTTTTCCTTACAATCAGTCCCAGGAATCATTTTGGTGTTTTGCTATCACTACACACACACCTCACCATGTACCTGCTCGGGTATAAAAATAGGTCAGTCATTCATCAGGTGGGTCATGTCTCCATTGTTGAGTGTGGATGGCTGGCCAGATTTTTAACTGCCCATTTTCTTGGGCATGCGGCCCACGAGATGTGGTGTTAGCAAAACCCTGTACACAGGAAATGGGATCCTTAATTTTCTGTCCTAGATAAATACCATGCCTGGGTGAATGCTGAATTCTTGCTGGAGAAGTGCCTGGTGGGCATTCTAGATGATAGCCGATGAAGGACAGCCACAGATCATGAACATCACTGGCCTGGTGATCAGTGTACCATTGTCTTCCAATATCATCAAACTCATCCACATGCACGGGCTTAATAAACCATATATGCCGCATGAATGTCACAGCATATCTTGTCTCTGCAAAATGTTAATAATTTACACAAAGTTGTAACTGCCGTCGTTCAAGATTGAGGGCGTCTTATTTGCCAGTTTTTGGCTATCAAATGAAACTGATCCCATTATGTGGGTAGTTTGGTCTGGACCTATTCAGTTGCTGTTCAGTTTCAACAACTGATGGTTTTCTTTTCTTTTCCTTTTCTTGTTCATGTTCTTCAATTTCCTGTTCCTTGGTTGGTAAGATAGGGCTTGAACCCAACAATGTTGAGGTAGAGTCGACTTTAACAACGAGCCACATGTAGGGCTGTCAATGGGCTGGGTTGGACTGTCAGGTTTTTGGGGCAGGCCAACTCCGATCTGGGGTTGGGATGGAATACTGATATTGAGGGTTAGTCCTGTATCCAAAATTCAACCTTGTTTATTAGTCGGGCTAGGCTGAGCCTCAGTGTCTGTTCATCTTGTTCGTTTAGGGTTACAAGAGCATAATAGTTTCCCATCGCGTGTGATGGGTCACTGATGTAGGATGTGGAACAGAGACATGCTTCAAATGGTTGGACCAAAAGAAGGTGGACCCAAAATCGACCATAACTTTTGATCTGTGTATCGTTATGGTACGTACAACCTATGAATTTTACCACTTTTCTTTCTTGGATTCGAGAATTCTCGTGGGTTCAAGGTATTTATCCTTTGAGGAAGGTGGTGGATCATATACTCATCACATTACGTCTTTCCCCTCCGTCAGTCACACCTAGTGAACATACCAGATATTACATAAAAGTAGGTGGACAGGCTCATGCCCCACCTGGGCAGTGCGTAATCATCACAGGTCGGGCTAGGTCCATCTGTTTTGGCCTGCTGGGGCAGGTTTAGGATTTATTATGCGGGCTTGGAACCCTAAACAAATTAAGGGCTAGACTCCTAAAATTAGTTTTGCACCTTCTAAAAAAATGGTGGTGGCTCTTCAACCGGAGGCATGGCATAGTTGTCCGGAATTTTTTTTAGCATAACCGAAAATTTTGCTCTAAAGATAATATTAGCAATGCTATTTTTCTCATTGAATTTGGACCACTAATATTTTTATTTTTAACCATACATGAAGTAGCCACGAATTGATGGTTAGAATTGATTAAGCAGTGTGATTATAAAAGCTGTACATCAGAGCCGCATGTGGGACCCAGTGGGACCCACAATTTGGACGGTCTGGACAAAAGCTGTACGTCAGAGCCGCATGTCAGGATGATTTCACCGTCATTTTCAAAATGGTGCTTCGTTAACCTATTTGTTGGGCGGGCTTGCTTGAGTCCAACTGGTTGGACCATAAGTTGCTGTCCGCAGCAGATAATTTTTGGGTGCGGCTTGGGTGGATCCTGGGATCCATTGAGGTGGGTGGGGCCATCGTGATGTATGTGCCTTACATTTTGACAGATCATTCAGGGCATGATCCCAAAAATGAAGCAGATCCAAGTCTTAGGTGGACCAGGCCACAAAAAACAGTGGTGATTGAAGCATATCTAAAGCCAGTGTATCTCACACATGAAATAGTGGGAATTGAACACCTACCAAGTTTTGGATCAAACTATTGTCACTGGGATTTGGCTAATAGATAAGGTCAGTCGTGACTGACCTTGTGAGCTTTTTCACCATCATCTTCTCAAGATGAAGTAAGCTTGTAATACTTTGAGATCGTCGATACTACAAGAAAGGAAAGAAGTAGGTAGTAGGGAGGTGCCGGCCACCGGTTGTAAACTCTTCAATGCCTAAGTCAAGCAAGTCAAACTCAAACATAAAGGTTGTATTAGTGAGAAATGACGTACCTTATTCTGTAGATTGGGATCCTATTTATAAGACGCTGATGAAGCTCAGGACATTAGAGTCATTCATAAATACGTCAGGAGAATCACGAATAGGTGGGAGTCTTATCTCATAATTGTAGGAGAGATCTATGACTGAAACAGTGCTGGATCTTTATTTTGTCTGTGTTTGGCGGATCTGCTCTAGACTTATCACATCGCCTCTCTGACGGCTTGGTCTATTCGAGGTGTGGAGCTTAGTGCCCAAGCTCTTTTCCTTTCGATTTCTCACTTAGACTATAGATCTTCCTAAGATGACGAGTTTGAGCTCCTCTTTTAACTTAGCTTTACAGCTCATCCCCCAATCGCACTTGTAGATAACTGATGAGGACATGGACTTTTGCTTTGGCTTTTGTAGATGTTAATAGGACTATAGCAGGAAGCTTGGCAATCGATGCCCCTTAGCTCGGAGGGCTTTGACTTATTAGCTCAGCCCCTTCGCTTCTCAACCCGGAGGACCGTGCACTTATACTTGTTAGTCCTTTGGGCCTTCCTCCATGTGTGGAACCAGTTTGGAATTCCCCACAACAAAACTGATATTTGTGCTATCTTTCATCCATGTTGTGTGACTTTACGAACGGATTGGATTACAAATAAACATCAATGTCGGCCCTAGGAAGGTTTCAATGGTGAACGTCATTATCCCACTGTTTCCTGTGATGTGGTCCACTAGAACTTTGGATATGCTTCAATTTTGGGCTCATCTGCTAAAATGACCTGATAAAACAGATGGACGGTTTGGATAAGATACATACAATGCAGTGGGCGCCACAAAGTTTACTCAGTATGCTTACAGCCTACTTCGTTACTCATAGTAAGGCAAACCGTTAGAAGGGTTGGATATGGGGGCGGATTGGGTTCTAATCCTAGAGACGGACGGTCCTGTTGGGGCCTCTGTGGGGACCACCTTAGTGTATGTGTTTTATCCACACCACCCATCCAATTTTACAGATCATTTTAGGGCATGAACCGAGAAAGTAGAAAGATTGAAGGCTTGAGTGGACTACACCATAGGAAACAGTGGGGATTGAACATCTACCATTGAAAACGTCTCGGGGGCCACTCAACCCTCAGATAATCCTCTCTCTCTCTCTCTCTCTCTTTGAAGGACCCTTTGGTGTGTGCTTGCAACATCACATCAATAGGAAAAATCTAATTCACAATCTAAAGTAAGTAATTAGGAATTATTTATAGACCCTTTTGGGAAGTGGCAGACAAATCTAGGGCAACGGTATGATTGTGGCTATTTTATAAGCCACAAACATTATCATATCTGCCCTAATAATCATATGAGACCAACATCATCATAATGCATTATGCTGCTAGGAAACCTCCCAATGCTTCAACGAAGCTTCGCCCTTGCTTTGCCTGGTCCACTTCCTTTGACTATATTGGACGTGGTGGGGACCTTAAATGCCCTTTCTTTAAAAATTGCTGAGGTCGTGAATTGTGGGGCCCGCATGGTTTTTTTTACATCTGAACCGTTCAAAAGATGCACTCCACCTTGATGATGAGGAGAACAAAAAATTAGCCGATGAAATTTTCTGCACGTGAATTTGGATTTTTTTGGCTTTTATGCACTGCTTTTGATGTTGTGGCCCACCTGATGATCAGATTGGGCTGACTTTAATTTACTTGTCAATGTAAATGGATGCATCTGATGGACGGTTTGGATGTCATAATGAGCCACGTGGACTCCACGATTCTCAACTTCCCCAATTTTTAGAGTAAAAATAAGCGAGGGCATTTTAGTCATTTCATCCACCGAAAAAAAAGAAGCATGCGTGCATGTGAGACGCAAAAAATCAGGGCAAAAGCTCGCTATCTGCCATGGTATTGGTGGCTGAAAATCAAACGAAAAGACAAAAACTTCATACTCGGGCGGAGGTTGATGGTTGATACGCCAGGTACACGTGGCATACTAGTAACTCGGATTAAACCGTTCCAATTGCGGTCCCTGTTTTAGATGGTCTGTAAACCGAACATTGACATCTTTTAGTCTACCAACTAGCTGATTGGTGGAAAATTAATGGACGTGAAAAGTCCTCAACGAACCATTTCCTATTAACCAGAGGTCATGGATATGACTTTTGTAAGACGGTCTATTTCAGTGGGACCATAAGATGGACGGTTTGATTTCATCTACCAAATGCCACGTGTACTTCTAAGTGCCTGAGTATGAACCGTCAAACACTCCCAGATCATCAAATAACTCCGCGTGAAGGAAAAGTCGAGTAGAATATGAGGAAATGCCCGCATTCACCGGATGGAAAATACATCAGTTCAATCATAACGGTTCTTTGGTGGCCCACCTGTTCAACGGTCATACTACATGCACATGCAATGCGTCTGGAGTGGATAGAGATGACAACCCCCGTATCATTTGGTTGGCCTTTTCTGTACGAAGAGATAAGATATTTCACAGTTTTAGAGGAGAAACGGTCACATCCAGCGGGTTGGTCGAAAGGTTAATGTCCAGCAAGGCTATAACTCGAGACATGTCATGTTCGTACGACATCCAACCCGTCCAATATGTTGGGCCCACCACTAAGATCACATTATATAAAATCATACCCATTCATTCATAAGAAAACCGTACTTATATTTCTTATTTATTAGTGGCTAAAAGTTAATTTCTATCATATGGCCATAAAATGAGTGGATGGGATTGGTTTTTCAAGAGTTGATCTTAATAGGTAGGTCAATATATTGGACGGATTAGATTCTGCATGCACAAGATAGGTTGGTAGCTATTAGGTGGATGGACAGTAACTTATGTACAACCAGTTGTATATGAGAATTTCCCTTCTTAGAGAGGGAGAGATTTACACCCAGCCTAATGGGTTGTTGCACCATTTCTTTTCTACTTTTTGGTGAATAGAGAGGGTGTATCTATCAATCACAGTGGCTGTAGATATCAATTTTCTTTTGAAATTATTTTATTTTTATTTTTAAAATTTTTTAATGTTTGGTTTCCCAGATTTGCCACCACCGTCACCGACCTAAATCCTAATGTCTGGAGAATCTTCTTCTCGTCGGTTTCTCGCCTTTTCTTTTAAATCTCACGAGATTATAATTTATAAATATCGACGTTTGCTAATTCCACATACGTGTGTGGAGCCGCACGCATCCATACATGTGTGAGATCTGAACCTTCCATCAGGCGAATTACACCGTTTGGATCTTCTGGCATAAGAAGCAGGCCATTTCGCACCTCATTTGTGACACACTGCATGTCAAAGAAATGAATGGATAGGAAAAACTCTTACCATCAATTTACTTTGTGTTTTGTGGTCCACATGAAGAGTGAAACTGTATGATTTTCCGGGCAGAAGATATAAAAATTATTTCTAACGTTAGAGAAACCTCAGATCTCACGCTTGTACTTCATATTTGCACGTGTTCCCGCAATGTGGATGTGTAGCGCTATACGCGCGCGTGGAATTAGAAAAACTCACAAATATCTCATCAAGCAGCTTCACGCGGTGAGAGAGTAAAATCTGAGTTGGTTGTTGGCAGCACAGGTGCAGACGAAGAAAACGTGTATGCTATATCTGGCCGTTCATCCTGTGCGTCTCGTGGACAGGGCCTTGATTTGTATGGGCCCAGTTTAAAAATTATGTTTCTTGCTTGGATGTGCCAGGGCATGTGTGGCCCACCTGACGAATGGCCGTGGCGTCGCACACATGTGCCAGCTTCAATCTCTCTTCGCGCGAATCACTCGCAAGTTGCAGCTTCAAATCGAAACATAGAAAATTTTGTGGATTCCTATATTAGTTCTGCACAATTTATAAAACGGTGGTGACTCTTGCTCCTCACAAATGGCATTGATATGTAGCCATCTGGACCATCCAAGTTGTGGGTCCCAGTGTGGATAGATTAATTATCCAAATTCACATCGATCAAGGAATCCTAACCGTCTAATAATGACTATCAAACGTATGGTTAAGATTAAAATATCGAGTGGTCCAAATTCGACGGGAACAATCGAGAGCAGTATTCTCTTCTCATTTCAACTTTTTAAGGTTATGCTCGATCTACACTTAGGTCAGCTAATTTTAACTAGTCTGGATTGCCGTACAACCCGCCATGTGTACGGTTGAAGAGTCTCCGCAACTTTTTAAGCTATGCGAAGCTAACTTACCGTTGGATCTGAGCTAATCTGCCACATGACACGTGATAATGCTCGTGCCCATGTTCTCCCACGACATTGGGCCCCACACGCCTTCCAAGAGCCTGATTTGGTGCATGGCTCCTATATACCGCAATGGCCGGGGAAATAAATCCAAGATGCACCAAACGCCAACAAACAACTCTCGCCCATTCCTCATGCAATAGCAATAATGAGAAATCATCCGGTGCTCACCTTGCCAATAAGCTATATTTGACATCTGGACAGTCCAATCAATCGATCCGGACCGTTCAAGAAGTCCATTAGTCAACATTTCATGGGCTACCATGCAAAAGGTCATACGGTTGATGATTATAGTTGTCAGATCAATGGACATTAAAATGGATGGTTAAGATTAGAATGTTCCTATCGATTGATCCGGACTGTCCATCAAATCCAGCACATATTTCATGGGCTACCATGCAAAAAATTACATAGGCTGATGATTGTAATTGTCCGATGAGTGAACTATTAAATGGACTGGTTAAGATTATAGTATGCGCTTGACTGTCCATCATGTCCAGCGCCTATTTCATTGGCTACCATGCAAAACGTCACGGTAGCTGATGATCTTAACCATCCGATCCATGGCCTAATAATGGATGGTTAGGATTATTCATATAAGTATAGGTCCAATCAACAATTTGGGTGGGCCATCTATTTGTCGAATCAATCATATGAACCCGAACCATCCCAGCCATAGGCTGGAAGATAGAAGGCGCCGAATCAGACGTCTCATTGATGTGATTTTTGCACGGTCGGCCATGAACGAGTGTCGGCGCTGCTGGACCGTCCGGCTAACCTTCCATGTGCTGGATGCGTGCCATGAGTCATGTTCTCTTTCACACATCACTCTGGGACGCGGTTTGGCCGGTGGCCCATTGCTAGCGAGCTTGCTAGTGTGAAAGCTCTGTGGGCCCCACCCTGATGTATGTGTTCTATCCATACCGTACATCCATTTTGCCAGCTATTTTTAGGGCATGATTCCAGAAATGAGATAGATCCAAAGCTCAAGTGGACCACACTACAGAAAACAGTGGGGATTGAATGTTTACTGTTGAAAACTTTTTGATGACTATAAAAGTCATGGATCAAGTTGATATTTAGGTCCGTGTGACCTTATGAACAGGTTGGATGAGAAATAAACCTAACTGTGGACCCAACAAAGATTTCAATGGTGGAAATCACAGTCCCCACTCTCGTCTATGATGTGGTCAAATTGAGCTTAGGATCTGCCTCTTTTTTTCTTTTTCTTTTTTTCTTTTTTATTTTTTTTTATTACTTTGTCTTACAATTAGATAGTAAAATGCACAAGACTGCATCGGTAAACGACATGAAGCTGTTGACACCTGCATGCTGGATGTTGTTGGGGTCACTAGCTAATCACATCCATCATTTTGAAAACGTGTCACAAGATCAAAACCGCTAATTTGGTATATTCATTTAATGGGCCATCGTCCAAAAGTCACAATCCTTATGTTAATGGAATGAACATCAAAGCACCAAATCAGCAAACGGCTCCAATTGAGGAAAGTCCCACTTATTTGTGAGTTTATCTAGACCGCGAGCAGGATGACCCACCTGGTTAGTCGAGTAGCTGGTCTATCGTGTTTCTGATATACCTTGTTAGAAACGTGTAAAAGGAGTGCTTGATTGCTGTTTGCATTTAATAAAATTGGCCGATTGCTTTATGCAACTAGGATAGGGGTCGATTTCTTGGCTGATTTCGTTGGACGATTGTTGTTTAAGAAGTAAGATAGTGGCCGATTGCATCTTGTGTTTGGAAAAAGTGGCCAACTGTAGCCAATTATATTTTGCATTTCAACTGGACACAAAATCGATCGATGTTTACCAATGATAAGGAAAGTAGCCGATTCAGGTCTGTACCTTAGACAATGGTTGATTGTATCTGTATCCAAGCTTACGCCCCGTTTGGTTGCAAAATCCAGGTTCTGGATAAAAACTGAGATTCCACCATTGGAATCCAAAATTGGAGAAACTAGAAATGAAACCAAGTTAATATGGAACTTGCTGTTTGGTTGAAAATTGTATAATCTAGATTGTGTTCCAACCGTTGTTTGTGGCATGGCCCACTTGGGCTTTGGATCCGCCAGAGAACCTGACCCCTCGCCTATTGTAGTCCCGCAAGATAGATGACTGGGTTGGATGGCAAATAAACACTATAGTGAGCCCTAGTAAGTTTTTTATGGTGGATGTTCAATTATCATTGTTTTCCTTGTGGTGTGGTCCACTTGAGATTTAGATATGCCTCATCTTTTGTCTAATGCCTTTAATTGAGCTTTCAAAATGGATGGACCGTGTGGATATAAAACACATATGTCGTAGATGCGCAACTGCATATATGGCATATATGGAGGTGGGTTATGCTAACTTCCGCCTCTTTTCCTTTTCGATAGAAATGGTGTAGGGAACCGTTTTCACCTAATCCCGGTTCCAGCCAAATTAAGCTTCCGTGCGGAATCCTATTTGGTTGGAACTTGTCACCAAACACACCGGTTAAAATTGGATTCTACTGGAATCCCGATTTTAAGCTGGAAACGAGTTTCCAGGTGCCGACCAAACGGGCCCTTAGTTTGCTAACAACTACTAAGATAGATGTCATATAGAGAAAGAAGGAAGAAGTCTCTGGAAAAGTTGAATATGGATGGAATCGTAAAAACATGGAAGAGTGGGTACATACCACAAGCAGTTAGAAGGACACTTGTCAATGGAAGAAAGCAAAATACTCTCTGAAAAGTTGGTAGTATATTTAGACAATTGTTGTAACCATCTGTTAAGGGCAGTATCTAGATGGTGAATGAAGTCTATAAATAATTAAAGAGAGAGATAGAGCAAAGGTTGCAGCACCAAACAACAACAAACAAAATCAATCTATCTTTCCAATTTACCAAGTCCGTTATATTTTGTAGTGTAATTAGTCTCTTTTTACATTCCAATTACTTTATGTTTCTTAGTGTAAGACATCCAATACCAACCAAATTAAATCTACATTTCAGTCTAAAGCTTATCATGTTTTCCATTTTATTATTTACGTTTCTTAGCGTAATCAATTTTCTTTATTTTTCTTAACTTAACCGCATGGTTTATATTCAGTAGTGTAACCCTTGTGATTACATTTCATAGCAGTAAGTTTGAGCTCTTTAATTAGTAAAGTTTTTCTCTCTCTACAATCGTATTTTCTATTAATAAAGAAAAGTAAAGATCGTCTGCATGACCGATTGTAAGTTTTTCTTTCTGCTCCTTTAATTTTTATTGCGAAAAGTCATTTCGTTTAGAAGGCAAAAGTGCAACCCATTTTCGGAGGACGAATTCCACCCTAAAAAATTGCCTGATTATTATTATAACACTAAGCGAGTGGCTAATTAGACGACCGATCTTTACAAATCTTGGTCATATACTGTCGATCACGATATATCTACCTTTCTTGGCGTTCGGAGTTATCGTTGTTCGGTTGGAATCGAGCCACAAAATTTGATTCTGAGACGCCCACACACACATCACACACGTAGCTGAAGAATAACGAGCAACAATAGCCTCATCAGTAAGGTGCACAAAAAAAAAAAAGTGACTTTTTGCATGTGGCGGCACATATACACACGTACATTAGGCTCCATTACCTATGTTCTAGTGACCCCTCCACTACCTATGTTCTCAAAAAGCTCAGTGGGACCCCCATGATGAATGTGTTCTATCCACACCGTCTATCTAAAATGAGCCAAAAAGAGGCTAAGTCAAATCTCATGTGGACCACACCATAGGAAACAGTGGTGATTGAACAGCCACAAAATAAATGTTACAGTGGGCCCTATGAAGTTTTTAATGGTGGGGTTCAATCATCACATTTTTCTATGATGAGTTCTACCTTAGATTTGATCTTCCTCATTTTAGGGCATAAGCCTAAAAATGAGGCTAATCCAAATCTCACGTGGACCACACCACAAGAAACAATCGTGATTGAACGGTCACAAAATAAATGTTACCGTGGGCCTATGAAGCTTTTAATGGTGGGGGTTCAATCATCATGGTTTCCTAAGGTGTGGTCTACCTGAGATTTGGATCTTCTCCATTTCTAGGTTCATGTCCTAAAATGAACTGGCATCATGAATGGAGGGCATGGATAGATTACATACATCATGGTGATGAAATTTTGGAACTGGTCTAGACTGCACCCACCTCAACCGAGGTGTGGAATTTTGAAACTGGTCTAGACTGAATGTGAGCATGGCCTGCCTCATGAATGCACCTTCTTTATTTATTGCCAGTCCCACACAAGAAGGGGCCACCTTATGCACTGGTGAAAGGACGCCGATTGCCTGGCAAAGCCTTTCACGGGAATTTCTTTGGAAGCTCTGTGGGTTCACCGTGATGTTGATGAGAAATCCACTCAGTCCATCCATTTTTCCAAATCATGCTTAGGACATGGCCCCAAAAACTGAGGAAGATTCAAAACTGAAGTGGGCCGCTCAATAGGAAATAGTGGGTTGGTAAATTCCTACCATTGAAACCTCCCTGAGGTCCAGTGGTCCACCATGACATTTACATGCCATCCATACTGTTCATAAGGTCATTTTTACTGGGATGAACTTAAAACACAAAAATATTAGCCTGATTTAAAATTTATGTGGCCTCACGAAAGTTTCAACTGTCTATGTACAATCTTAACTATTTCATGGCTCACTTGACAATTTTTAGCCATGTCCTAACATGATCTGTAAAATCCTATGAATACAGTGGATTTCTAACCAACATCATGGGAGGCCTCACTTATCTTCCCATCGTAGTGCGAAATACTTTTCGAGGCAATCGGCGACTCGGCGTCAAAGACATCCCACACATGTGCCGAGTTGGCATACTTATACGCGTATAAAGATATAGACAAGGAGGCATATACTGTACGCGGATTGCGTCCTACACTGGCAGATCTGTGCAGGAGATGGGGGCATCGTCTCATATTATTTTAAGTTATTAGTAAAAAAATAGTCAGATCCGACACCCAAATGGACCCTACCAGACTCTTGCATTTAATGCAACTGGCATTAAATGCAACCCAAGCTTACCATTTGGTGTGGTACAGTTGAGAGTTTGATCTGCCTCATTTTTTGGGTCATAGTTTAAAATAATCTGAAAAAGAGATGAACAGTGTGGATAAACAGATACATTACGGTAGTACATTCGTGGCTAAGGGACGGGAAGGGTTAGGAGGCAATTCGCATCACCGGACAAATGGGAAAGGAAGGCAAAGCTGTCTTCTAGGCAGACTGGGACGGGATGAGTAAAAAGGTCTGAAATTTCAGAAGTTGGAGATGCTCTGTAGGTTCCCCAAAAGTTGTGCCGAACTTGAATTTTATCCACACCCAGCTACAAATGCCAAAGTGTTAAGTTTATAAGGGGTGCGAATTAGGTGTTACCTGGGAACAGCTTAATGGGTGTTACCCTAACCGTGTGGGGCCCATATTTATGTATTTTTTATATATAGACACCGTCTATCTGTTTTTTCATTTCATTTTAGGGTGTGATCCAAAACCCTAACAAGATCTAAATCTCAGGTGGACCATACCACTAGAAACAGTGATGAATAATCATTACAAACGTTTTGCGGCCATAAAAGTTTTGGATCAATCTGATATTTTTATTTTCCCTTCATCAAGACCTTATTGACATTATCAAGAGCTTGGATTACAAATAAACATTATGAAAACCTTATGATGAGCTCTTTGGAATTTTTAATGGTGGAGCACTCAATGACACTGTTTCTAGTGGTATGGTCCACTTGAGATTCGGATCTGCATAATGTTTGGAACCTCACCCTAAAATGGGCTGTAGAAACGGATAGACGGCTTGGATATACAAAATATCATCCACGTGGGCCATACGTAGGGGTAACATCCACTAAGCTGTTCCAGGTGTAACACCTAATTCGTGCCCGTTTATAAGAGATCTGATCCGTGTATCGCTTGCTAACGGCCTGTTTGGATACAACCAAATAAGTTGCTTTCCTTATTGATGGCAGCACTTCAGTAATTCATTTGGAATAAATTACTTCGGTTAATGAATAATTATCTTTACTTATTTTATGAAAATTGGTTCAGTACTTCATTTTTTTTAATTATTTATTTTCACTTTTAATCCACCGACTACGATGAGAGGCGGTGCTCGTCCGTAGCAGTAAAAAGATGCTGGTTTTTGTGGCAACTGCCCAACCCATGTCGACCATCCAGCTTGTTGGGCCCACTGTAATGTATTTGGTCAAGGAGGAAGTCAAGACCAAGGATGACAAGGGCGCGATGAGTATGAAAGCCATTTTGGATACATAAAACAACAACCTAGGTTGTTCTATTGAGCAAGGCCGACTATTGAACGAGGTCGATTAGCTATCAGCTCGGACATCGGACCTCGATCGCCGGATCACCAAGCTTACATCTGGAATATTTCCTAAGTCAGAAAGATCGGCCAACCAGCTCTGCCTCTGCGTTGACCTTGCCCACGACCGCCATGAAGGCGCGCGATAGTTTAGGAGCACGTCCGAATAGACCGGGCACATTACCAACAGTAACATACGTGATCCACGTTATTGGGAATCACACCAAACCATTACGAACGTAACGCACATGTTCACTGCCCACTGTAGCTCTACGATTACCTTGTAAATAGGTTAATCCTCCATTGCAACAGGTACAGACAAATCTTCCCACATTACCTGCCTCTACCCTTTCATATTTCTGTCTGACTTAAGCATTAGAGGGCTAACAGCCGGTCCTGGCCACCCCCTTTTGGTTTTCCTTGTATTCTACGAGATCCAATAGACCTACATCCACTTACTTCAGGAGATCAGAGGAATCTTCCATCTAACGATGGATATCTTATCATTGCGACCATTGTAAAAAAAAAAAACTGATGACAACACCACCTACCTTGGTCATGCTACCTTGGTCAAGCATGAGGAAGCACATATGACAGATGGATTGGATTACATTAAAACATCATGATGAGCCACACAGATCATTAATTTTTATATTAAGCTTATACAAGAAACATTAATCGTATTGGATCCGGCCCAATGTAAAACTAGAGTGCCTAATCATACCCTTTCAGCAGGTAGTCTACATTGTTTAGATTTTCTGGCCCAAAAATCAGGCCATTCAAGACCTCAGGGTCACAGCCTATACACAAATGTACAGTAAATTTTGGACCGCACGAGGAATGAATGGCCTATTTTAGGGCAAAAGATCTAAGCATTATTTCAACCAGATGGAAAGCTCAGATCTCACACGTGTTCCACATCTGAAGCATGTGTATGAGCAGAATTAGCTAGCCTCTTCTTGTAGTTTTTGCATTGTAAATAGAGCCATCTACCTCTCATTCACTAGAAAATTAAAAATGGCGCCGGGGTCCCATGTTTTCTATGAGGGAAAACGCAATGAATTGATGGGCCCCACACTGCTGTTAGGTTAGGAATATAAGGGGGCCATGCTTTCCTCTATCCCTGATCTGCTGTGGCGTAATACGAGTACGCTGTGGCCCAGCATTGTCCACACCACATAAAATGCTAAAAGCACCGTCCATCTGGCATGGATGTGAGTGGGGCTACCATGTGAGGCAGATCTAATTAAGCCTCAGGTGGACCCTACATCAAGAAGCAACAATGATAATGATCACACCGTTGAAACCTCCCTTGGCCCAACATTATGTGTTTTACTCATGTTATTCATCTATTTTTCCAACTAGTTTTGGGTGGCCCACTGGATAGTGGGGCCAAATGGCGTGCACATGAAATCCACACCGTCCACCCTTGTTGGTCCAGCCTAAAAAATGAAACAGAATCCAATCTCAGGTAGACCTCACCTCAAGAAACAATGGTTATTGACGCTCACCATTGGTCGGCCCTAATGATGAGTGGCCCATATCCAAGGCGGGCCCCGCATGATGGACGACCCACATTTGAGACGGTCCACATTAAAGGTGGCTCCACATGATGGGCAGTGGATATTGATGGTGGGCCCACTTGATGGATGACCAGCATCAAAGGTCGACCCTACATAATGAACGGTGCATGTTAAAGGTTGGGCCATAATGATGAATGACTCACATCCAAGGTGGGCCTCACATGATGGACTTCCCACATCAAAGGCGGGGCTCACACAATGAACAATTCACATCAAAGCTTGGCCCCAAATTATGGATGGCGGATGTGCAAGTACTGAACAGAATGGATAATTACTTAGGATGTTAGAAACAAACATGCTTTTCTACTTTTTGATTAATAAGGATGTTGCTTATTTGCTAATTAAGTTGAAAGCACGTTTTTTTTTTAATTTTTAATTTTTTGTTTAAAAGTTAGTCATGCAACTCACCCAACCCTGTTAAGTGGACAACACACCCACCTGGCTAGTCACACTATGCACCCACCCACTAGTGGGGTTAGTGTGTCTCCTTAGCGCTTGAACCTAAGACTTGCTGTTGAAACGCCAAGGCGTCTTCCAGCTGGGCCAATAGGCGAGACACCAAATCGGCCCTAAATGACTGAAGTTTGAGAGTCATCAGGTAAGTACACGTGTCCAAAAGTTACGCTTTGGATGGTGTGAGATATGTGCACGATGACTCTTGATGCACAGTACACAATCAATTTTTTGGGTTTTCGATCGAATAGCATGGACGTTTTCTAAAATGATAAAATTAACCCTTGCCCTTAATCTCAATAATTGTAATCCTCTTATACTTTTTTAGATTTTATCCCGATCATTTTACCCTTAACCATATAAGGCTAGCTAATGGATTTTTGAAAACTAAAGGGCTCTCTTAGCTCACTGATGAGACAGATGACTCGTAAATGGCCTCTATAACTTGTTGATGAGACACATAAGTTCCAATGAACAACATGACTCAGTCGAAGACACATTGGTCCAACCTGCGACATATGGTTCCCACCTGACAGTCATGGCTTGTTGATGAGACACATGGCTTGCCAAAGTCGCTGATGGCCTTTGAAGCTTGTCGATGAGATACATTGTTCCAACCTATAAAGTTTCCACCTGTAAGTCATGGCTCGGCGATGAGACACATGACTCTTTAAATTTTGAGAAACTCATTGATGTATGCTCAAGGGCAAAATGGTTAGAAGAAATTTTAAAAAAGTGTTGCGGGCAATATTTACTGAGAATGAGGGAAGGGGCTATTTTTGTTATTTCACAAAAGGTTGATAATATTTTGACCGAAAATCCAATCTTCTCCAAGTTTGTTATTTACGGGTTTTGTTAACATGCGCTCGATCGTACGTTAAACCACCGTGCGTTTGAGATATATGGGGCTCACCCGTAATTCTCACATGAGAAGAACAAACCCATCATTTTCCCTCACCCCAGAGAACTCTAAGCTTCCACATAGCTCTTTCTCTTGCCCTAGAACTCTCTCAACCCCTTGGCCCATTGGTGGCAACCTTAATCTCGAATTACATACTCTTAAATAAGAAAAAACCAGAATTAGAAATTTCTTGTGCAACAAATTGCACAAGAAACTAAGTCCAACTAGGAATTTGCCAACCGGTCGGCCCCACCGGCCAAATAGCCCAAATATGTTCCAGAAAGCCTGCTGTCTTGATCCAACGTGACCAGTCAGTGGTCTTTATGCTTGAAGGTTTGAAGCGTCCAAGCCCAACAGGTGGAGGCCCCTCGCCCATAAATACCCTTATCGTGTGAGGAAAATGTACGCACAACCAATCCCTAACCCCCCTCCCTTATCTGCCTTCTAGTTGCTTCCTTGCAGGCTATTTAGAAGCCCCTCAATCCGTAATACTAGTTGCATGATTTCAGCAGCAACAAGGTTCATGAGAATTCCAAAGCAATGTTGTTGACAGTGTGAGATATGTGCACAACAACTCTCGATCCATGACGCGCATAATATTCTCCAAGTTTGTTATTTATAGTTTCGTCAAAATGCGCTCAAAGGCCCATAAAATCAGACTGAAGGTCCTTTGAATTTTGTTAAGTATGGCATAGTAATAATGAGTAAAAATGTCCTAATTATAAATCTGTAGATGTATCGTGAACCAAAAGTCAAGCTTATTTGACTAACGATCGGATCGTCCGGCATTCATTGAATGGTTACAAATGCATTTATATTTCAACAAACAAATGTCCACCAATCGGAGGCTAAGATTATCTGACCAATCTTGGGATTGTTTGGGCACAGTTGGCTAAACAATCTATCAGTTTTCATTTGAGATCAGCCAGCTAGCTGTTGTTAAAGTTCATGAGCCCCAAGACGATGTTATATCCATGCCGTTCATGATTTTTTCAGCTCATTTACGGGGGTGAGCCCAAAAATAAAGTAGATCTAAATCTCAGGTGGACCACACCACAGGAAACAGTAGGAATTGAGTGTTTTCTCTTGAAAACCTTTTAAGGGCTATAAAAGTTTTGGATTAAGCTGATATTTATGTTTTCCCTTCATCCAGGTGCGTGCAACGTTATCAACAGGTTGGATGTACAATAAACATTACAATGGACCTAGGGAAGTTTTTAATGGTGGATCTTCAATCAACACTATTTTCCTACAGTGTGGTCCACATGAGAATTGGATCTGCCTCATATTTGGTCTAGTACCTTAAAACGAGCTCAAAAAATGAATAAACCACATGGATAAAACACATACATCATGGTGGGCCCACGGAGCTTTCGCACCAGCTATCTGGCTGATGTTGGTGTCACGGTCACCAGCCAAACCACGTCCATTTCTCAGTGCCTGCGTATCAACAGTCCCAAGCAGCCTGAGTATCAGATGACTTCTCTTACAAACATACTTTCCAGCCCGTGAACTGCACGGACCAGTATGTACGCATGTCCGCCCGTCAGAGTCCACTTCTGCAAGATCCTGAGGAAGGATTGTATTTTATTCCTAAAATACCCCGCAAAGATATTTAATATTACCCTTTGTCCTTGACAAATTTAAAATCAAATCCCAAATCCCCGCCTTTAGTTGTGGCAATGCTCCATGCGGACTGCGCGTCACGACCCGAGTCACCCGCCTTGATAGGCCAGGGCTTGGGACACTAAACTTGGCCAACTGCAGGGCCATGGCTTGAAATTTAGGTCCACTCTTCGGTCTGGGCTGTGCTTGGTAGGGTTAATGATGAATGGTCCACTGGACTTATTTCCCTAATGCATAGGGGATGTTACATAAGCATTAATAATAAAGATTATGGAGTTCAAATACTATATATGAACTTTGATATGTTAATAAACTATGATGCATGGTACATAAGTACTTATAAACGGTCCAAATTATGAACCCCTCTTTAGATGGTGAACAATGTATTGATGTACTAACTTAAGTCCATGGCTTGAAATCTAGGTCCACTCTTCTGACGGGCTGCACTAGCTAGGGCCAATGGTGAATGTTCCATAGGGACTTATAAACGGTCCAAATTATGAACCCTGCTTTCGGTGATGATCAATGTATTAATTTACTAACTTAAGTGATGTAGATCGGGTCGCTAATTATTTCATGGCTCAGATGGAACAAAAGAAGACTGGTCGGGGTCGAAAGTGATCCGAACCATTAGAACTGTAAATCGGTCGTATCTCACAATCCAGAATGAGTTACAGGACGTATAATATATCAATTTGGGGTAGCTCGAGCTATTTTAGCCAACCAACCCCCGGGTTTCCCAGGCCGGAATCGCGAGATTCGACCGTATCGACGGTCATTGGGCTAGTTTATTTTCAGTTTTACTATTTATAGTAAGTTTTAATTCGATCATAACTTTGCATCTGTAGGGCTTTAGAGTTAGTGCCCAACATGAAAAGGGCCTAGAATATTTAGTAGAACAACGTGGTTGAGGCTATTTGATAACTTTCTATTTTTGCCGAAAACCAAGAGTTTTAGTAGGATTGAACGTGGTCTATAAATAGTAAGTTTATTAGTAAGTTGCATTTTCTAGGAGTTCAAGTTGGAGTTGTATTCTGATACTTTACCTAGGATTAGTTTCCTATTTATATACATTGTAATTCCGTTATTATTCATTCAATTATCAAAAAAACAATTATTCGAAATTAATTTTCCTTTTTATCTTTTTATTTCTTCTCGTGGATTCGAGAAACAATTGGTTAGGGAGACGGTGATCGACCTACCACGTCTTCCCTGCATCATTAAGTCCGTGGCTTGAAATCTAGGTCCACTCTTCCAACTGGGTTGCACTTGCTAGGGCCAATGATGAATGGTCTGCCCAACCTATTTCCCTAATGTATAGGGCATATTATATGGGTATTAATAATAAAGATTATAGAGTTCAAATGCTATATGCAAACTTTGATATTTTATTAGAGTATGATGCATGGTACACAAGTACTTATAATTTGTAAACAGTCCAAATTGTGAATCCTACTTTAGATGGTGAACAATGCATTAATGTACTAACTTAAGTCCATCTACATGGGAGATAAATAGGTGGGACATTCACTTGGTTGATGAATAATTTTATTTGACAGAAGTATATCATGGAAAAACCTCGATTCCCTTAAAATGCATGATAGTTTATAATCACATAATTTATCATTTGTACACAAAATTATAAAGGAGTGGATTAGGTGAGACCTTAGATCTCCGAGGTGTGTGGGACCCCTGACTATGGGGCGCACAGTGATGTATGTGCCTTGAATCCACACTATCCAACCATTTTGGAAGCTCATTTTATGGCATGATCCAAAAAATGAAGCTGACTCAAGTCTTAGGTGGCCAACACCACAGGAAACAGTTGTGATTAAATCCCTGCCATTAAAAACTTCATGGATTCCACGGGAATGTTTATTTTCCATCCAACCTATTGATAAGGTCACAAACACCTAGATAAAGAGACCCCACAAATATCATCTTGATCCAATGCTTTTGTGTCCCACGAGAGAAGTTTTTAATGTTAAATCACCACTATTCCATGTACTATGGCTCATATGGGATTTGGAGCTGCTTCAATTTTTGGATCATGCCCTGAAATGAGCTTTCAATACGGACGGATGGCATGAATGTAATTATATATAACAGTGGCCCCACAGTCAGGGGTCCTACACACCTCACCTAATCCGCTCCCAAACTATACATGCACCACACGCATCAATTATTTTTATCTTTTGACTTAGCTCTGGTCCTAGTCCTGGCCTGATCAGGCCCTCAAGGTAAGGGCCTAGGTCAGAGTCTTCTTAGTCCATTTAAGGATGGGGGCAGGGTGGGTCTGACTCTGTGGCTTAGTGGTAGACATTGTTTTAATATTGATCCCATGGGACTGAATGCCCATTGCCACTTCACCCTTTGATTTTTCTGTGCATGAGTTTTACTGCATACATTGCAATCTACCAAGAAAGCATCAATCTGATCCAGCAATGTTTGCCATTAGATCAATGATGTTAAAAATGGACGGTGAAGATCATTTACACAATAGGTTCAATTAACAATTTAATTCATCTATTTGATAGGACCATTGTGAATTGCTTATGATTCTAAAGGTCCGTTTTTTGTTAGGCAATTGTAGACTCGACGACAAATAAAGGATAGATTAGACTGTTCAAGTTAACCAATACAAACACTGTAACTTACATGCTCTCGTTTCCCAAAGGAAATTGATATTTTTACCCTCCTTTTTTCATATATGTACATATCCTTCCTTCGACATTTTCCCATTTCAAATTTAAAACGAGAAACGGTCGAGAGGATGGGCGAATACACACAAAAAAAAGGGTGTAAATATCAGTGATGAGATGCGGAGCAAATCACGCCGACCGATGACATTAATTGTTAAAAATGTGGGCCATCAGCCACATGCAGTATGCCTCTATTTGTGGAGAAAAGCCTGTGGAAACCTCTGCCACTATCAGACAACTCAGTGCACCGTTCTGCGTCGGCAGTATTACTGCTGATTCGCGCGAGGATAATCAAGCGGGTCACGTGAGATACGTGGCAACGCATCGCACGTTTAAGGGTTCCTGACACTGACACTGACACTTCAATGAAAAAGATAACATCAGTATTCCACAAAGCGTAAAAGTACCAAAGCTCTGTGGGGGTCCACTATATTATATATATGTGAAATCAACTCCCACCATCACGTGGCAACTATCACTTGGACCGTACATACAAAAGATAAGCTCGATCAAAAGCTCACCTGTGCCACACCAATGGAAACAACGTAGAATTGATACCAAAACTGCCAAATTCATGCAGTGTGGCCCACCTGATACTTAGATCAGAATTATTTTTTCAATCTTCTTTTAATTCTAGTGAGTAACACCAGATTAACGGGTTTGATTAAAGATACACACTCTGGTAGTGCAACACACAAACCTATGGTTGGCATTCCATCCCCATTGTTCCATATGATATGGCTCATTTTAGTTAAGTATCTACCGATTTTCAGCCTAAGGAGCCAACATGGATGATGGAACCTTATAGACGGACTAGATTTTAAATATACAATATGGTGGGCTCCACAGACTCGGCTCTACGAACAGTTATTGTAGCGATTCCGGTTCTCCCTCAAGTTAGGACCGGCGTTAAACATGCTCTGTTCGAAAGATCAAGCCAATCCACTCATCAGGTGGGCCACATGTACGGTGGGCCGGATAGTTGGACGCCCATGCATGACCCAACCCACCTGGTGGGCTGACCCACTTAATCTAAGACTGGCATGTTTGAGGGTGGTCCCACCACGGAAAGCTGCATGTGGAGGGTGGTCCCACACGTGGCATGCGCGCTAGAAAGGACCAACGTACCAGATAGGTTTTAGGCGATTGGCTCGCTTAATGTTGTTATCCGTGTGGGGCCCACCTGTTAAATGGCCCAGGTAGCCATGCCGAGTTGGCTGTTGAGTTGGTGACCCGTTCGAGAAATTTTTTTGATACTCTGGTAGACTGTGATGGATGATACACCGTCACTTAAAAATTATTTAGAAATTTCACACGTGGCATAAAAGTAGAAAAATTAAACTGTCCAAATTATGTGACCAGTAAAGACGTATCATGAACCCAAAGTCAAGATTATTTGAATATCTGACCATCCGATTCACGGACATGTATTGGACGGTTAAAAATGAAAAATATCAAATGGTCCTGTTTCATCAAAAAAGTGTTCCCCTAAATCGGCAGTCATTATTCTTTTAACGGATCTGATCTTAGGATGCACAAATAAAATCGATCTAATACATGCCACGTGTACACATTTTGAATGCATGCGTATCAAGTTTCATACGCAGCCTGAGTATCATATTATTGTTCCCCACAACTGCTCGCGCGAACGGCACTTGAATTTGTACTGATTTCTTCCGCTCCTTTTTCAGTATAAATATAGAAAGGCCTCTCCACCTTACTACATCATCTTCTCTCTCACATCACGTACGAAGGAAGATGGCAGTCCTACCCATTCTCCTTCTCTTCTTCTCTTCCCTCTTCACAGCTCGTGTTTTTGCAGCTGCAGATCTTGATGGTAATACGACCATGTGAAAAAAATGCATTTTTTTTTCTTCATTCTCTGTTTTTGTTTGAAGCTTTTCATTTGGGGGTTTTGAGCTGATTTACTGAGTTGGGTATGTGATTTTTTTCGGTTGTTTTCTTTTTCATTTTGGTCTTGGGTTTTAGTCTATTAGTTCTTTTGGGTTGGTTTCTTTCTTTGAGAAAAATGACAAATGTACCCCTCTTTCCTACTCTTCTACCTCTCCTTTGTTATACCAGCCCTGCTTTTGCACCTGAAGATCTTGATGGGAACATCTTCATTTCAAATGGGGTTCTGTGCTTTGGTTTCCCGTAGATTTTTGGGTGTTTGGGTTCGTGTTTATTTCTTCCTTGGGGTTTGTTAATGTGAGATGATATTATAACCCTGTTTTTTGAGACACCCACCCCTTTTTCTTACTTCTTCTGTCTTTTTCTCACTGTAATAATAGAAAAAGACAAAGAAATGGGGGTTCACGTGTAACTAGCAAGGGTAGTAATTGTCATTTCGTTTTGGGCTCTTTGTGAGAAGATTTCCATTTTTTTTACGAGTGGGGCCCATGTTTCAGTGATCCAAATCGTTGATATGATGGGCCTCACCGTCGGTAGCTGATGCACAAAAATCCGCTTAGATTTAATGGTCATAAATGTATGATGTTTGGCCTTTTTCTTCCTGGTTGAATGTGAACCGTTGCTGTATTTTCTGTCGTTGCAGTCTACTTGTTGACCACCTTTTAACTGTTTAGATTCTTCCACCATGGATGATATCTGTTGGATGGACTATCCAAAGCGGAGGCCATGATATCAACCGTTTAGATCACTGAACCATGGGCCCCACTTGCCCTTAACCACATTTCTATTGCTTTGAAGTGTGGGATGGGGGAGATGATACTAATTTGGGACCGTTCATCTAGTTCCCCTACCATGGATGGCAAATGGTTCAGAAATACACATAGATCAGATGATCCTAGCCATCCAATCAGTGTGCTTTGAATGAATGGTGGACCATGCCCCAAACATTTCCTACATTGGAGTTTTGCCATTGTTTCTGGATTGGTGTGGCATTTTCTTTCTCAACCGTCTATTTGCAGGCTACCAATTGAGTGGTTAGGATTGTCAAACTAAGGTTGTTTTCAGATTAACGGTCTGGATCACTAAACCATGAACCTTGGCCCATCCCATTTCCAATATCACAGCTACCTTTCAGCTCTCAGCTTTCACATTTTTTGATTCATGCATGGTTGGATGGATGGATATGTGTACACACACATATACATACATTTATAGGTACATTATGTATGTATGTAAACATACATACATGTATATATGTATGTATGCATGTATGCTATCTTTCTTCTCACTGCCATTTCCTTTTCTGCAGCACTTCTCCCAAATGGCAACTTTGAAGACTCCCCCAAGCCATCCCATCTGAACAAAACAGTCATCCTAGGCAAGCATGCACTCCCCATGTGGGAAATCCATGGCCTGGTTGAGTATGTCTCTGGTGGGCCCCAGCCGGGCGGCATGTTCTTTGCCGTCAAACATGGCATTCACGCCGTTAGGCTCGGGAACGAGGCATCGATCAAGCAATCGATTCCTGTTAAGAAAGGCTCCCTCTATTCATTGACATTTGGGTCTTCAAGGACATGTGCCCAAGATGAGGTTTTGAGGGTCTCCGTCCCTCCTCTATCTGGCGATCTGCCATTGCAGACCCTCTACGACAGCTATGGAGGGGATACATATGCATGGGGATTCAAGGCTACAACGAACATTGCTAATGTGACATTTCACAATCCAGGGATTCAAGAGGACCCTGCATGTGGACCCCTCTTGGATGCTGTGGCCATTAAGGAGCTCTTCCCGCCATTGCCCACAAGAGGTATATGTCTACTTCCCTGTTTCTGACTCTTCCATACTATATGCTTCCCTATTTCTGTCTCTTCCATAGATATATGTGATTTTGGGCTTTCTAGTTACTTGCTAACTTTAGTTGGTATAGATTGAGCTAATTTATGTCGTGCATACAATTTACCAAGCACCATGACAGCCGGAGTATGAAAAGAAGGATTTCAAATCCTTGGATTTTGCATAGCAACTACTCAGGATGATTCCAAAACGACCATTTTTATGGAGTCAAAATCCTCTGTGAAATCCTTGCTGCCATACTTCCTTAAAGGTGGGTGAAATGGATTTTGAATCAATTTCTCCCAAAATCCTTGTAAACAAGCACTTTGTTTTTAGAGGAAAGTATTGTATGCTAAAGTGTTTACTTATCAAGCAGTATCTGCCTACACATGGCAGAGATTTATTTGATCTGATTGTTCATATGTTGGGCCCTACCGTCGATTGGCCATACCCCAAAATTTGAATGGCTGTATGATCTTGCCACCAGTTGGGTCGTTTTGCCTGTTGACTGCCAAACATTGGTTGGTCTTCTTTCATACTTACCAATTTCTGCTTCTTCCATAGTGCATGTGATTTTGGGTTTTCTAGTTACAGTTTGCTGTTTTAATGCGTTTGTTTTTATCTATGTCTCAATTTTGTCTGTGATATGTGTTTCAATTCTGTTCTGTTCTGTTCTGTAATGCCATGTCAGTTCTTATTTTTCTTCGTAATGTTTTTAGAGGAAAGGATCTGGTGCTGAAAGTTCAGGTATCAATCACTTTCTCCACGCACACAGCCAACGTGTATGTGATCTGATTGATGATCTGTTGGGCGCTAATGTGGATGGGCCTATACCCATAAATTTGATGGTTCGATGATCTTGCCTCTGGGTGGATCTTTTTGTCGATTGACTGTCAACCATTGTTTGATCTTCTTTCCTAAGGGCCTGTTTGGTTGCAGAATCCAGGTTCTAAATAAAAACGAGATTCCATTGTTGGAATCCAAAATTGCAGAAACTAGACAGGAAACCAGGTTCGATATGGAACTTGCTGTTTGGTTGAAAATTGTGTAATCTAGATTATGTTCCAACCGTTGCTTGTGGCATGGCCTACTTGGGCTTTGGATCCAACAGAGAACCTGACCCTTCTCCTATTGTATCCCCGCAAGACAGATGGAAAATAAGCATTATAGTGGGCCCTAGGAAGTTTTTTTTATGGTGGACGTTCAATCAACACTGTTTTCCTGTGGTGTGGTCCACTTGAGATTTAGATATGCCTCATCTTTTGTCTAGTGCCCTTAATTGAGCTTTCAAAACGGATGGACCGTGTGGATATAAAACACATATGTCATAGATGCGTAATGCATATATGGAGGTGGGTGATGCTAACTTCCGCCTCTTTTCCCTTCCGTAGAAACGGTGTAGGGAACTGTTTCCACTAATCCCAGTTCTAGCCAAAGTAAGCTTCCGTGCGGAATCCTGTTTGGCTGGAACTTGTCACTAAACACACCAGTTAAAACCCGATTTTATGCTGGAAATGAGTTTCTAGGTGCCAACCAAACGGGCCCTAACTAAATCTCAAGTGGCCTACTTGGGCTTTGGATCCAACAGAGAACCTGACCCTTCTCCTATTGTATCCCCGCAAGACAGATGGCTGGGTTGGATGGCAAATAAACATTATAGTGGGCCCTAGGAAGTTTTTTTATGGTGGACGTTCAATCAACACTGTTTTCCTGTGGTGTGGTCCACTTGAGATTTAGATCTGCCTCATCTTTTGTCTAATGCCCTTAATTGAGCTTTCAAAACGGATGGACCGTGTGGATATAAAACACATATGTCATAGATGCGCAACGCATATATGGAGGTGGGTGATGCTAACTTCCCCCTCTTTTCCCTTCCGTAGAAACGGTGTAGGGAACTGTTTCCACTAATCCCGGTTCCAGCCAAATTAAGCTTCCGTGCGGAATCCTGTTTGGCTGGAACTTGTCACCAAACACACCAGTTAAAATCGGATTCCGCTAGAATCCCGATTTTATGCTGGAAATGAGTTTCGAGGTGCCAACCAAACGGGCCCTAACTAACCCTTAGTAATCATCAATTCTTCCAACTGGTAGCTGGGGTCCATCCAATCAGTGTGACTTTTGGAGGACCAATGATGACAATGGATCCTTTTCACTCCTACTATTATGAGCTTTATCAAGTTTTTTTTTGTGCTTTAGCTTAAACTAGCTGTGTGTATAGGCTACTAGATCGAACTTGGTGATTGTCCATCCTAACATTCTGTTTCAAGTTCAATGTATTTTGAGTAGTTAGATGACTAGGGGGGTCAGACAATCTTCAAAACATGTTCATTTCGTCGATCTCTTGGTTGGGCCAATCTTCGAAGGATCTGAATTTGATCAACCACTCAACAATTTCAATTTCTCACAGATAACATTGTAAAGAACGGCGGTTTTGAAGAGGGTCCCCATACATTCAAGAACGCCAGCTCGGGCATCCTGCTCCCGCCCAAACAACAAGACCTCTACTCCCCACTCCCTGGTTGGATAATTGAGTCCTTGAAAGCCGTTAGGTACGTCGATTCGAAGCATTTCTTCGTCCCCTTCGGTCTAGCTGCAGTCGAACTGGTTGCTGGGAGAGAGAGCGCCATTGCCCAAATCCTAAGAACTGTCCCCAATAGACTCTACAATCTCACTTTTGTGGTTGGAGACGCCAACAATGGTTGCCATGGATCAATGCTGGTCCATGCGTTCGCTGGCAAAGAGACTGTCCAGGTCCCCTTCCAATCCAATGGAAAGGGTGGATTCAAGGCTGCGAGCCTCAAGTTCAAAGCGATTTCTGCAAGAACAAGGATCACGTTTTTCAGTTCTCAGTACCACACGAAGATTCATGACCTAGTTTCTCTTTGTGGGCCTGTCTTGGATCAAGTTAGGGTTTATCCTGTTCGAAAGTGAAATCATCATCACCATACAGAAGAATAATACTTTTGAAATATAGAATTTGCAACTTTCATGTGGTCTTTTTTCTTTTGTAGTTCTAACCATTAGCTAAACTTTTTCTAGTGAATGTGTCGGTCCTTTGGCATTATAGTGTTTCTTGTGGTGTGTACTATCATCTCATCTTCTAGTTCTTTTAACCATAAATTTGTGTTTAATGCCATATCCTTGAGTTGAGAGATCTAGGTTGCTCATCAAATGTTCTAGATAAATGCGAAGGTGATTTGCACGCGTCCTCTTGTAAAAGAGAGAACATGCAGCAACTTGGCACATATGTGCAACATTACGGGCAATTTATCAGGTGGGTTTCATAGAGAACGTACCTGCCCTAAAACTCTGGCCGATCCACTAATTTTTTAGGCCAAAGAGAGGACAAAAAAGAAAGAAAGAAAAGAAATGCAAGAGGAATCAGAAAAAGGAAAAAAGTAGGAACACAAGATTTTTTCATATTTATTAAGAATTAAAATATTTGTAATTACAATCACAAATATCATAAATACAATGTAATAAAACGAAACTGTTAGTGGCACATCATGTTGTATTACCTGCTGGGATCCACTCATGCCATTTATAGAAGAATTTTTTTAATAAAAAGAAGGGCCAGAGGCCAAAGAAACTGAAGAAGAGAAAAAGACGAGAAAACAAAGAAACGAGAACAACCTACAAATCTAACCAGCTAACTGGAAAATGAGCAGCAGGAAAAAAATTAGCTGCATACGCCCACTCAATTACATTCATTTTTGCCTATTAAAAGCTTCAAGCAACTGCCCCTTCGATTTCGAAAGCAACGACCATTTCTCTCCAACCAAATGCTCCAAAGACCTGCTAATAAACATAAATGCCAAATTCGTTTCCCATTCTCACTCTTCCATCCTCCATGCCAAGCGAAGAAAAACTGATGATTTTTTTTTTGTTAGTCATGCAACGCACCCACCCTGTTAGTTGCGCGCCACACCCACACAGTTAGTCACGCGATGCACCCACCCACCGGTGGGGTTAGTGTGTCTCCTTAGCAATCAAAATCCATGGAACTCCAAATAGATTGAAGAAGCCGGACCACATCTTTGATGCAAAGAAACAATGAATGAATAGATGGTCAACCAACTACTCATTACTATAACATAGAAGGCACGCATTAGGCATTATCATACTGTGCTTTTGCATATTATCAACTGTTAAGGACTTTTCTCCCACCCACCAACCATGCAAATGCGACCACCTTAGAAGGAGAGCACAATATCGCTGAAGAAATGCTGTATGACACTCGCCTTGCTCAATATAACCCCCATGTAGTCTCTTGTACAAGGACTTAATCGATATTTTTTTTCAGATTTTTCTAAGAGCGACACCAAATCATCATCCTCCGATATTGAAGGGAGGCGATTCGAGAGAAAATCCAGCAACCTTAACAATTCTTCCACCGCTTCATCGATCGAATTTCTTCAACTAGGAGGACCCCAAATAACTTCCTTACCATCAATGGAACAAGGCAATACAAGCTAAATGAGGAAATAATATACTCAATTTTTTATTCCCCACCCACGTCTTCCCAAAATTATATCTTCTTCCCATTCCTTAATGACGATTCCACACATTTGAAGACCTCTTCCTTTAGTAGATTCACTGACCTCCATAATGATGAGGTCCTATACAAAGAAGAAACTTTTGTCTATCTACCCCCCTCCTCAACGCTGTATTTTCTACCCAGCACATCTCTCCACAAACTTCCCTCCTCAACCCCAAGTCTCCACACCTACTCACCCAACAATGCTATGTTCATCGTCTCCAACTTACGCAAGCCCGCTCCTCCTTGAGACGGTGGTTTACATACTTCTTCCCATTTGATGAGGTGAAATTTGTGATCCCTTACTGGCACCCTCCTAAGTGTTCTTTCGGGGTAGTGGCTTACTGGCACCCTCCTAAGTGTTCTTTCGGGGTAGTGGCATTGCACCCTTGTGTTTACAATCCCATTATGCAAAGTTAATACCTGGTGAAAAAGCCGAAAGACAACATTTTCGATGGCTCTTACTGTGGAAAGTGTTAATTGCAAGGGCATGTGGGCATTTAATGCGCAATTGAGTATATCAGGTCATTTAATGAAAAATCTTGGAGTTTCAACAGAATGAATCGCCCTCGACGCCGGATGTGATAGCTGAAATGGCGAAAGCAGGTGTCATGTGTCAAAGTCGTCATTGTTTTGATCACCTATAAATAAGAGGGATCTTCCCCAATCTAGTGTCTCCATTAACTAGCTTCAGTGGTTTGGTTCTGGTGTTATTGCTAAAGGGTAACCTTTTGTGACTTGTATGGTTATATGGGCGTTGCTCTTCAGCTCTTGTGTGCGCAGCCTTTTCCCCGATAGTGCACCTCAGTTGTCAAAGGTGTATCCAAGTGGAATCACCTACCTCCTTGCACATTGATAATTTGGTCTTGTCCATTTATTTTATTATATTCATACCTAGTGTGTAAACTCAAGAGCAAGCCTCCACTCTTTTGGCCTTGCCAAGCTTTAGCTTGGTTGGTGGAAATGGGGCAAACCATTGCCTTTGCAAAGAAACCTGTCTGCTGATAGGGTCTTTATGACATATTTGTTTCAGTCTTGTGTAAGAAAAGTGGTACCATGACTCACCCTCTTGTTTTTCTCCTCTTGGCTTGCTGCGAACATGTATTGTGTGCACCCTGTTTCTCTCATGCACGAACTCACAGAAAGATGAGAACAGTCAGTATTGTAAGTAACAATGTGAATGTAATACCATTAGAATATGATGTGGAGGGCATGGGACTTGGATGAGATCCCCCACCGGACGGTACCTTAGCTTAATCCTGTTGGATCAATGGCCATGGTGTACTCTTGATCCTCACCATTTGTGGTGAAGAACCAGGTGAGCCTCACAATGGTTTGCTAATCAAAGGCCTTTAAAAACTGTTTTCAATACTACTATTTTAGTTATCTAAAATAGGTTTTCAACCAGTCAAATAAAAGATTTAATGTGGACTAGCATTTCCAAAGCATGAGAGGGGCATTTCTCTTTGGGGTTTAAAGATCTAACTGTTAGGATGGTGGATCAGAAGTTAATTAAAGGGGATTAGCATTCCCATTGCAAATACACAAGAACATCATGACAAAAACCCAAGAAATTCTGATGGTAATGAAGAGTGAACCTCCAAGCGGTTATCAGTCTCACAACATTCTGCCCCTCTTGATTTTGGCAATGATTGATGGTCCGATCTCAATTTTTTATCAAATCTTTCTTTATGGGCTTGTTTTTAGAACTTTGTAGTTCTTGATCTTGACAATACCTTATGAAGTCTATTTATTTTGAGTACTTGGATGATTTGTGCCAAACTTCTAAGCATCTAAATATCATCAAATCTCTCAACAAATTCAAAATTTTCTTTGCACAGATAACCTTGTAAAGAATGGCGGTTTTGAAGAGGGTCCCCATATATTCAAGAACTCCACCTCGGGTGTGCTCCTCCCTCCCAAACAGGAAGATCTCTACTCCCCACTCCCTGGTTGGATTATCGAGTCCTTGAAAGCTGTTAGATACCTAGACTCGAAGCACTTCTTCATCCCCTTCGGTCTAGCTGCAGTTGAACTGGTCTCAGGGAGAGAGAGCGCCATCGCCCAAGTCCTAAGAACCGTTCCCAACAGATTCTACAACCTCACTTTCGTGGTTGGGGATGCAAAGAATGGATGCCATGGATCGATGATGGTCGAAGCGTTTGTAGCTAAAGAGACCGTGAAGGTCCCCTTCGAATCCCGTGGAAAGGGTGGATTCAAGGCTGGAAGCCTCAAGTTCAAAGCAATTGATGCAAGATCAAGGATCACATTTTTCAGCTCTTACTACCACACCAAGGTTCATGACCCAGTCTCTCTTTGTGGGCCCATCTTGGATCAGGTTAGGGTTTATCCTATCTCCAAGTGAGACATCATAGCCATACATGGGTAATGATATTTTTAAATTATAGGGTCTGCAACGGTCGTATGGTCTTGGCTTTGTAGTTCTTTTTGACCGTCGGTTGAGCTTTACTAGTGGGCCTTTTGTCTTTGTACTATCATCTTATTTCCTTGTGCTTTGAAACACATATATGTATATTTTATGCATGCAATCCTTGAATTGAGAGATCTCGGTTGCCAAACAGATGTTCTGGAGAAATGACAGAGAGATTCACGCATGGACCTTTTTGTTGAGGTCGTGATGCGTGTGCCAACTTGACATGTGTGATATTCCATGCCATTTATCAGGTGGGTCCTACAATTCAGTCCATCAGGTGGGCCATGTATCTATGTTAGAACATAAGCATTCCTTTTTTCTTTCTTCTAATGGCCCCCTTTTTTTGTCGAAGATGTTTGTTCCCCTTGGTAAGTCAACTGACCTGATTTGGGGCCATTGCATGGTCGCTGATAACAGATGCATTCCTTTTGAAAGACCCGTTTGCCCGGGCCTTATGAATGGTCTGTAAACCGCACATGTGCCACCATGGCGCATTGGCTATATATGAACTTCTGAAGATTGGAAATTTGTGTACATTTTTATGTACCATTTGATTTCTAAGATGGAAAAAAGGGTAGTCAGTTTGTGGGCCACCCAGAAGCTCACTGATGGAAAAGATAGACCACTGGTCATCCCCACTGCACATGAATGTCTGATTCATGCATGGTGGGTCACCATCTTTGTGGTTTTCCTGCAATGGCATGTGCTCTATAGGTGCTTAGACCTCTTCCTCTTCATTCGAGGTAGTATCATGTATAATTTACTATGTTTAAATACTATCCATATCCAACCCAAACTAGACCTATAATTTACTATGTTTAATTGTACATGACATACATTAGTGTGTTCATGGATCTGTGTTTCATGCTCATGTAGAGTTTTTGTCAGCCAATGATTCTATCCACATGATCACAATGTAATGTCTGGGCCATTTACTTGGACAAGATGATACCTTGAAAAGGGGTTTCCACATAGTTAAAATTTCATGTGACTATGATTAAGGCCATGCAAAATGAATGGTAACTAAGGCTGCAACTTGGGGCTGGATTCTAGGTCGGGTTGGCTTGGGTTGAGGCCTTGGGCAACGAGAGCCAACCCGCCCGCCCGTACATGTATGATCAATAACATGTGTAGTTTTAAACTGGAAGCATAAGCTGTGTTAACTGGATTTCGGGTTGACTCGGGCCTTGGGATGGACTCGGGCTATGGTTGAGTATTCAATGCCTTGGGATGGGCTAGTTGTTGGGTAGCTTAGGTATGGTATTTGACTGAGTTGGGCCTCTGGCTGACTCTTTTGAGGAGGCCTTCCTTGCTTGGCACAGGGGAGGTCCAACATGCTACCCTACGAAGTGGAGATTGGCCTATCTGGCTGGTTTTTGGTCTATTAGGGGCGAGAGAAGCTCCCCCACGAAGTGGGGATTGGCCTGTCTGGCTGGTATTTGGTCTATTAGGGGTGAGAGAAGCTCCCCCACGAAGTGGGGATTGGCCTATCTGGCTGGTCTTTGGTCAATTAGGGGCGAGAGAAGTTACTGTGTTTTAGAAATTCTTACAGGAAGGTTTTGGAGGTCCTAAAAGAGTTGAAATTCTTACCGGGAGGTTTCTGAGGTTCTTAGAAGAGCTAAGCCAGTGGTGAAAGGTGTCTTTGCTTTCCTGGGTGCTGGGCTTTTGCCTGGCTCTGGTTCTTGAATTCGTGGCCTTTTCCAATTTCATAGGATACGTTTGGATCGTAGATTACTTTCCATAAGCACTTATGCCTTAAACCTACCTTGGTTTCGACTTCAATATGTATGGTAAACATTGATAAATAATGTACTTATCAGCTAAAAAGTAGAAAAGTATATTTGTTTCCTACTTTGGTTTCGACTTCAACATGTATGGTAAGCATTGATAAATAATGTACTTATCAGCTAAAAAGTAGAAAAGTATATTTGTTTCCAACATCACATGAACACTTATCACTCAAGTTTGTTCGATCAAACCTTAATATCGATTGTGTGGGCCCAACCTTTGATGTGGACCGTCCATCATGCGGGGCCCAACTTGATGTGGGTCACCATCATGCGGGGCCCACCTTGATTTGGGCCCAACCTTTGATGTGGGTCATCCACCTTGATGCGGGACACCCATCAAAATAAATTGTCCATCATGTGGGGCCCACCTTCAATGTCCACTGCCCATCATGTGGAGAGCACCTTTGATGTGTACCATCAATCATGTGGGCCCCACCTTTGATGTGGACCGTCGATCATGCCAGGACTGCCGTGGATGTGGGCCATTCATCATTAAGGGCTAAACTTTGATGTGGACCATCCTTTATGTGGGGCCAAACTTGATGTGGGTCATCGCGTGTGTGGGGACCACCTTAAATGTTATTGTGGGTCATGTGGGGCCACATTCCATGTCCACCACCCCTCATATGTAGCCCACCTTTGATATGGACGGTCTATTGTGCGGGCCTCACCTTCAATGTAAATAGTCCATGTAGGGCCCGCTTTGAATGTGGGTCATTCATCATTAGGGCCCTATTTTTGATGTGGACAATCCATTATGTGGGCTCCCCTTGATGTGGGTTATCCATAATGTGGGGCCCACCTTTGATATGGACTATCCATTGTGTGGGCCCTAACTTTGATGTGCACCGACCATCATGTGGGGCCTCCTTTCATATGGACCATCCATCAGATGGAGACAGAGATAAGTGAAAAAGCAAGAAAAAAAAAAAACGACATTTTCTCTATGTGATAGGGAGGCTACCATTACTCATTTGAGAAAGAAAGATGGTGCTCACTACAATCGACTCCCCCATCCAACCTTCTTGTCATCCACGGACGAGCATAGTTTTACTGTAGGCCCCACATGTTGGACATCATGTTTCTCCACGAATGGATGTGCATCTAAAGATAACAGAATGTTTAATCCCTTCAAGTACATGAACCACTTGAAAAAGAATGTAAGGAAGCAATCACCACCACCACTACCACCACATAAAAAAAAATTCATAATTGAAAGAGATAATCCAAAAGAATAATACAATCTAAAATTAGAAACCAGACTTGATAGAAGAAACTAAAGTAGCATAATAAACTGAGGCTGTGTTTGGCTCGGCCATGGGAAAAATGAATCAAGATTTCTTGGATTTCTATTCTTTTGGTAATCTCCAAAAGAGCATCAAATGAAACTCTAGTATGAGTGGAAGAGCACCATTTCGCCATTACTGGTAATCCTACTAAGATTCGAAATTCCAATCATGAAATAGCCATGAGCCAACCACAGCGCCAGTGGACCTACTAACCTAGAATGTACACCTAACCTTAAATTCAGTAACTCAGAAATGATATTTTCAGCTGCGCCGAAGAACAGTCTGTGGGTTCGGGATCGCTTTCGGAACCCAGCCCATGCTTCTATTGAAGAGAGTGATTTGAGATGGTAAATCGTAGTTCTCTGGCTTAGTTGTGAAGGCCTCCTCACTGCTCCTTTTGCCTGCATTTCTCCAACCCCCGTCGGCAGTTGTTGGTAGACCAACACATGCCCCTTGTTCAGTGATATAGACATTATTGTATGTGTCCAACCCTGTTGTATTTATACATTCGAACGGGTAAGCAGAGTCGTTCAAAAAGGAAGCATCCAAAGCATAATCAGTAGGATCACAGAAATCTCCCAAGAGAGTGTTGGCTGCTGGATTTTCTTCTGTGCTGTTGAAATGGTAGTCCAATGCAACCGAGTCTATATCGTTCAGATAATTGTCACTTTCATCAAACACCAAAGTTGGATCGATGATTGCCGTCCGTCCATCATCTTTACGCCGAATTTTTGAAGATCTTTCAGTCTTCTCAGCTTTCCAATGAATCTTACATAAAACCCAGTCATCCAACTGCAGAAAAGAAAGGGTAAATTGAGTTAGTGAGCTGAAGGGAAGTCTAGCTTAAATATGGGATGATCATCAGCAGCAAGCGTGAGTGGGCCAGATGCTAAACAGATCAAATATTCAAAAATGATGGATTACAAACCATTAGTCACATTGTAATAAATCTGGCTCCAGAAACAACAAATCAAGTACATACAATTGATGGGCCCTACTATAAATGGCTCAATGGTATGAACTAAATCTTATTAACATGCTTCCTTCACAATAGCACCCAACAGATGCAGGGTCGAGAAGTATAAACGTCTAGCCGCTGCATCAGAAATAGCTATAATCATGAATCGGAGAAGTATGGTTCTGATGAGAAATGATCAGATTGAAGCTTGGTTCTGATGAGAAATGATCAAATACATTTCCAGTATATGAAATTTCACATACATTCATTAAAAAATGTGAGGCCACCTTACAACAAAAACAAAACTAGCCAATGAAGTCAGATTTACATGGCATTTCTTGATTCATCATCAAGAAAGCCTTAATACAACTCATTGAAAAAACCATTTCTAAAAGCGAAAGATTGTATTCGTATTACCCGCATACTGCCATCTACTCTAGGAAGATTTTCTGTGGCTTCAGGAACTCTAAATTCATGCATGATCCAATTAGTTTTGGTCGATGACGATTTTGTTGGCTTTCCTTTGTAGAATACTAGTGCCTTCCTGTAGCCAACAATCTTTGAATTACTATAGATGGGCCGATCAGCACCCGTGGCTTTCCAGTATCCATCGCCGGCTGCTCGATTTGGACGGGTTCCATTCCGATACTTTCGGTCCCTGGGAGTGAAGAAGTACCAAAACTTCTCGCCACACGATTGATATTTCTCTGCCGGTCATCAAATCAACAAACACAAATACTATAAAATCACCCAAAAACAAGATCCAACTATAGATTTAAAACCAAAATTAATAATAATTTCAAATTTCGACCAACCCGAAAAATTGACTCCCACAAGTGAATGCAATGCTGCTAATGCACATGCCATCACATACGCTAGCAAGAAGAGTACAATATTGCAAAGATATTCTTACCCAAAAATAGATCTAGTCCACTCAGAAGTAGAGCAACAATGTGAACGGTGGGGCCAACTAAACCATGGCCCACCTAAAGATTTAACCTGATTCTTGAGAAAGAGCAGGTAAACACTGGCACACATCTAATGAATGGAGTAACTATTACACCAATGTGCTAAACTGGCATATATAATGGTCTGTGCATTAACAACGATTTTTTGTTACTTGAAAAATACACAATGCCACTATTATAAACACATTCTTGCTTAAAAAAATACAAAATTTCTCAAAATACTCTAAACACATTTTAAAAGAAAATGATTAAAAAACCCAAAAAAAGATTTTTTATAAAAGTATAAACTCATTGAAAAATACACAATGCCGCCATTATAAACACAATATTCTTATTATATAAAAAAAAAGATTTTTTTGTAAATACTTAAAAAAACATTTTTTAAAGAAAATGATTAAAAAAACCCAAAAAATCATTTTTACAGAAGTATAAACTCATCATCATCATCTTTACAAACTTTAAAAGTAATTAAAAAGCCAAAAGAATAAAAAATAAATCGTTTTATGAAAGCATATACTCATTATGATAATCTTTATAGTGGCCTGTGCATTAACTGTTAGTTTTTGTTACTTGAAAAATACATAACACGGCTATTATAAACACATTCTCACACACACACACACACACACACACATAATTAATTTCTCAAAATACTCTAAACAAATTTTTGAAGAAAATGATTAGAACACCGAAACAATCATTTTTACAAAAGTATAAACTCATCATGATCATCTTTACAAACTTTAAAAATGATTAAAAACTCCAAAAAAATCATTTTTACAAAAATATAAACTCATTATGGCCTTGAGCATGAACAACTATTTTTTATCACTAGAAAAATACACAATGCCGTTTTTATAAGCACATTTTAATTATAAAAAAAATACAACATTTCTCAAAATAATCTAAACACATTTAAAAAAAAGATTAAAAAGAAAGAAAAGTTTTTTTTTTATTTTATATAAAAGTATAAACGCATCATTCTCATCTTTACAAACTTTAAAAATTATTAAAAACCACAAAAGAAAAATCATTTTAACAAAAGTCTAAACTCATTATAATCATCTTTATAGTGGCCTGTGCATTAACTATTTTTTGTTACTTGAAAAATACACAATGCCGCTAATATAAACACATTCTTATTATAAAAAGATACAAAAATTTAAAAATACTTTAAACTAGTTTTTAAAGAAAATAGTTAAAAAACTCAAAAAATCATTTTTACAAGAGTATAAACTCATAATGATCATCTTTACAAACTTTAAAAATTATTAAAAACCCCTCAAAAAATCATTTTTACAAAAATATAAACTCATTATGATCATCTTTATAGTGGCCTATGCATTAACAAATATTTTTTTGTTACTGGAAAAATAGACAATGCTGCTATTATAAACAAAATCTTATTACAAAAAAAAAAACAAAATTTCTTAAAATACACTAAATACATTTAAAAAAAATGATTAGAAAAAAATCATTTTTACATGAGTATAAGCAAATCACGATCATCTTTACAAACTTTAAAAATACCCCTAATAAAATTATTTTTACAAAAATATAAACTAATTATGATCATCGCCTGTGCATTAACAAGTATTTTTGTTACTTGAAAAATAGACAATGCCACTATTATAAACGCATTCTTATTATAAAAAAATACAAAATTTCTCAAAATACACTAAACACATTTTAAAAGAATATGATTAGAAACACACACAAAAAAAAAAAAACATTTTTACAAGAGTACAAACTCATCGTGATCATCTTAGCAAACTTTAAAAATTATTAAAAAAAACCCCATAAAACATTTTTACAAAAATATAAACTCTTTATGATCATCTTTATAGTGGCTTGTGCATTAACAAATATTTTTTGTTACTTGAAAAATTGACAATGCTGATATTATAAATGCATTCTTATTATAAAAAAATACAAAATTTCTCAAAATACACTAAACACATTTTAAAAAATGATTAGAAAAAAATATAAACTCTTTATAATCATCTTTATAGTAGCCTGTGAATTAACAAATATTTTTTGTTATTTGAAAAATAGACAATGCCGCTATTATAAACGCATTCTTATAATAAAAAAATGCAAAATTTCTCAAAATACACTAAACATATTTTAAAAGAAAATGATTGAAAAACTCTAAAAGAAAATCATTTTTAGACGAGTATAAACTCATCACTCATCTTTACAAACTTTAAAAATTATTTAAAAAATACCAAAAAATCATTTTTACAAAAATATAAATACACCATGATCATCTTCATAAATGGCCTAAGCATTAATAACTATTTTTTGTTACTTTAAAAATACACTATGCCGCTATTATAATCGCATTCTTATTATATAAAAAAACAAAATTTCTCAAAATACACTAAACACATTTTAAAAAAATTATTAGAAAATTGAGAAAAAAAAGATTTTTACAAGAGTATAAACTCATCACAATCATCTTTACAAACTTTAAAAATGATTAAAAAAAGCCGCCAAAAACTCATTTTTACAAAAATATAAACTCATTATGATCATCATTATAGTGGAATGTACATTAACAAATGTTTTTTTATCGCTTGAAAATTAATAGACAATGCCAGTTTTATAAACGCACTCTTATTATTAAAAATACAAAATTTCTCAAAATACTCGGACACATTTGAAAAAAAAATGATTAAAAAACTAAACAAAAAAAAAAAGTCATTTTTACAAAAGTATAAACTCATCAAGATGATATTTACAAACTTTAAAAATTATTAAAAACCCAAAAAAAATCATTTTTACAAAAATATAAAATCATTATGATCATCTTTATAGTGACCTGTGCATTAACAACTATATTTTATTACTTGAAAAATAGACAATGCTGCTATCATAAACACATTCTTATTATAAAAAAAAAATATAACAATTCTCAAAATACTCTAAACACATTAAAAAAAAATAATTAGAAAAAAAAATCATTTTAACAAAAGTAAAAATTCATCATGATCATCTTTACAAACTTTAAAAGTGATTAAAAAATTCATTTTTACAACAGTATAAACTCTTCATGATCATCTTTACAAACCTATGAGGTCTGAAGGATTATATTTGTAGAGATTGACATCGTTGATGTTGTTATAAGGCAAATCAAGGTTTGAGACCTTCTTTTGGAGATAATGAACTATTAGCTCATCGTCGTGAGGATGAAACCTGTAGCCAGGTGGAAAAGACAAAGGTATGTTGTTCTTCTTCCTTTCATCAGGAAGATCTACCACTCTTCCTACGTTGTTGGTGGTGGTGTTGGATTCAACGCCACCATAATGCTGCTGCTGCTTCTTCTTGAGTTCCATGGGGAGAAGAAGAGGAGGAAATGTTTGGGGAGTCAGGTGAGGTGAGAGTTCTAAGAGCGATGGATATGTGATTCGCTTAGGAGAGATACCCGTCGTGTTTAAATATTTTCACTTGCTTGTACGGCGTTAGTTTCACTCGTGGGAATGGCACACGTGTGGAATTGATCATATGTGAGTTATCACCACTTTCGAGCTTCTATTATATCCACTATCTTGGTTTTCGAATCCGAACGGTCCATCGAGTGAGATGTCTATTTTTAATCGTACATTCTAATTGTCTGGCCAATTCAATACTCAAGTGGGCCACACAAAAAAAAAATACGACTTAAGATCGAGGCTATGAGGTTTAAATTCACGTGGGTGGCATAACAGATTGTTAGTGGACTGAATTTTGGGGTCTCCCTTAATCTTGGTGGGTTGCGTATGATGTATGGATTGGATGCTTTGGGTGTGTATGATGAATGGATTGGATGCAAATACAGGCGGCTTGGGCCCACACGTAAATCTAGAAGCTTCTATGGGGAGCAGATTAGGTGAGACCCCGGATCCACCGAGGTGGGTGGGACCCTGACTGTGGGGCTCATAGTGATGTAAGTGCCTTAAATTCACACCGTCCAACCATTTTGAAAGCTTAATTTAGGGCATGATCCAAAATATGAAGCTGAATAAAATCTTAGGTGGACCACACTACAAGAAACAGTCTTGATTGAATCCCTACCATTAAAAACTTCATAGATTCCACCGGAATGTTTATTTTCCATCCAACCTGTTGATAAAGTGACAAACACGTACATGAAGAGAGCACACAAATATCATTTTGGATCAACACGTAGATGAAGAGAGCACACAAATATCATCTTGATCCAAAGCTTTTGTGGTCCATAAGAATTTGTTAATGGTCAATCACCGCTGTTTTCTATAATATGGTCCATCTGGAATTTGGATCTGCTTCATTTTTTTGAATCATGCCCTATAATGAGCTTTAAATACAGATGGACGGTGTGGATGCAGTTACATACATCACAGTGGGCCCCACAGTCAGTGGTCCCACCCACCACGGTGGACCCGGGGTCTTACCTAATCCGCTCCCGCTTCGAAATGCCCCCATCCGTACTTCTCTACGTTGTTGATTGTTCCTGGGGGAGCGGATTAGGTGTTACCCAGGTTACATCTTAGATGGTGTTACCCTTACCTTGTGGGGCCTACCTTGATGAATTTTCTGTATATCCACGCCGTCCATCAGTTTTTTTCAGTACATTTTAGTTCGTAATTACAAAATTTAAGAAGATCCAAATCTCTAATGGACCACACCACGGTAAACAGTGGTGAATGACCAATAAAAATTCTTTGTCTTTTCTCTTCATACAGGTCTGTTTGGCCTTATCGACGGGTTGGATGGCAACTAAACTTTACGGATCTTCTTACGGTGGGTGCTGCGAAGTTTTTAATGGTAGCCGTTCAATCACCACTGTTCGTGGTCCACCTTAGATTTGGATCTGCTTAATTTTTTGGAACTGGCATGGAAAAACGGATGGATGGCTTGGATATAAACACATCATTAAGGTGGGCCCTGCGGTAGGGATAACGCCTCATAATCGGCTCCCGTTACTGTGATGGGGCCTACTGAGTTTTGGAGTGGCTAATGTTTGGGATTTGGGCTTAACAGAGGGGTGCTTTTGATGGACGGTTTGGATGAAACATACACATCAAGGTGGGTCCCATGTAGCTTGAACGTATGTGAACTCCCATACTTATTTGATAATGTTCGGCCCAACCAATTCAAAATCCCGTTTTGATGGATACGGTTCCTCCACCAAAGCAGCGTACGCGGGTGTATTTTTAAATTCATGCCATCGTTACGGCCTTCATGTGGATTTCAATCCAGAAGGTGGGGTAGATCCACCCCGTCCATCAGCTGGCCAACCTGTTCTTGGACCAAGTCACAAAAAATTAAGCTGACTCAAAACTCAGGTGGGTCACACTATAGGGCACAGTTGAGATGGGAAGTTCCGCCACTAAAATCGTCCAAATTATGTGGGATCCACCATGGTGTTTACATGGCATCCAATTCACTCATCTGGTGTGCCACTATATATGAGTCTGTTAGAAGTCAGGACATTCCAAGATCCATTTGGGCCCCACCACATCAGTTAAAGAGTTTTTAGGCATGATTCTATACCGTTTCCTATATTATGGCCCACGTAAGTATTAGATTTGACTGATTTTCAGGATACATGGTGAAAATGTGGTGGATCACCTGATGGACGGTGTGGATCTGATGCAAAATCTCCCCACAAGCTGCTCGGTTAGTTGTAGGCACGCGGAAACTATACATCCATCAGATGATCCTATTCAACTTAATTTGTGAATTTTGAAACATAGTACATTGCCGTTATCTTGATGCTGCATCACTTGCCACGTGTATTATCACAGATGTACGGAGAGATTATCGTATTTTCCTATAATTTTCTAATAGATTTTATTTTTCGAATTTTAAAAGAGTGGATAATCTGTGTTGAAGGCACACAGCATTCTTCTGGTCGCTTCTCATTGGTAGATGTCGTTAACGATGACATCAATTAGTGCCAACTCAGGATAATATATCGATTTTCTCTCTTAGGATCGCACAACCCAACCGTTTACGTGCGGAGCTCCTCTAAGGCTGTACCACAATGTATGTGTTAGATACACATTGTCCCTCTTATGTTTCCATATTATTTTCTAGGAACTCAAAAAATAGGCACATCCCAAGCTTAGGTGGACCACAAACAGAAAGCAGAAAGCAGTAAGGATTGAACAAATTACGTTGAAACCTTCCTAAGGCCAACCATGCAGTTTATTTACCATCTAAACGGTTCGTTAGGTCACATAGACTTGGATGAGGAAAAACACAAATATCAGCTTGATGAGAGTGTATTGTTTTTGTGTTTTGGTCCACTTGAAGTCCGGAACTGCATTGTATTCGAGCTTATAGAAATCGGGAAAAAAATGTATGGTCAGTGTGGATCTAACAAATATATCATGCTGGGGCTCACAAAAATTTCACATGCTGACAAATTCCTCTGTGTTGTGTTCCATAATGATGTACTTGTCAGATTTGCACTGTACATTTATTTTTTCCATATCATTTTAAGGCATGGGCTCAAAACGGAGCAGATCCAATGTGCAGGTAGATAGACCGTACTGCACGAAGTAGAGGAATTTAACTATTATCATTTAAAATTTCTTGGGACATAGAAGGCTCTAAGCATACTCATATTTGTGTTTCCCCTTCATCTAGGTCCAAGTGACCTTATGATATTTGTGTTTTCTCTTAATCTAGGTCCATGTAACCTTATGAACAGGTCCAATGGAAAATAAACCTCACCGATGGGCCTAAAGAAGTTTCAACATCAGTTATTAAATTATCACTGATTTGCGGTGTGGTCCACTTGAGCTTTGGATGTGCCTTACTTTTGTGCTCTTGATTTAAAATGACCTCCAAAAATGGAGGATCGGTGTGAAACTTACACACATACATTATGGTGAGGCCCACAGAACTTCCACATGTTTAAAGTTAGTTGTGCAGTACGCAATCCTAATCAGCAGAGATAATATCAGTGTGTTTTCGTGAGCTGAGGGCGCGGATTAGGTACTTCCTCCGCCTGTCTCGAGCTCGAGACAGGCTAGGGCTATGAGGGCCACCGTGATGTACGGATTTTATCCATACCGTCCATGCATTTTTACATGTCATTCTAGGACATAGTACAAAAAATTAGGCACATATAAAGTTTAATTGGGCCACACCACAGTAAACAGCAGTGCTCATGATTTTTACCGTTGAAACCTTCCTAGGGTCCACCGTGATGTTTATTTGCTATCCAATCTGTTCATAAGATGATTGAGATCTGGATGAAGGTAAAACACAATTATCAGCGTGATCCAAAACTTCCTGTGGGACTGAAGAAGTTTTCAACGGTCAGCCTTTAATCTTCATTTCATTGTCCACTTGAGTTTGGATCTACCCCATTTTTGGGCTCATGACCTGAAATGAGATGGAAAACGGAATGGACGGTGTGGATAAAATCCATACATCACGGTGGCCCTCATAGCCCTAGCCTGTCTCGAGCTCGAGACAGGCGCCTAATCCGCGCCCGTGAGGTGATGTCATCAGCGGTGACATGTACCAATCAGAATCTACGGTCAACACATATCGCACTCTTAAAAGTTGAGATTAATAATCAAAAGAATAAAATATATTTCAGAAAAATTCGGTTGATTTGCTTTATCATAAAATCTTATTACTATTTTTTTAAAATTATCTGATACTAATGATCTATCTCATAATATGATAGACGGATTAGTCTGTATATGTGGGACCCTCACTTTCAATGATCCAAACCGTTGATAAGATAGATCTCATCCCAGATGATTCATGCACCAAAGGTCCCCAAGATTAGAAGACCCTCGCTACTTTAAGTTGAATGAGAACCGTTAACATTATATCTTTTTTTATTTTATATTTGTTGGGACACTATTTAAGGGTCAGAACTTTTTCATCTAAAATATTTTTAGTTCATGTACGGCTCAAGTGGGTCCCATAACATCAATGGTTTGGATCAATGGCTGTGCACTCAGAAAATCGAATGCACGGTTCAAAGCGCTCGGTACTTATCTCATAAATATTTTACACATTGCTCTACAATGGACCACTAAGTTAACATCCTGTCCGTTGAAAAGACATCCCCACCCACCTGAAGCTTCTTGGGTACAGATTTTGGACGATCCATTGATCAGGTGGGCCACACATGTAAATGAGTAAATCCATTTGCCTTTCATTGATTTTCTACGGCCCAGCCCAGCCCATCAACTGCCTAACTTTTATACCAGCATCTTCAAGCTGATGACTACATTTTCAGCGGCTCAGATTCATATAAACGTGAAATGATGGCCATAATATCTTGATGGACGGTAGTTTACCAACCAATGCTGGCAGTCTGCTAATCCCACACACGTGTCTAGCCAAGTCCACCACACGCTCCTACAAATGCTGACATGGAACGCATGCAAGATCCAAGCTGTTGGTTACATTGGTCCAGCGTCTAGATACTTGACCCGGAAAATCTGGACGGTGCAATATTTACGCGGGGAACGGTTGTACGTTGAAAATATACGGTTGGATTGTCAGCTTTTCAAATTTCAACCGGATTCTGGAGATTTTAGTCACCGAGATGGTTTGACTCTGTTGCGACTCTATTGGGTCCCACTTGCTAGTTGTGCCGTGATTTGAACCGTCCCTATTGCTACTATAAATAAAGTGTCATCCCATAATTGTGCTTCAGAGAGGATCCTGACCTTTGAATTATAGAGTTGAATGTGAGCCATTGAAAAAATTCATTTCTTTGTTATAAATTCAATTACAAATAGTAATTGTTTCAGTCATCCGTTCAGTAAATTTTTTACAGTTGCCCGTATAAAATATGCTGAATAACATGGATAGATCCGATCATCGGAATCCAGGTCATGTGGGCCCCATTGGGCAGCAGCATGTGGTTGATTCTGAGTCGCGACGGAGGCAAACAAACTTATTTTAATTAACCGGGAAACCGAAATACGGTACAGCCATCTCTATTGCACACGTGACAGACACACGTATCAATTAGAGCTGTTTATCTAATGGCTTTGAAAATCACACCTATAAAAATCCATATCTTTTGATCGGTTACTAATCTTGATTTGATTCTGTCATTTGAAGGCCACGTATCATATGGATAGGATCTTTCCATCGTGTTTATCTGAAAGCTCGGATTGATTCAGCAGTCCAGAAGCCGGATATTTTCGGGCGCTGGTGTTCAAGATTAAGAAAAACTCCAACACATCTCCAGTCATAACATTTAGGGCCTGTTTGGCCACTTGTATTAGAACATATTAGAAATGATTGAATTGCAAATCTCATATTACGAAACCTATTCCTTATTTAGGATATCATTCATAAGGGCATTGGAAACCACACCTGATATGATGCAGGCCGAATGTGATGAGATCGATCACCGTCTCTCTTACAAGGATAATTGATCTGAATCTCGGGTCTAAAGGGACTCTTCAACCTATCTTTGTCGAATCCACGATGACAGTATCTCGCCTACTAGCCTAGCTGGAAGAAGCCTAGGCGTTTCAACAACAGGTCTCAGGTTCAAGTGTTAAGGAGACACACTAACCCTACTAGTGGGTGGGTGCATTATGTGACTAACCAAGTGAGTGTGTTACCCAGCTAACAGGGTGGGTGCGTTGCATGACTAACTTAAAAAAAAAAAAAATCCACTTACGAAATATCTCGAATCCACGAGATTTCTTTTTCAAATCCACAAAGAATAATAGAAAATCATAGTTTTTCTAGAAAAAGAGTAGTAATATTCAATAATTAATTAAAAACGAAAATAAAATAAGTATTCATGGTAAACTAAACCCTAAAAACATAACTTAGGTGTCCTAATTGCAAAAGGAACCAAAACAACTCAAAACAGAAGCAAAACGTTCAAAACAGAAAGTTCTCGTGCATGCTTTGCGTAGGGGGCCAACCGGTCGGCCAAGCCCCCCTGATTGGTTGGAGTTGAGGGATGACCGGTTGGCTGGCTTAGAAAATAGTCCAGCGAGTTTGTTCGGTTCACCAGCGTTAATTCGACCAGTCGGATAACCGGTCGTTAGGAGTTGTTTGTCGGCGTTTTTCCCAGTTTCCTCGGTCCTTCTCTCAATCCGATCTTGGGTTCTTTTGAGCCTACTTCTGGGTCCTCTTCCTGGCTCTTGCCTTGATCAAGGGGTTGCATCGCTACATCAGTCGCCCTCTCTTGAATGAAACTTGACCTCGAGTTTCGCTTTCTTCTGTGAGGCCTTGGAGGCTTATTGCTTAAGACAAGGAGAGATTGCCCATCTCCTTTGGTTACTTGGCGACTTGCACATGGCATCGCTGGGACGAGGATGGCCTTCCTTCCATCCTAATGAATGTGATGGTGTTGTCACGACCTTTGTGCATGACATCTCGATCAAATTGCCACGAACGTCCGAATATCATGTGGCATGCGTCCATGTCGACAACATCGCATAGCACTCGGTCCTTATAGGATTTGCCGATAGAGAAGGAGACGAGACATTGTTCCTTGACCATCCTCGTAGTGCCATTCTGAATCCATCCAATTGCATATGGTGATGGATACGATGTGGTCTTGAGTTTCAGTTTCTCAACCATGGTCTGCGATATTATGTTCTCACAATTACCTACCATCGATGATCACGATACAAACTTTTCCTTCCACTGTGCAGCTAGTACGGAAGAGACTGTGTTGCTGGGGGTTGGATGGTTTGACACGTGTGGGTGGTTACTTCTGTACGACCAAAGATACACCCTAATCTCTTGAGATCCAATCAGTACCTTCCTCATCATTCTCCGCCTGCTCAACATCCTGATCTTCTGGATCATCATGTGCTTCCTCCACGGTGATAACTACATTAGCTGCGGGCCATTGAGGGCATACGTTCGAAATGTGGCTCAACTGTCCACATCTAAAACAATAGTCGGGCCTCAGTCGGCCGTAAGGATTTGAAATCTTACTTGGGCCAGGCACAATGGCTGAACGTTGCGGCCTTGTTTGACCATTGCTTGGTGTAGTTTGACGGCCAACATGGTGCTGAACAAGCTCAACAACGGGTTCCATTTCCATAGATGGGGATGAATCCTAGGTGGGGTCTATCGTATGAGTATGAGTCGAGGGATAGGGATGCACAAGGGCCTTTTGGAGTTGGGCCTCTGCACGATTCGCTCACTCCACAACTTCTTCCATTGTCAAGATCGGCATTAATTGTACCCGATCTTGTACCGCGGGTCGTAGGCTGCCGATGAATCTTGCAGTTTGTTGGGCATCGGTCTTTGAGAGATCGTTTCGCGTGGCCAACCTATTGAATTCTTCCGTGTATTCATCAACGGTCTGATTGCCCTGACGACAATCTTGGTATTGCTAGAATAGGACCGGCTCGTAGTTACTGGGTAGGAAGCGTGATCGAAGGAGTTGTCACATCCGGGGCCATGACCGGATTGACAACTTGTTTTGTCGGGTGCGGAAGAGTTGTAATTGCTCCCACCACGCCCACGCGCTTAACTTTAACTTGTACGCAACAAGTTTAACCTTTCGATCTTCCAGAACTTCCATGTAATTAAAAAAAAATCCTTCACCTTCGCTAGCCAATCTAGGAATTCTTCAATTCTAAGCAAGCCATTGAAAGTGGGGAGTTCACTCTTACCTCTGTAGACATAATCGACACGATCTCCGCGATCATTACCTCGCGTTTGCTGCCTTGCATGGATTCCCTCTACTTCGTCGTCGCTGCCATCCGAACCTGCATGATTCGGTTGTCGGTTTGCGGCTGGAACTGCCGAACGGATCACTGGATTGGGCTGTCCTTCAATCGCCAGTGGTGCGGGAACTTGTCGCGTGGCCAAAGATGCGGAAATCAATTCAAGAGACTCTCATAACCCTTGCATAGAAGTCTTAAACATTTCTGGAGGTTCTCCATCTGCTCCGCTAAGTACTGCATCCCCTGATCACCGTTAGCGGGAGGTTTGCCTTGATTGTCACTAGATGCCATCACCCAAGGTTCTTCCTCGCTCTGATACCAATTAATGCAGGCAGGAAGTGGTGAGATCAAGCATTTTCTCTCTCACGGGGATAACTACTCTGAATCTTGAATCCACAGCGACTCCTCAACCCGTCTTTGTCGAATCCACAAGATTTCTTCTTCGAATCCACGAAGAACAATAGAAAACCGTAGTTTTTTTTTAGAAAAAGAGTTGTAATATTCAATAAATAATTAAAAATAAAAATAAAACAAGTATTTATAGTAAACTAAACTCTAGAAATGTAACCTAGGTGTCCTAATTGCGAAAGGAAACAACTTAAAATAGAAGCAAAACGCTCAAAAAAGAAAGTTCTTGTGCGCACTCTGCGTAGGGGGCCGACCGATCGGCCAAGGGTCCTCGACCGGTCGGTTGGCTTCGAAAAAAGTCCAGCAAGTTTGTTGGTTCACCAGGGTTAATTCGACCGGTTGGACGACTGGTCGTCAGAGGGTCCGACCGGTCGTCAGAGGTCGTTTGTCGGTGTTTTTCCCGATTTCCTCACTCCTTCTTTTGGTTTGATCTTAAGTTCTTTTAGGCGCACTCCTGGGTCCTCTTCTTGGTTCTTGCCTTGCCTCGATCAAGGGGTTGCCTAGCTACATCACGATACAAGGTCGGGTTGAGAGGAATTTTCCCAATTCCACTTTAATATTCGATATTCCAGCCAAGCTCCCAACGAATTTGAGAGGGTCAGAGACAAAATCAAGAGCCGATTGATTTGTCCATTTGTTTTAAAAGGGCATAATAATACAAGAGCCTAAAATCAGGGAGATCCAAAACTCAGGTGGGCCATGTAACATGAAAAGATGGGAACGAAAGTGTCCACCATTGAAACCTTCCTGGAGCTAACCATGATGTCTGGGTTATATCCACACCATCGATCCATTTTTTGAGAATAGTTTAGGACATAGACCAAAAAATCAAGCAGATCTAGTACTCAAGTGGGCCATAACACAAAAAGTAGTGGGGATTGAATGTCTCCCATTGAAAACCTTTTGGGGGCCACAGAAGTTTTGGATCAACTTGATAATTGTGTTTCCCCTTCATCTAGGTCTGTGTGACCTCATGAACAGGTTGGATTACAAATAGACATCACGGTGGGCCCTAGGAAGGTTTAAACATTGGTTGTCATTATACCACTGCATTCTATGGTGTGGTCCACTTGAGCTTTGAATCCGCCTCATTTTTGGGCTTAAGCCCTAAAATGCTCTCGCAAAGTAGATGGATGGTGTTGATATAACACACACATGATATGCCCATAGCTTGCTGCCTGTCTTGGATAGAAAAATAATTCTTAGTTGGAGTCTACATTCTTCCATACACTATACATTGGATTGAATTGTTGCACACTCATGATCTTCTCGATCCAAACATGAGGTTGAGTTTTGAAAATCCAATGGTATTAAGAGACAATCCACTTCCATTAGTAATGATTGTACTCTTCAAATTTCATCCCATCTAATACCATCTACTGCTGCCTAATCTCACTGGCCAAACAGGCCCTTAAATTTTTTGAGTTGATTGATCATCTATCGAAAATTCACTTTTCATTATTAAAAAATCCAATTATATATGGTGGTGATCACAATCATCCGTCCAAGGTAAGTTTCTTGCAGTGGGCCATTCCAATCATCGGACCACTCAGCATGTGGGCAGTAGCAGGAGGCAACAGACGCTCGATTCTCAGTCGTGCCAGAGGCATATCAAACACCCAAGGAGTTGGTGCGTTCCTCTCAAGCTTTCGACCCTGTGTTCTTCAGTTTAAAGAGTGGAGCTCAATGGTCAGGGACACAGACGACTGGACTATCAATGGGCTGGGCTTGGGCCGACCTTAATGGCCAGTCCACTAAGCTTCAGCTAAAAAAATATGTATTCTCCAATTTTTCGGAGACCTTTCACCTCCTCTGCAATGGTTTTAATTCTTCGGCACCCACCTAGACAGCTCACTTTCTGAATGACATTCCAATACCCAGCTGCCATCTGTTGCTTCAGAAAATCTGCATTCTGCGGTGTTGCTGATCGCAAGCGTGCTACACCATTTTTATGCAATGCCATGGGTCTTTTTCTATTCGCCCTTCTAAACCTGGTCAGAAATAGGGTACAACAGTTACTAAACGGCTTATTCAATTTTCTATGCCGACCATGGATATTTAGACGTACTGCTTTTTGCGATACTAACTGGGTTCAGCTGTGCTCGCGATCAACGCTTTACTTATATGGGACTTTCAGTGGGCTCAAGCTAAGCAAAATCAAGATTTTGCATAAGCCTAATCCGAATAGTTCCCAATCCACTTCGAAGACAACCCTAGGTCCAGCCCGTCGGTAGACATAAGAAGGTTGGGCTCGGGTTGGGCCTGTCTGCTGGCCGGCCTGAGGTTTGCATCAACCCAGATTTTGAACTTTTGGTGCCAGGTCTATTCAAAATTTTGATTTTGCCCTGACCCATCCAGCCCATTGATAGCCCTAGGCTTAGGCTTGTCCAGCCCTACTGTCTTATATTGATTAGCATTGGATTCGGTTAAATAGCCCCACCTGACTCAAAATCCAAAACAATTAGTATATGAGGGCTTGTTTGGATCCTTCAAATTTAAATTTAAGAAATGATACTTCAATGAAAATAGCATTTCTGTTTTCTGCTTTGTAATTTTTTTTAAAAAATGCTCTCTTTTCATTTCTCTCTCATTTTTAGGAAAAAATGTCCCTTATATATTTCGTTGCCATGCTTAAGAAATATCATTTTCAAAAAATTGAAGCCTGTTTAGATTCACTAAAACGAAAAGGAGAGAAACGATATTTCTGTAAAAATATCCCACTTCTCTTGATTGTTTTAAGGGCTTGTTTGGTTTTTAAATTACAAAGTGAATACATGATAAAGTAGTCATTATTTACATTTGCAATTGCAGCTCTTGCCACAAAGCTGATGTTGACAAATGTGATGTTTTGTCGGAAAACAGTGGCACGAAAAGATTTTGGGCGCAAAAACTGTGGGGCCTATTGTGATGTATATGTCATATCCATGCCGTCCATCCGTTTCGCTAGTTTATTTTAGGACATGAGCTCATAAATGAGGCAGATCCAATGCTCAAGTGAACCACAACATGGTAAACAATGGGTATTGAACCCCTCCCCTTGTCAACTTCTTGGGGGCACATAAGTTTTGGATTGAACTGATTTTTGAGTTTTTCCTTTATCCATATCTATATAGCATGAGTTCATAAATGAGGTAGATCTAAAGCTCAAGTGAACCACAACACAGTAAACAATGGGTATTGCCTACTGTTGTTTACTTCTTGGTGGCAACATAAGTTTTGGATTGAGATGATTTTTAAGCTTTCCCTTTATTCATGTCTATATGCATGGCCATATGAATAAATTTGGTGACAAATAAACAACAGCGTGTGCCCTAGGAAGGCTTTAGCTTTCAATGGTTAAGGTAGGTCGGGTCCACTGCTTCATGTGGTGGAGTTCACTTGAGCTTTTGTTATTTTGCCTCATTTTTTTTATTCATACCCTCATATGAGCTTATGAAATGGATAGACGAGCATGGATAATATTCATTAGGATGCCACCCCATAGCTTTTGGGCGTGTAGAAAAATATGAAATTTGTATGAGATTTACATGGTTTTTATATAGTAAACCCACCTTCAGTCGTGTCTCACCTGCTAGCTCAGCTGGAAGACACCTACGCGTTTCAACAGCAGGTCTTGGGTTCTGAGTGCTAAGGAGACACACTAACCCCATCAAGTGGGTGGGTGCATTGTGTGAATAATGAAAAACATGCAAATATGAGTTTCCCTATTAATAGGGGATTTCTTTGGACATAGTCCACCCATGGTGGGGCCAGCAAATCATCTCCTTTGATTACTTATTGAACATGCCCCCCACTTGTTAGAAAGGAAATCGCGGTGGAGGATGTAAGACAACTTTAACTAGGCTAGACCGATCACATAGCTGGGCAACGCATCCACATGTCTAGTCACATGATGCACCCACCCAGCGATGGGGTTAGTGTGTCTCCTTGGCCTTCTGAACCTAAGACCTGTTGTTGAAATGGTCAGGCCTCTTCCAACTGGGCTAACGGATGCCTAGGCCACATTTGTACATGTTAACTAATTTATAAAAGCTATGCATGCCAAGAGGCATGTGTCATATGGGCCATGAAACAAGACAAATCTTGAATCACACGGAAAGATATGTAAGGGCCTGTTTGGTTGGCATCTGGAAACCTGCTCCCAACTTAAAATTTGGATTCCAGCGAAATCTAATTTTAACTAGTGTGTTTGGTGGCAAATTTCAGCTAAATAGGATTTCATCTGGAAGCTTAAATTGGTTGGAACGGGCATTAATGGAAATGGTGTGGGGACCGTTTCTATGGAAGGGAAAAGAGGCGGAAGTGAGAGTAATTCAATATTGGCGATATATCCACGCCTCGATGTATATCTCTATGAGGATTTCAATGGTGGACATCTTCGTTCCCACTATTTCGTGTGGTGTGGCCCACGTGAGTTTCGGATCTGCCTGATTTCTAGATTCCTGTCCTGTTGTCGTCTTGCAAAACTGATGGACAGAATGGATTTGTGATAGGCATCTTTGGGCAGCCCACACAGCTTCTACCCAGGTAATCCGTGTCCATTTTCATGAGCCTACTAGAGCTGAACACGAGCCAAGCTAGCTCGGTTGGCTCGCTCGACTCGACTTGAACCAACTTGATTTGGCTCAGCTCGAAGGTTGGGTTCGAACCAAGCCGAGCCATTTTTCAAAACTAGAAAGGATTTTCAAGCTCGAAGTTGGGCTCAATTGCAGCTCGATTCGGCTCAACTCAATTGACTCAGTTGGAACTCAACTCAACTAGCTAGAGATATATATTGTTTAGTCTAGCATTGGCTTGAGAGCAAAGAAATGAGAGGTGACACTCTATAAAAGTATGTGGGGGTGTCAGTGGGCTTTGGGCTTCCTTTGGGCCCTGATTTTAAATACTTTTAGGCTGGGCCTATTGAAAAATTTGTTTTTTTCAGGCTCGAACTCAGGTTTGAAAGCTCAGTCAAGCCCGCTGGATCATGTCAGTCCAGCTCGAAGGCTGAGATGAGCCGAACACAAGCCAGGGTGGGCGTTGAACGAGCCTAACTCATACATGGCAAAGTTCGGCTCGAGTAGGCTCATGTACAACTCTAAGCCTGAATAGGCCCAGTGGATACTTGTGTCAATGGGCTGGGCTCGGGCCTAAAAAAGTAAAATTTTGAACAAGGCTGCCTGAAACATTTCAAAGTCCAGGCCGAGACCTACCTCAGGCTCAGCCCGTTGACAGCCCTACGTGGAATCCATTAAAGGAAGAAGGAAATGAAAAAGGTTACACCTTTTAGAATGTCGATGAAAATGGAGATTTGACATAAGCACTTATTGTACTTTTCCTTAATAAAATATAGGGATTTTTACGGCAAAATTCTTGAGAAATTTATATTTTACTAAATAGTGGCTCCAGGATATGAAATTACATGGAGGTGCTTGTTGAGGTATAAATTAGAAAAACACTTATGCTTAATTTTTCTTTAAGAAGTAGTGAAATGCAGGGCTTGTAGAGCCCACGTGGTATGTGTATAACATCCAACCCGTTAAATACACACCCCACACCTTGGTGATAGAACAAAATATCAAGTTAATGAGATCATTAGATGGGCTACACTTGAATTGAGATGTTTTGAATGGTGTATATTATTTTTTTATGGATTGGTCCACCTTACGATTGGATCTACTACATTTTTTGTTGGTCTAATAATGTTAGTATGCATCTGTTGAAGGGGTTGGATGTGAGATACATAACACATGCCCCCCACAACTTTCAATCTTCGACTTTATCATAAAGAAAACCAAAAGGAGGACAGTGATGTAATTTTTCAATGTCAGGCAATATCTGTTACTGGAGGCACTATTTGATATATATATATATATATATATATATATATATATATATATATATATATATATATATATATATATATATATATATATATATTGCAATTTTACAAATATAAGATTTCCACTCATTATTCTAAGAATAAAATCCAAAGTAAAATAAACGGCATGAAAGTAATAAATAATATTTTCTTTCCTATTTTGGAGCAATCCAACAATGCTCCCAAGAAAAGTTATCTTCAATAGGGGTTAGGATCCTCTTTTGAAGTGATTGAGTAATTCAATCTGGTACAGATAGAGCACTGTATGATCAGAGATCAAGCCGCTCATTAAACGAGCCCAAAAATGATCATAAGGTGGGCCATATTTGTACAAAACAAATGAGTAGCTAAGTGAAATTGTCCAATTTAAATATCTACATGCCTAACCCACCTGACAATCATACTGCCCATGGGGTTATCATCCGTATTTTTATTTTTCGAGACCATTTTAGATCATTAGTCCAAACTTGAAGCATATCTAAAGCTCAAGTAGACCACACTAGAGGTAACAGTGGGAATTGAACGCCCTCCGTTGAAAATTTCACGGGGATCATAGAAGTTTTAGATCAAGCTGATATTTGTCTTTTCCCTCCATCCATGTTTCTGTGTGACCTTATGAACAAGTTTGATGACAAATAAAAATCATTGTGGGCCCTAAGAGGATTTCAATGGTGGATGTCATCATTCCCATTGTTTCTTGTGCTGTGGTCTACTTGAGCTTTGGATAATATTTTAATACTCATGATCTAAAATAAGGCGGTAAAATGGATGGACGGTGTGGATAAGACACATACATCATGTGTAAGCCCGATGGAGTTTCTTTAGTATGCAATGGTCTCCCATTTGAGATGCAGGCAATCTGCACAATACAAATTGCCTAATGAGCCAATAAAAACTTACAAATATGTGGTTTGTTTTCACTTAGACCATCCATGCACATCTTGTTGGAATTTGAGGTTTGGAAAATTATCTGGACTAAATAAAATTATAATAAGAAAAAAAGTAAGAAAACTTATTGGTTTATTGAAGTTAAGGCGTGAATTGGAATTACTCAGCTTAAATCGAATTTCCCTCCTTAGACTACATCCCAAGTGTAATGGGATTCTTCAAATAATTGACCTTCATCATACAACGACTATCACCCAATCTTAGCAGTGTATTCACTATATAGAGGCTTAGGGCATTCGTAGATTTAACCTAAACTAAAAAAATATTTAAACTACACTTTGAAAACCATACCTTTTTTATATACTTAAAAACTGAATCAAAAGAAATTTATAGACTTTGAGTGGAGACCCTTAGGGTAAGAGACACAATTTCAAAATGGTTATAATTGTTAGATTTAAACCTAACCAGTGCAACCCTTAGGCCTGAATTGACATGACTTTTCGAAACAAAGAAGTGAAGGAATACAATCCTTCAAACTTGTGTGAAAAAACACATTTGCGCATGCACGCATGCACACACCTATGCCCATGGCCACGACTCAGCCCAGCTGAAAATTTTGAAACACTAATATATTTTTAAAATAATTTAAAATACAACACCTCCCTCTTATTACTAGGTGATCGGAACAATTTGGCCAGTGAGAGACAAGATGGGTATTCCATGTCCCACAATTCAGGAATCAAATTGTGGAGTGTGTCCAATGTGTGGCCTTTAAAAAGGAATTGTTAGCTCAAAATGGAGTAACAGTCTACATTCAGCCAGAAAGATGCAACAATTTTATATTGTTATTGTTTATAACTAGCCTGACCTAGTCCAAATTAATGAGAAAGGAGTTGTCACTCGTATAGAAACAAAGAAAAAAACATACTTGCAACTGAAAAAGACGACATATACTAATTTGTTGAGGATACATATCCTGCTAGGAAGGCCTAGCACTTAGAGATGTAGGCATGATCAAAACTTTAAAGGCGATCGTCTACCTTACGATACATACACGCAAGGCACACTCGACCTACAATATATAGAGGAGGTTTGGCCAAAGTCTGTCATTACTGGACTCTTGTTTAACTAGTTATAGCAACATAACATTTTTTAGAAGAATTGTCATTCTAGGACTCTAATTCTAAAGAGATAACCTCTGGAGAATATATGCAATCTTTTAGAAGACTGCAAAACCAAATATAAAAAGCAAGAAGACATCTGAAGACAAAGATCTTATCTCACAGTAGCATAATGTTCAAAGAACTATGAAATCAAATAGAACACATCATGGGAAAGGTTGCTACTTAATTGAAAGACCACTTGTGAAAGCTACGGAAAATTTATGCATAGGTCACCACCTCTCAAAACCTATAAAACCAACATGGAAAGAAGAGCTTGAGGCCTCATGCTAACACATGCAATTACACACAAACCTTTCAGTTCTATGTTACCTATCTTATCTCTTGTCCTTCATGGACATGACCTATTCCAATTAGTTTATCTTTAATTTCTTCCTCTTTCGTTTAACAGTATGTCGCAGCACTGCTCAAAGTTTTTACTTTGATTCTAGCTTAGTTTCTGCTTCTGTCCAGGGCACCACTGCAACAAGATGGTTAGTTTAGTTTAGTTATCCATGACCTCGTTATCGGATCCCTAAATTATTGAGTTTTTACTCAATAATTCTTCGGTCAAAGCTTGATGACCATATATATCACAACTATCTCACAACTATTTGGTTATTTCTTACAATCGTTTCAAGACCATCCACGTCCAAAGTACCACTAAGATTATGGCCATTTGACCAGCATAGACCGCCATTAGTAATATTTTTTTGCTTATTTTTCCTTCTTTGGATTGTACTTTATTCTACTTATAAATTAATAAAATTGGCATCAATTCTTTTTTTTTTTTTAAATTTTTCTATCTTTATTGCTTTTGTTGAGGAACATAACTAAGTTAATCGATTTAACAATTAGAGGATGAGTACTCGAGCTAATCTTCACAAATTTAGTCTCAATTCATCTATATTGGCACCTTGTGTCACACAGCATTCAATTTAATTTGAGTTGAATATAACTCAAGGTAAAAAGAATCCACTCGGAAGGACTAACCTTGCCCTTCTAAAATCACCCAATCGCTATAACCATCAGTGGTTGAGAGGGTAGCTGATTTAATGAGTTGGGTCTTAATTGGTTTATGTTAGTGCGAGCTTACAACTAACATTTAATCAAACTTGAGTCGGGTATGATACTGGCATGCCCGCAATATTCTAATTGTTTACACTAACTGAATACATACCTTCTTTAACACGTGTCCATTCATCAGGTGATGTGACAAACAGGGGTGAGTGGGTGTACTAACAATGGGGTGTGTGAACTAACCCATTAAATAAAAAAAAAAAAGTGTCCCTCTATTCGATTGAGCTGCGAATACAAATAAATCACCGTACCTCATTTACTGTGGAGGGATAACTCTACCATGTTCCAGTTACTCCAGCTCTACTGTATTGTATCTGTATTGTATCTATCACATTACTCACATGCATGGACATGCTAGCCTAACCACGCGAGACTTTCAAAAGGTGGGTCCTCGTGAGGATACCCCATGTGTATCCATTCATCAGGTGGTCTCCACCATTGAAATCAACAGGGCCAAGAGATGGGATATGCATACAGGTGTGGCCCACTGGATGAGTGGATTTACCTGCTTTTGCCACTGTTATTTTCATGATGGTTCTCAACTTTTGTACGTGTCATATCTTAGACACATGCGACACTGGCGGGAAAAGAGTGTAGCAAGAGGCAATCACCATGCCATGGTTGATCATTGCTGTTAGCTTAACACTCACGAAAGGATAATGAGAATGGGTTCCCCTGCTAAAGTGCTTTATGTGAGGCACTCTATTTCCTCTTAAGTGGGATAAGCAGGTGCGTTTGAGATCTGGACCATTCATTTGTTGAGCTCTATAATGAATGGACCATGCCCCAAAAATCATACTGGTTAAGATTGTCTTTGCTTCCATTTGAAAGATTTCCCCACATGAAAATGAACCATTTTTTTTTTCTCATGGTACATTTGCAATCATTAAAGATCTTAAAGAGCATTTAGGATTATCTAACAATGAAGAGGCGTATGAAAGAGAAGAAAAAAAATAAAATACTCGGAAAATAAGTTTAAGGTGCGCATTGCATTATCGTGATCTTTAAGGTGATATTTACGCCCTACTAATGGCTAAAGTAGTTTACAAGGGAATTAAAGCAAATCTGCCTTCAAGATACAATATTCCTAAATTGGAAAAATGTAAACTTCTGCATGCAAAATAAAAAACCCTACTCCAAGCATGCCTTTGTAAGTGGACACATAGGAGCACTTAATCTTCACAATTTATACCTAACTTCTTTAACATTGTAAATTTACCTCCCAAATTTTTTCCAATTTGTACAAATTCTCAAAAAATATTAAAAACAGGAAAATAATGGAAAAGAAGATAGATTTCTGAGGTTGTTGTATTGTGGACTGGTCTAAGATAAAATTTTATTGATTAATAAAAACTACTTAAAAGTCTTTTTCATAAAATATACATGGTGTCTTTTTATTAATGACAAATTTTTACTATTATTAGAATTCAAAATTCATAAAAAAAAAAAAAAAATACATACTACTTTCCTAAGATTCACCAGGATTTATACTTGAAGGGTTGCCTACTGTCTTCTTCTTCTTCTTCTTCTTCTATACGGAATTCTTGATAAATTAAAGTAACTTTGTCACCATTACAATTTTACCACCATAAAATTAAATAGGCTATGAAATACATATGTACTGGACACAAGTAAAGAATTTTGTAATCACTCCACCTTTTCAAATAAGTACTTTAAAAATATTAAATCAAACAACAACACTAGTACATTTTAAAGATGGTTTAAAAATATAGTGTAAAAAAGTTATCATTTTGTTTAGGGCTGTATATGGGTCAGCGAACTCGATGGGGTATTCAGACCCAACCCATTTGGACCCGACCCAATTGTTAAATGGTACGGGTCTGGGTCCAAGAACAGACTCATTTACTAAACGCAGTCTGGGTCTGGTTTCCTTTATATTAGGCCCGACCCGAACCCATTTAGTATGTGGGCAGGTTTGGTTTATGTTTCAAGGGACCCATCCAGCCCAGACCTGTCTAGACCCGATTTTAAGCCTTGTTAAAATGCTTGCATACTAGAACCAAACCCGACGCTTCCAAACCTGATTTTAAGCCTTGTTAAAATGCTTACATATTAGATCCAGACCCATTAGACCCGACCCATTTATAAATGGGTATGGGTGGATCTCCGTCTACAAGACCCAAACCCATTTATAAATGGGTCTGATTGGTTAACTTATACTTGACCTAGACTTGCCCATTTAGTAAAAAGGTCTGGATCTAAAACTTAATCCCATATCTATTTAATAAGTGGGTAGGTTTGGTTTTGGCTAAACCCACCTTAAACCTGACCATTTACAGCCCTAATTATGATTTTATTGTAAATAAATCAAATGCGGAATGACATTAAAAAGATAAACAAAGTAATTTGTAACCATCACATATTTTCTTTAATTTATTATTATTCTGGCAACACAAGTAAGCTTTGAGAATCAGCAAAAGTCAACACTCCCTTTTAATATTTATTATTTTATTAATTTTTTTTATTAAAAAAAAAAAAACCTCAACAATAGAATCCTAGGAACACTGGTTTGGATCTTGCAGTGCATGGGGTAGAGCCCCTGGTAAATCAGATATAAGTGAGCAATGATCAAGCAAAGCGGCAGCCTCAAATTTCCAGGCCAAGATGTTATATTTGTAGAATATCCGGTCTCTGAAAAATGTGGACCACACCACGATGATCACATGATATGGAAAGCAGACATATCATCATATCCATTGGTTGTCCATTGATTTTGATATTGTGATCCTCTCACCGATTGGATCACCTGATTTTCATATACGCCCAAAATTTGAATGGATTTGGATATTTTAGATATGTGGCATGGTGGTGGGAAAACAGTAGCTGTATCTGAACTCCTGATACAACCAGTGTATCTGATCTTTTCTCTTTAGGAACAACGACTTTAAAACGATGGCCCACTACTTTTTTTTGTACACCTGTTCACATTCTCTGCACATGAGGTCCATGCCTCAACGATCCACACTGTTCATGCCATGGGACCCCACACTTAATTGAAGATGCCCCCAAAATCCCCGAGCTGGAGAATCTTTAACTTTAATCATTGGCCGACAGATAGACAATAGAAAAAAGGGTGCGCTTACCTGCCGCTGGAGGCACGACATTTTCGTGCCTCCATATTGTTGATCATACACGTGGCACATGTATATGATGAGCCGAACTGTGCATCCTGTTACATCAATGGTCCACATTCATTGTAGAGACAGGGGTTTGGCATCTTTACAATCCAGGACTTTTTTTCGTGGGGCCACCCATCTACGGAGGGCCCATCAAACAGTCGACCCACATGTCGTTTGGTTAGCTTGAGAAGGGACCGGAATCGTGTTTTACGCAGTGTATAACACCCTAGCTCTGTGGGGGTCACCATACGTAAATCCAATCTGCCTATCAGGTGGGAACCCTTACTTTAATGGCATACACAAAAAATCACCCGAGATGAAAAACTCAGATGGGCCACACGGATGTGGAGAATGTAAAGTTGCTCCTACAACTTATAAATTCACGTGGTGTGGCCCACATGAGCTTTAGATCAGGTTAATTTTTGTAATTTTCACTTCATTCTAGTTATCCAAACCCGATTAACGGGTTTGATGAAAAATAAACACCACGGTGGCTCAACACAGGAACCTATGGTTGGCATCCCATCTCTATTGTTCCCTTTCATGTGGCTTACCTGAGTTGTGGATCTATGTGAATTTTTTCCCCATACACTGTAATTGAGCATAGAACCTGATAGTGGGAGTGGATGTTACATATACAACATGATGGACCCCACAAAGTTGGGGTCGGAAAACGGGTGCTGTACAGGAATCCGGTCCCTTCAAAAGGACCCTGTTGTCAAGAAGCTGAGGGACAATCATGATGCTAATGCCCAAAAACCCGTGAAACGGTTCATGTATGTCTGATAATGGGCCCACCCCAATTAATTCATTGGACCAACGAATCCATTTTCTTCACCTTTTGGGAAAAACTTTGATACTCGGGAAGAGTGTGACGGATGATACGCAGGCACTTAGAAATTGCCAGCATGGCATAGAAGTAAATCAAATTAACTGGCAAAATAATGGGTCTCAATTTAGAGGTACCATGAACCAAAACTTACCCTTATTTAACATCTGACCAGCCGGATTGGTGGACATTTGTTGCAGTTAAAATGGAAAAGATCCAACGGTCCTGTTTCAACAAACAAGTTTCCACAAAAATGAGGTCCGGACCGTTCAATAACTCTGATCTTGGGACTGTGACTTAGCGATGGTCGGTTTCATATTTTAGTTGATATGTGACGAGTGGATAATTTCTAAGTGCCCTGCGTATCAAGTGTCATACCCTGTCTGAGTATTATAGAACTGTCCTTTCCGCTTTTAACCCCATGAGTCCCCCAACTCTCACAAGGTACTGTAAATGTTCGGCTCAAGAGTTTGTACTAGTGTTGTGGGGGCTCCCTGGTTTACTAATTCAGACCGTTGGCATGATGGACCCTACCTTTAGTGGTCCATGTAAAAATGGTTCCCAACATTGGAATCTTCTAACCATTGGATCTTTGTCCTTTCAGCTTAAAGTGCACAGTTGAAGTATTTTATCTATTATTCAGAACACAATCTGAAGGGTGACATTTCTCATGCGTCAGATTTTTGTTGAATGGGCCATCCAAACGATCCAATGAAGTCAATGGTTTGGGTCAGTGAACCAGGGGTCCCACTTGTTGTGGACCTTTTCATACAGTCTGCTCTGTATTTGAACAGCCGCTTTCAACTTCGAGAAGGAGCACAGTTCATATGGCAGGGTTCTGCATTAATCGGAGAGCCGTTCAAATGGTGATGATACCTATGATGGATGGCCTATATAATCTAAAAAAATCACAAGTCTTTTGATTGATTTCCTTCACTTTCATCACTGAATATTTACCGTTGGATGATTTTGTTGCACATCTCTTCTTAAGGCCATTAATCAGCTGGACAGCATAATCTTGTGAATGAATTTTTTAGACCATAATCCATCTACACTGCACGAAACTATGTGGACGGTACTATTTGATATGTAACGCTGCTACGCGTGCTGTGGAGAGATGGCTCATCTGATAAAAAACTCATGTGGGCCACGCAACCTGTACTTAGAGGTTGTAGGCAGAGTTTTACGGACGCGGATTGCGTCCTTCCTGTGGTGTGGCCGATCCGAGCGTTGGATCTGCCTCCTTCTCGGTCTCATGGCTTAGAATGATCATAGAAAAGGGATGGACGGCGTGGATAAACAGATACATAAACGCTGGGCCCCTCCACATCTCAGTTTGGACGCTGAGGAAGGACGCAAACCGAGTCCGAGTTTTACATTGTTCCCGTTGGTGTGGCGCATCTGATATTCTATCAGAATTAAAAGAATATATGTGTGGTAAAGAGAAGCGTTATCGCCTGATGACGGAGTCGATTTCACATATACAACATGGTAGGCCCGGCTCGGGGTGTTTTAGAAAATTACGGTCCCTAACAATTTTCAAAATAGTGGTGACTAACTCTCCTCGCCTGTGGCACTCGTGTATAGCTATCCCAACCGTCCAAAAAGTCTCAACTTGTGGATGGATCATATCTATGAAACTACACTGATCAGGAGGCCATAAAAATTCATTTGACAGCTATCAAATGAATGGTTGAAAGTAAATTAATGAGTGTCAACGAAGAAAATAAGAAGGTTACTATCATAGTCTCCTGAAATTTTGGTTCATTCTCCATCCACAATCGATTTAGATATTTGGACAGTCTGGATCTCTGTAAAACTATGCCACGTGTTCGGTTGAAGAATCACCACCATTTATTGATGGTGTTTAACTATCAAAGGAGTTAAGCGCAAGTGAGCAGTTATATGATACGTTGCTCCATCGTCCACGGTATACACATGCTTTGAATTCTCACATATGGGGAAAACAAATCGGCAAGTTAGACCGTTAGTCCGACGGAAGATCTCATAAACGATCATTTAAAGACTTCTTTTTGTTGAATACAGGCCGTTTATTTCATTTCTATTGCGAACTGTTAATCTATAGAAAAATATATGGATTATATCAATCAAATTTTCAAAGAAAGATCCATACTTAGTGGGACACAACAAACCAACAGTACAGATTATCTAACTATAGAATCCTATTATTAAAACTGAAAACACGTGTGCACTGTATAAAGATATGGGCCACGTACCATATGATTCGTCCTTAAAGATACGGCCTATGTGCTTAAACACCTGAATTCTGTGAAAGTGGAAATGGGTCTTCATCAGGAGCTGTGATTTTTGGGGAAAACGCAGGCATTTTTTTCTTTTTTTCTTTTTTGAAGAAAAACCTTAGTTTTGTGGGGACAGTGGAAGTGGGTTTTCTCCAAAATGTATGATTTTTCAGGAAGGATGGGATTTTGGGTTTTTAAGTTCAGGCCTTTGTTGATGAAAAACCTGGGTTTTGAGGAAAAAATTGGAAGTGGGTTTTCTCCGAAATGTCTGATTTTTTTGGAAGAATGGGTTTTTGGGTATTGAAGTTTAGCTCTCTCTTGAAGAAAAACTTGGGTTTTGGGGGAGAAAAGGTAGTTGGTTTTTCAGGATTTTGGGTTTCGGAGTTCATGCCTTCGTAAAAAAACTATTCTCTGGTTTGTAGAAAGAGAATGATCTGGGTTTTGTGATTCAGGCCTTGTTTGTCTAATGCATCAGTTTTTTACAAGAAGAGAAGTTGGTTTTCAGTAGAAACTGTAATTGTAATGAGCAGGGTTTTGGTTCTGTAATCAGCCTATGTTTTTCTTCCTTCCCATTACTGTTTTCCGAGTTTCGACTGCATGGTGATCTTGCAGAGTCCATTACAAAAGCACTTGCAGTGTATTCTTCAAATAAAAAAGTTGCTCTGCTGGAAGTTCATGGCTTTATTCAGCTGGTTTTCTCATTTGCTGATTGTCTTTCTATTGAGAAATCAGCTTGCGGCTGCTCACCACGATGATAATTCAACCATGCTAGCTCTTCAGAAAGAGCTGGTTGGATTCGGCTGGGATGCCAACAACTTGGATTACTGCTCGTGGGCTGGTGTCCGCTGCAATTCGAACCGGTCGGTCGAAAGGCTCGAGCTCTCCCGTCGTGAGCTCCGAGGTAACATCTCGCTAATTTCCAATCTCAAAGCTTTGAAGTGGGTAGACCTTTCTTATAATAACTTTCATGGGCCAATTCCTTCTGCTTTCGGAAATTTAACTGTGCTCGAGTTTCTTGATTTGTCTTGGAACAAGTTCGAAAGCTCAATTCCTTCTCAATTGGGGATTCTCAGAAATCTCCAATCTTTAAACCTCTCTAATAATCTTCTCTCGAGCAATATACCCGATGAATTGCATGGTCTAGAAAGATTGCAAGATCTGCAGATATCTGGAAATAAATTGAACGGGTCTATCCCCTTTTGGGTTGGCAATTTAACCAACCTGAGAGTGTTCACCGCCTATGAAAATTTCTTAAGCGGTAGGATTCCTGAAAATCTAGGCTCCGTTTCCGAGCTCCAAATGTTGAATCTTCACTCGAACCAGCTTGAAGGACCCGTCCCAGACAGCATTTTCGATTCTGGAAAGCTGGAAGTTCTTGTATTGACGCAGAATGAGTTGAATGGGAGTCTTCCGGAGTCGGTTGGGAAATGTAGAGGGCTTTTGAATCTGCGGATTGGGAACAACAGGCTTGTAGGAAGTATTCCCATAACCATTGGCAATGTCAGTAGCCTAACTTACTTTGAAGCCAATAGCAACGTCCTCTCAGGTGAGATCATTGCAGAGTTTGCGAAATGCTCTAACCTCATCCTTTTGAATTTAGCCTCAAATAGGTTGAGAGGAACTGTTCCTCTTGAGCTCGGAGAGCTCACGAATCTTCAGGAATTGATTGTTTCGGGCAATAGTCTTGTTGGGGACATCCCAAACTCTTTTTTTAAGTGCAAGAACCTCAGCAAGCTCGATCTAAGCGATAATAGATTCAATGGCAGCATTCCCAAAGACCTTTGCAACACGTCGAGATTGCAATTTCTGAATCTGGGTCAGAATCTGATAAGAGGCAAGATACCGAAAGAGATCGGTAACTGTATAAGGTTGATTGAATTACAAATGGGCGGAAACCATCTGACTGGTAATATACCGCCTGAGATTGGTCTGATAAAGAACTTGCAGGTAGCTCTGAATCTGAGCTTCAATCATCTTCATGGGCTGCTACCCCGGGAGTTGGGGAAACTCGACAAGCTGGTTTCATTGGATGTATCAAACAATCGGCTCACCGGGACCATTCCGTCAGAACTTAAGGGCATGATCAGCTTGATAGACGTCAACTTTTCAAATAATCTGCTCAGGGGCCAGATACCGACTTTCGCGCCGTTCCAAAAGTGTCCGAATTCAAGTTTTTCAGGCAATAAGGGGCTCTGCGGAGAGCCGTTGAACTCCTCCTGTGGGACTTCTTCGGGTTCCAATCATGGGAGCGGCCACCACAATGTCTCATACAAGATTATATTAGCCGTTATTGGTTCTGTTCTGATGGTTTTCGCTGCGGTGGCTATCGTCATTCTGCTGTTTATGATGAGAGAAAAGAGAGAAATGGTCACCAAAGCTGCCGGCGTTGTGGTAGATGGAGCTGTAAATCCTCCGTCAATATTAGCAAGCAACATCTTTGTCGAAAATTTGAAACAAGCCATCGATTTTGAAAGTGCTGTGAAAGCAACTCTGAATGATTCAAATAAGCTAAGTGTTGGAACTTTCAGTACTGTTTATAAGGCGGTTATGCCGTCTGGACTGATTCTTTCTGTGAAGAGGCTGAAATCCATGGATCGAACAATAACACACCACCAGAACAAAATGATCAGAGAGCTTGAACGGCTAGGAAATCTCTGCCATGGTAATCTGATGAGGCTGATCGGTTTTGTTATCTGTGAAGATGTTGTTCTCTTGCTGCACTCCTTCTTTCCTAATGGAACGTTAGCTCAGCTCCTCCATGATCGTGCTCAAGCTGAATCCGAACCGGACTGGCCAGGAAGGCTCTTCATTGCTATCGGTGTAGCCGAAGGATTGGCTTTCCTGCACCATGTCGCGGTTATCCATCTCGATATTTCTTCGGGTAATGTGATCTTGGATGCTGATTTCAACCCGTTGGTTGGGGAGATTGAGATATCGAAGCTCTTGGATCCGTCGAGAGGCACAGCGAGCATCAGCGCGGTTGCGGGCTCATTTGGGTATATCCCCCCAGGTACACTACCTTTTGTTTGTTCTGATGCATCAGGATCTGTTTAACTAGAACAGTTGGTTCAGTGCTCCATGCCATGGATCTGATGGGCCCAACCGTCGATGGGGATGCCCCAATCATCTCCCAGATTGCAAGATCCTTATCTTTCAATCAGTGGCCTATGAATAGAGGCCCGAGATTGGATGACTATTGGCTAAGATCTTCTGATCTGAAAGACTGTTGAGGCAACCACCCCATTGACAATGGGTCCCATCAGATTGTCTGGACCACCACACCATGGGACTGACTTGTACAGACTTATGCATCAGCATATTCAATAGATCTCGATGCATTATATAAATATATATATTTTTTTCGGAATTTGATTGCTTGATGATTTGTCATGCTTCTTGAATTCGATTGCCTGTTTGGTTTCCTTTTGTTTTTTTTTTTCTCAGAATATGCATACACAATGCAAGTTACGGCACCGGGAAATGTTTACAGCTTCGGAGTTGTATTGCTTGAGATCCTTACGTCCAGGTTGCCAATCGAGGAGGCCTTTGGTGAAGGGATGGATCTGGTGAAATGGGTCCACAGTGCACCGTCGAGAGGGGAGACCCCGGAACAGATACTAGACTCAAGGCTAAGTACCATCTCCTTCACATGGAGGAAACAGATGCTTGCTGTTCTGAAGGTTGCCTTACTTTGCACTGATACCTTACCAGCCAAACGCCCCAAAATGAAGAAAGTGGTTGAGATGCTCATAGAAGTGAAGGAAGCCTGATGGTGTTTAATTGTTTCTGCTAATTTTGAATCTATGAGTTCATTGATATGACAGTTACTAAGTTCTGATTGCGTTTGGGCATTGAGCTTATGCTATATGAATTCTAGGTGGTATCTCCAGCTAAAATTGGGGGTGCCAGTTATTAGGCCGGGAAAGGTCTTGGAACCGAATTTTGAACTACAGCTGTTGGGTGTATTCAAAATTCATCGTTTGTTCAGTGTTCCAGGCCCGGCCCACTTCCAGCCTTAGCTAAAAAGTCATGAAGATGGAAAGGGAGGCATTTTTGGATGGAAAAGTTTGCAGAATATGATTGGTGAGGTGGACTGGGTTGCATTTGGGTGCATTGAATTGAATTGCAATTACTAGTGCAGTTAAGTGGTCATGAGCAAATTGTAATCACTTTCCTTGGCATTCTATTGAGAGTAGGCTATAAATTACAATTTACATTACTTTCAAGTTGGACTTGAAAGGAATGTGACTGAATTGATGGCTACTGTCTCATTAGACTATCATTTCCCCTTAATTCACTGACTATCACAAGTCAATTCAGTAATGCATCCAAACACACCTTCATCTTTCAGGTTATCTGCTTGTGTTGCATTGATGGTTTTCAGGGCGAAAACAGTCGTTTGTAGTTTGGATTGGTCTGAGAACAGTATTGAATAGCAGGCGTTTTGATGGTGGTCCAAAAGGCCATGGGCTGCTTATCTCTTGAAACTGTTTTTTATTATGAAGGAAGACACGCTGATCAAACATTTCAATGGGCATCACGTTTCGAGATCAAAGAAGCAGCAGATGCCTCTCTTCAAATCTTGTGAGTTTTTAACAGAATACTGATTATTTTTTCTTTATGTTCGAATTTCCGAAGAAAAACGCTACATCTTTCTATATTGGATTAAACTGATAGTATGTTGCTGGTAGATAAGTTGGCAAACAATAGTCTTAAACATAAATTGCGCTATCTATATTTCCTAGCCATTTTTTTTTTTCATGTCTTGGGATATCAGAAAATGCCATTGAGACTACCGGCCTTTCCGTTTTACAGGGAAATGAGCTAATGATTACCGTAGATCTTGAAAAGGGAATGATCACCACGTGTTTGAATGCACGTCTATTACATGTGTTTGAGCTATGTGGGGCCCACTCATGATGTTTATGTTGGATCCAAATTGTGCATCTGTTAGGTCTCATGTTCACCAGAGAACAAAGAATCATGCTGATCCAAAACTCTGGTGGGACACTGCAGGGAGCAATATACAGTCACACCTGAAACCTATACATTTATTTGGTGTGGCCCACCTGCTTCTTGGAATGATCTGTGTTCTGTTGTGAGTCTTGTGACAGTTCATCCTGGGTGGGGTGTACCTGATGAATGGGTTGGATGGCATATAAACAATAGTGGACTCTACATTTCATCTAGAAGTTTCTATGGTGGGGTTCACCCTCCTCAATGTTCCCCATTGATCCCTTTTGTGTGGCCTGCTTGAATCATGGATCGGACTGTATTTTGACATCTAGGCCTGACATAGGGAGACATGTAATGGATGGGTTGGATGGTATTAACACATCATGATGGGCCATGCACAGGTCAAACTTATGGTCATTACCATTCAAATGTATGTGATCATTCCCAGGAAAATACCTTCAAAACGTATGAAAAATCCTCTTCAAATGAGATACAAGCTTGAAGTTGAGCTTCATAGAAGGTAACCATTCCAAACTTCCACAAAGCGACAGCCCGCTGTAGTAGTCAGTCACGACTGGGTCCTTTGGGTAGCAGAATTTTTTAATGAAGATTGCAAGTTGGAATGTGCATGGGTTGGTCTGCCCCCAAAAGATACTTCAAATTAGGGATTTGTGTAAAAAATATAAAGTGGACATTGTTGCGTTCCAGGAGATGAAAATGTAAGGGATAAATAGGGCCTTGGTGGACTCACTGTGGAGTAGCCAGAATAAGGCTTGGGAAGCTTTAGATGTTGTAGGGCCATCAGGAGGTATCTTATAGGTATGGAATACACAGCGTTGGAAAATAGAAGATTGCTTTAAAGGCTACTTCCCTTTATCGGTGATGTTTAGAGATCTCTTCAGGTTTCCCTTGGGCTTTGATGGCAGTGTACGGTACAAATAGGCCCAGATTTTGGCAACAGTTCTAGGATGAGCTGAATTCTTGTCGATCTAGGTGGGTTGGACCTTGGTGTGTGGGAAGAGATTTTAATGTAGTTAGTTTCCCTTATGAAAAATCAAATGGGGGTCGGAGTACCAAGAGTATGCGGGGTTTCTCGGATTGGATATCTAAGCATGAGCTGATGGATTTGCCAATGCGAGTAATTAAGTTTACATGGTCTAATGGGTAGTCGGATGCAGTTCAATCTAAGTTGGATAGATTCCTCCTTTCTCGACGGTGGTGTAGAGGGGCTTGCCTAGACCTGTTTGTAATCATATTGCCCAATTCTTTTGGAATCAGATGAGAAAGACTTGTGTCTGCGTTCGTTTTGCTTTGAGTTCTCTTGGCTCCAGGTTGAGGGTTTTCAAAATCTAATTAAGGATTGGTGGAGTTCTTTTCCGGAGAGGGTGCTTGCTACACGAGAAGATGAATAGAAGGTTATTCTCAATAGGATTCAGCAAATTGATGTTAGGGAACAAGAGGGATAGGGCTTGGAGGGAAGTCCACGCGGCAAAATACAATTTAGGCTAAGAGAAGATGAGATTAAATGGAGGCAAAGGTCAATGGCGCTTTGGTTGAAAGAAGGCGACAAGAATACAAAAAAAATTCACAACATGGCGAGTGCGAGAGCACGCGTGAACATAATTAAGTCTGTCATCGTTAAAGGGGAAGCTATAGAAGGGAAGGCTAGCGTTTGTGCGACAATTGTTAATTTCTATAAAAATCTTTGGAGGAAGGAGGAGTGGGTGCTGCCGAAGCTCGATTTTCTCCATTTTGGTTCTTTGTCTTCAGAGGCGGCGAAAGAGTTAGAAAAACCTTTTTTTAGAAGAAGAGATTTTTAAGGCGGTGTCGGAGCTAGGAAGTGAGAAGGCGCCTGGGCTGGACGGTTTTTCGATCCTCTTTTATCGAAAATTCTAAGATTCGGTGAAGAAGAACGTGATTTAATTCATTAACAATTTTTATGTTTTAGGTAATCTTCCCCTGACATTAAGAGCAACGTTCATTGCGTTGATCCTAAAGGAGAGACCAGAGAGTTTGTCGAATTTTGGACTGATAAGTCTGCTAGGAGGTCCGTACAAAATATTGGCTAAAATTATTGCTTCTATATTCAAAGAAGCCATTGGGGGAGTTATCTCCCCTTCCCAGGGGGCTTTTGTAGCAGGGAGGCAGATTGGGGACAATGTGTTGGTGTCTCATGAAAGCATATATTCGTGCCATTGGGGAAAGGAAAAGGGGGTCGTCTGTAAGTTGGATGTTCAAAAGGCGTATGACCCTGTTGATTGGGAGTTTTTCGACTACATGCTTCAACGTATGGGTTGTGGTGGGAAATGACAAGTGTGGATTCATGTGTGAGTGGCGTCGGCTAAATTCTCGATTTTGGTGAATGGTTCCTCGTATGGTTTTTTTTTTTCTTCTTGTGATGGAATCTCTTAGCAGGATGATTTACAAAGGGTCTAAGGAGAAGCTAATTTTGGGTTTTTCTATCGACAACTCCGACTTCCAACTATCTCATCTTTATTATGCGGATGACATGATGTTGTTGTGCAAGGCCGATGAAGATATGGTAGACAATCTGCGTAAGATTATTATATGTTTTGAAATTGTGTCAAGCCTCCTCATCAATCTTTCTAAAAGCGAGCTGGGGGGGGGTGCTTGCTACACGGGAAGATGAATCGAAGGTCATTCTCAATAGGATCTTGCAAATTGATGTTAAGGAACAAGAGGGTGGTGTTGTCAGAAGAAGATAGGGCTTGGAGGGAAGTCTACGCGGAAAAATACAATGTTCTAAGAGAAGATGAGATTAAATGGAGGCAAAGGTCAATGGCGCTTTGGTTGAAAGAAGGCGACAAGAATACAAAAAAATTTCACAACATGGTGAGTGCGAGAGCACGCGTGAACATAATTAAGTCTGTCGTTGTTGAAGGGGAAGTTATAGAAGGGAAGGCCAGCGTTTGTGCGACAATTGTTAATTTCTATAAAAATCTTTCGAGGAAGGAAGAGTGGGTGTGGCCGAAGCTCGATTTTCTCCCTTTTGGTTCTTTGTCTTCAGAGGCAGCGAAAGAGTTAGAAAAACCTTTTTTTAGAAGAAGAGATTTTTAAGGCGGTGTCGGAGCTAGGAAGTGAGAAGGCGCCTGGGCCGGATGGTTTTTCAATCCTCTTTTATCGAAAATTCTAAGATTCGGTGAAGAAGAACGTGGTTTAATTCATTAACAATTTTTATGTTTTAGGTAATCTTCCCCCGATGTTAAGAGCAACGTTCATTATCCTGAAGAAGGAGGGAGCAGAGAGTTTGTCAAATTTTAGATCGGTAAGTTTGCTAGGAGGTCCGTACAAAATATTGGCTAAAATTCTTGCTTCTATATTCAAAGAAGCCATTTGGGGAGTTATCTCCCCTTCCCAGGGGGCTTTTGTAGCAGGGAGGCAGATTGTGGACAGTGTGTTGGTGTCTCATGAAGGCATAGATGCAGAAAGGGGGTCTTCTGTAAGTTGGATGTTCAAAAGGCATATGACCCTGTTGATTGGGAGTTTTTTTACTACATGCTTCAACGTATGGGTTGTGGTGGGAAATGACGTGTGGATTCATGTGTGAGTGGCGTCGGCTAAATTCTCGATTTTGGTGAATGGTTCCCCGAATAGTTTTTTTTCTTGTAATGGAAGCTCTTAGCAGGATGATTTACAAAGGGTCTAAGGAGAAGCTAATTTTGGGTTTTTCTATCGATAACTCCGACTTCCATCTGTCTCATCTTTAATATGTGGATGACACGATGTTGTTGTGCAAGGCCGATGAAGATATGGTAGACAATCTGCGTAAGATTATTATATGTTTTGAAGTTGTGTCTGGCCTCCTCATCAATATTTCTGAAAGCGAGCTGTTGGGAGTGGGCCTATCCAAGGAACAAGTGGCAGCTTTTGCAGGTCTTTTTGGGTGTAAAGTAGGGACGTTTCCGTCCACCTACCTTGTGCTTCCGTTGTGTATAGGTAAGCCCCCAAAAGGTGTATGGGACAAGGTTATTGATTATTTTCGTAAGAAGCTATCCAGTTGGTAGACTAGAACCCTTTCTTTAGGAGGGAGGATCACTCTTCTAGAGGCAACTATGACCAATTTGCCGGTCTATTTTATATCCTTATTTAAGTGTCCGAAGGTGGTATTAGAGAAGCTGGAGAGAATAAGAAGTGATTTCTTTTAGAAGCTGGCGGATGGCAAGCATAAGTTTCATCTCATGAAGTGGGGGGGACGTTTGCAAGCGAAAGGAGCAGGGGGTGGGCTGGTTTGAGAAGCCTTGAGAGGTTGAATGATGTGTTGTTAGGTAAATAAGTGTAGAGGTTTGGGGTGGAAGAGGGGTCTTTTTGGAGGGAGGTTGTGGGTAGGAAGTATGGGGTAAGGAAGGGGGTTGGTGGATTCGTCCTTCTTCATTGTATAGATCTTCTCCAATTTGGAAAGCAGTTTCTCGTTTCAGGAATGACTTATGAGAAGGGGTTGGGGTTTCACTAGGAAATGGTGAGAAGATAAAGTTTTAGGAAGATGTTTGGGTGGGGGAGAATTCTGTGTGAGGTGTTTTCGAGGCTAGCTAGAGTGGCATCGAAGGAGGGTCTTATGGTGGCTAGGTGTTTCTCATTCCAAGGCGACACATGCTCCCCGGCTCCGCTGTGTAGGAGGCTCTTGAATGATCAAGAGGTTCAAGAGTTGATGGGTTTGTTGGCTCTTTTGGAGAAGGTGAGGCTAGTCTTGCTCGTGTCAAACTCCATGGTGTGGTTGAAACGTAGGTCTGGTAGTTTCTCAGTCCGATCTTTCTATTCTTTGTTGGAGGGAGGGAAAAATAGTGAGAAGAGCCCAACGGAGGAAGTTTGGAGATATGGAGCGCCTTCTAAGGTGGTGGCTTTTGGTTAGCTAGTAGGTTGTGGTAAGGTTTTGACAGTTGATAACCTCAGGAAAAGAAAGATGATCCTTCCGAATGTGTGCATAATATGCTATATGGATGAGGAATCGGTCAACCATCTTTTCATTCATTGCGGTTTCGTGAGGCAGGTGTGGCACCTGTTTTTCAATCTTTTCGGAGTTATGTGGGTCTCCCCAAATGATATAAGTTTGTTTCTCTTCTTGTGGCATGAAGGTATGTTTGAGGTTGCAAATCGGAAAGTTTGGCATCTCGCTATGCTGGCGGGGTTATGGTCTCTTTGGGTGGAGAGGAATAATAGAACATTCAGAAATAGGAAGGGCAGTCCTCTGCAAGTGATTTTCAAGGCCAAATCTCTTGTTATAGAATGGGTGGCTGCAGCAAAGTTTTCTTTTCATTTCCTGGCTAGCTGGTTCTAGCTTTGGGCCTTTTGGGGGTGTATATCTTTTTCTTTTCTTTTTTGTATATCCTAACTTCGACTTTTATTGCGATATATCTCTTCTAAGCTTCCACAAGATTAGAATAGCTGGGATGTCTTCCAGCACTAAAGAGTTGATTATCCTGGACCTCTCCAACCATTGATTTGATGGGCCACAATGTTGATCGTAAATCTCTTAGTTTGGAAGATCCATTTCTTTGATATTTGACCTGTTAAAATTGTGACATGAAAGTCACTATCGGTTTATTCACTTTCTTGAGCCCATATGACCCATATTTCACATGCTAACAAAGCCCAAGTGTAAGTGAACCCTTGAAGGGGTATTTTTAACATTTCCCTTGTGAAAGGGTGGCCTTTATGGTAAGTTATGTTAGGGTTGAGAGAGTGACCAAATTTGGTTGTTTGTTTGTTTTTTTTTTTTTTTAATTTTTTAGAGCCTCTAGGAGAGAGCTAGGATTTTTTGTTGTAAGTTTTCTCCATCTCTATAATTAGAGCTATACATGAGTTGAGTAAGCTCGAAAAACTCACTCGACCCGGCTAAAAAATGCTAAACTTGGCTCAGATCGGAAGTGAGTTTGGGCCAAGTCAAGCCAATTTTTGGGTGCTCGAATGAATTCGAGTCAAGCACTAGTAGGGCCACGCTCAACTCGGCTCGACTCGGATTGTTGACTCAGAGTATAAATACCCAATAAAATCTTATAATTTCTAATCTCCCCGCCCGAGCCCCCCCCCCCCCCCCCCCCCACCCCCCCCCACACACACTGTCGCTTTGAGCTTGACGGTCGGCCACACCGTCCCCATTCCCTCCCTCCCTCCCTCCCTCTCTCTCTCTTAGCTCGACAGTCGGTCACCCCCAAGCTTCCTTGCCCAGCTTTACCCTTGCCTGCTTTGCTCAGCTGCTGAGATGTTGACCCGCTGTCCGCTGGCCCATCGACCACCCTTGAGTTGCTCTATCGACTTGAACTGCTGCATTGCTGTTTTTCTTTTCCGGTAAGATCTCTCCCCCTTCCATTTTTTATTTCTTGTCCGTTTTTCTTTTAGGCCCTTCCATTTTTTTTAGGCGACCGACTGGTCGGGCACTGTCCAACAAGTCCACACTCGAAAGACCTGAACTCAAACTCGCTCAAAAACTCGGACTCGGCTCAAACTCGAACTCGACTCGAACTCACTGGGTTTGCTAAACGAGCAGGTCCACGCTCGGCTTGGCTGAGTCTAGTCATGCAATGAGCAGGGACTCGGTGGTTCAAGTCGAGCAATGAGCAGGGCAAAGCTCGACTTGACTTTCCTCAGCTCGTATACAACACTACTTGTAATCTTCTTTGAACAGTAGATTGATTGTCGTCTTATACTATGGTTTTTTTTCCACAAGGGTTTTTTTCATAAATATCATCTATTTTTTTGTACGATTGTTTGGATTTTTTCGTTTTCTCTTATTCGTTTCAACCCAAATTAAGTTCCTTCCGCTGGCTGGTTCTCCAACGTGACTTTCTTCAATTGAACCTGGCATGTACGGTCTCTTAACTGTCTATTCACTGGCCACCATGAGAAGGTTTGCGAATGCCCAATTTGAAAGATTTGCAGGAACTTCAATCCTCATCCACATTTAGGTCCATCAGATCAATGGTTTGGATCACCGAACCATGTGGAAGATCTTATGTGTTTGCTGATTGGAAGGAACTATAGTTCCTCTTTTACATCCAGCTTATCAGTATTCCTGCGCGGGACCTCAAATGCTTGGGTTGTGGTGCTCTATTTTGTTTTGATTGCATCACCATTCAACTTGTAGCAGATCAATCCACACGGTTATGATTCAATGAGGGGCCCCTCATGTGAGGGCAGGACAGATAACGTGTTAGAGATCTAGGCCATTCATCAGGTAGGGTGCACTATGAACATACCATTGAGTCACGACCCTGGTCCATGAAGTATCCTCACGTTGATGTTGTGATTCATAGACCATGGTTTTAAGTCTCGGAGACCCGCCTGAGTTGACTCTTAACTCAGTTAGACCATATCCAGTTCAATATCATGGATCACCCCCACCGGTGCGGACCCATGCCAAGGGAATGAGTTAGTCCTTGTGGTGCTCGGCAAAGCATCAATAGGGCAAATATATTACCCATATCATTAGTTTGATGAATGAGGTTGTTTTCCTCATATGCAAATAACATGACATTCCACAAAATGGTGGGTTGTAATATGAATTATATGATCTTCAGCTTGAAGATTTGCATAGCATTCTCGAACAGTCTATTTTTACAACTGGGCCTATTGTTTGTGATATAGATTGTTTAAATGATGAGCCTAATGGTGGTAAGCCCTTTTAATCCAATGATTTTTATATATTTCTTTCATTAATGCTCTATTTATTGCTTATTATTTGTTGTGCATATATGTAATGGGTATGATTGGGACGGATTTAGTTGGGAGACTTCATTGAGGTCTTTGAATCCTTAAGGAATGAAGGACTAGGTTGATGTGAAATACATTTTGAGGCCTAATTCATCTGGTTCTTCTTCGTAGATTTAGATATTGTTATAAACCGTAAATAAGTTGAAAGAACTTATTTCATTGACTACTATGCATGCTGTGATTGTTGTTCATACGATGAGTCTTTATCATGAGACATCATCCTAGAACATGTATAAGTGTGTGCATGTGTGTGGACTAGATCTAGGACATCTAGCAGGATTTCACTGTCTAGTATTGGCTTACACTCCCTATGCTTATGATGGATATATTTAACTTGAAATGACCTAGGGTCATAGTGGGAATTTCGACAGTTATTTTGATTCACCAATATTTGAGCCTCTTATGTGGATTATGGTCGAATTGGATGATCAATCATATTCTTAAAGAGATCGGGATCTCAATGAAGGATCTACGATACTTAGGGGTGGTTTGGTAGCATGGATTCTATATGAATTGGAATCCAATTCACAATTACCATGGAATCCATGTGAATTAGAATCCTAGGTTATGTTTGGTACCATGCAATTGGATTCCATGCGAATTCAAAATTTGTGTTTGGCACTCTTCTCCATGCGTAATATGCATTTCGCTAAATTCTTTAACGGTCCAAAATTTGTGTTTAGCACCCTTCTCATGATATACATTTTACTAAATTCTTTAACGGTGGCCCACCGTAAGGTTTATGAGAAATCCACCCCGATCACCAAGTATATCACTTTATATTAGCCGCGGGTCCCAAAACTTAGCTCGGTTTGTGATTTAAGTGTACCATACGATTGGAAACGACATACAAGGGATATCTCTCACAACAGTTTTGCTTCGTATGGGTTACTTAAATCACAAATTAGGCCAACTTTTGGGCTTTATGGCGAAAATGGAATGACACAACTACAGATCGAAGTTGATTTTACATAAATATTAAGGTAGGGCACACCAATTCTTGAAGCTAATTAAAGTCATTTTTTGCCACCATGATGTTTATCTAAAATTCACTTCGATCACCAAGTGTGTCGCTTAATTTAATCCGTAGGGCTAAAGTATCACATTGCTTTGTGATTCAAATGGGCCATACGAAAGGAAACAATAACTCTCACTTTCCAAATTGTTGGCCCATATGAATTGAGGATGAGCCATATTTTTTGTCTGTGCACCTACCTTTTAGCTTTGTATCTAACGGTTGGAGTGGATTTCATAAAATCATCATAGTGGGCCTTAAAAAATCAAGGGTGAATGTCTCTCTTAGCTTTTTTTCTTGATATGGCTCACCTGAATCACACTTCGAGATGATTTTTGGGCTCTATGGTTAAATTTAGGGGATACGCTTATTGATTGAGGTGGATTTCACATAAACATGATAGTAGGGCCCACCAATTCTTAAAGCAAGTATTTTGTTAGTTCTCATGATAATATCATCCATGGTAATACGTGGTAAAGGAATTTAAAAACATAGCTTTTAGCAACAAATCCAAAATGGTTGAAAAGGTAGTATACGACCTTGTACCTCTCACCAAACAAACCTACTTTATGCATTTACCACCCATTCTATGATGTCAAACGGCCCCTTATGGGTTTAGCCTTATATCAAGAATTAGAATGTTTGATCAACGTGACTTACCAAACTTATTTTGTAAATTATTTTCATTAAACAATTTATTTCAAAATCATCATATGCATTATTTTTTTAATCAATGGTTTAGGTTTATTTTTAAGTGATCAATCATGGTCACGAAACATGATGGGCTTTAAGGCAGTGTGTAGAAGGATATGTGCGAGTGTAGACACCCTACCCTGGCTAGCAACTTGAAAAGGCATGGACCACACTTAAACCCTACCTAAGCCCTAACCTTAACCCTAAGTCATACCTAAACCCTAAGTCATAGCCTCTAAAAAAAAGAACATAAAAGTGTTGGCGCTGATTTCTGATGCTCACAGCAAGTATCATGAGACAATGTAATTGTCTACGTACACAATATGTACACGTGAAAATGTTTAAACTAGGACAAAATTGACTTGCTCAAAGTACTTGGTGGTGAGACAAATATTTTATGAGTGTTCTTTACATATAATGATGAGAATTGCTATGGAGAGATTCCTCTATTACACACGGACGCGAATTAGCTACTGACATGTTGAGCAGCGATGTAGCTACTGAAGTGACGTCACTAACTTCTGTGGGCCCCACCATGATGTATGTGTTGTATCAAGTACCACCCCGGGTGTTTTCAATCACTGCACTGAAGTCATCGATCTAGCGATGAGTTGGACAGTCATCGATTAGGCGCAGGTAATGTGTGTGTTTCATTGTAAGCGATATTTAAATATTTATTCCATCGGATTCTTTGGGATCTCTCATTTTTATCATCCCACGAGCGAAATACTCTTCCTTTCTCTCGCTCGTAACTAACCGAGAAAACATTATTTCAATACCAAAATTTAAGTACAATTTAGTACGTTTGGAATTTCATCTGTGTTAAACTAAAATTAAACGATGATGGTATCCTTTTAGAAAAATGGATTACACCTACCTGGTAAGAACTTTTCAGAGGGTAAACTTCTAGGGTCAATATCGGAAAGAAGGCAGCTTACACCTGCCAACGATAACTAAAATGATGATTTCCTTTTAAAATTCCGTACCAAGTAGTAACATATAAGCAGTCCACCCGGTGTGGTAACTAATAAGTTAAGTACAATCACTAAAGGTTGACTATGATGGGTTTGATGAACGATACACACCATAATGGCCTCAATAAACCTATGGTCGGCATCCCACTCCAACTATTCCCTCTGGTCGGAGTGGATGTTACATATACAACATGGTGGACCCCACAGAGCATTGGTGATTTACGCGTTCTGTAAAGCATGTGTTGAAGAGGATTCCGGTCCCTCTCAAACGGATGGTCAATAATAGAATAGATAGGACTCCGAATTTGTGTATAAGTATCCACTGATTGGGTTGTGATGATCGTTCGATCAGTTAACCCAAATCGTCAATCGGACGGATCGCATGATGGATGTGAGAGGAAGCGGATTGGCTACTGACAGGTTGAGTAGCTATCTCCCTACTGAAGTGACGCCATCAACTTCTGTGAGCCCACTGTGATGTATGTATTGTATCTACACCGTCTATCCATTTGGGGAGAACATTTTATGGCATGAGCTAGAGAATTAGACAGATCTAAAGCTGAAGTGACCCGCCGAAGAAAATAGCAGGGACAGTGACATGACCATTGAAACCTTTCTAGGGCCCACCATTATGTTTATTTGAGATCCAACCTATTCATAAGTTCACACAGACAGGGAAGAAGGTAAAACATAAATATCAGCTTGATTGAAAACTTTTATGGCCCCAAAAAGTTTTCAACGGTAGGAGATCAATCCCCACTGTTTTCTTTGGTGAGGTCTAACTGACCCTTGGATCTGACTCATTCTTTGGCTCATGCCCTAAAATGATCTCTCAAAATGGATGGACGGTGTGGATACAATACATACATCACGGTGGGACCCATAGAAATTGGTGACGTAACTTCAGTAGCGAGATAGCTACTCAACCTGTCAGTAGCTAATCCGCGTCCGATGTGAGAAGCCCCGTACATTCACCGACAAGAAGCGGTCAACCTTCCAATATTTGAGCGTCTGTATCCATCCAACCTGTGGATCACGTGAGCCCCATCATGGAAGGGTGATGTATAAATCGAGACGGTTCTTCTAGTGGACCCTACTGTGGTTCTCAAATGGTTTAAGACAATCATCAAGCCATCTGATTGGTGGCCTTCAAATAGATGGTGGAAAACTAAAAATGGTAAACAGTCAACTATTAATGGCTAGGATTATCCAATAGGTGATATTTTAAACTATAGGAAGGTCCCGATTGATACATCGCCAAGCAACGTATACTCTGGAGGGATGGTCGTACTATGTTCGTGCTCTTCCTGCTGGACGCGGATTGAGTACTACCTGCACACCAGGACTTAGCTAGAGACCGACGGTGGGGCTCTGTCGGGCCCACCGTGATGTATGTCTTTTATCCACTCCGTCCATCCATTTTGAAAGATCATTTCAGATATGAAAGTAAAAACAAGGAAGATCGAAGGCTCAAGTGGACCACACCACAGGAGGCAGTGGGTATTGAACACCTACCGTTGAAAACTTCTTCGGGGCAAAAGAAATTTTGGATCAAGATAATATTTATGTTTTCACTTCATCCAGGTCTATGTGACCTTATGAACAGGTTGGATAGCAAATAAACATCACGGTGGGCCATGTGAAGTCTTCAATGCTGAGCGTCATTGTCACCATTGCTTCTTGTAGTGTGGTCAACCTGACCATTCGATTTGCCTCATTTTTGGTATATTAATCTATAATGATCTTTACAAATGGATGGACGGCGTGGATAAAACACATACATAATGGTGGCCCCACATAGCCCCTGTCAGGACCCTCCGACTCTAGCTAGGGCCGTCCTGGTGAGGGGAGTACCCGATCCAAGTCTAGGGGCTATATTTTACTAATCCCAAAACCAACAAAACACATCCGTCCGATTCCCTCAACTCCATCTTCACCGTCCATTTCAAATCCCGCTTTAATTCAAAATTCAAATCGCTCGACCGTTACTCCGTCCTTTTATAAATCAAAAGCCCTTCCTACCAGGTCGCATTTTCTCCATCTGAAATCCCTTCTTTCTCAAAGACACTATCTCCGTGTCTGTCTTTCTCCCCTTAGCCATGGCCGAAAAGCTCCCACTCCAAACCAGCAGCGCTTTCAACGCAGGCCGGCCTGCGAAAACAATCGAAGAGACCTATCAGAAGAAGACCCAGCTGGAGCACATCCTCCTCCGGCCTGACACCTACATCGGGTCCGTTGAGAAACACACCCAGACCCTCTGGGTTTACGAGGATGGCGAGATGGTCCACCGCTCCATCACGTACGTCCCGGGCCTCTACAAGATCTTTGATGAGATCCTTGTCAACGCAGCGGACAACAAACAGAGGGACCCCTCGATGGACTCCGTCAAGGTCGAAATCAACGCCGAACAGAACTGCATAAGCATCTACAACAATGGGGACGGGGTGCCCATTGAGGTCCACCAGGAGGAAGGGGTCTACGTGCCTGAGTTGATCTTTGGGCATTTGCTGACGAGCAGCAATTACGACGATACTATGAAGAAGACGACGGGTGGAAGGAATGGGTATGGCGCAAAGCTGACGAACATATTCTCGACAGAGTTTGTAATTCAGACCGCTGATGGGAAGAGGCAGAAGAAGTATAAACAGGTATTTTAAAGATCTTGGATTCAATTTCTTGGGTCGATTTGTTATCTTCTTTTCTTTTAATCACATGTTAGACTTTCGTTGTTTTTTGTTTCTTTGGCATTGCTGTCGATCTGAAGATCTGGGTTTTTTATATTGTTGTAATGAATTTCTTTTTTCATGTTCTTCTTTTGTTATTCTTGTTCTTGTTCATTTTAAATGAGGGCCTAATGTTCAGTTTCCATTTGTGGGTTCTGATGATTTAAGATTGATGGTCTTGTTTCTTTCCATTTCTTGGGTCAGGGAATGATAGGATCCCAAGATTTGGTGGTGATCAGACAGTTGATCTGATGGGAGAATGTGCAGAGATCTGTTTGATTGGAAGATCCTGACCATTTGATCTTTGGCCTTCTTTGGTTAAATGAGGATTGTTACCTTATTGTTTTGTTAATAATCTATTCGTGGGCCACTGGTCCAAGTATTAGGATATTCCAATCTGGAAAATATTGGGTTGTCCTAAATCCACTGTGGCCCCACAGATGAAAGGTCTGGATCTTCCACCTTGTTTACCGTCTGATATTCTGGTTAGGGTTATAGTAACAATTTCATTTCTTGATGCTCATGTAACAGAATATGTACTCAACGGATATCACCCTTTAGATAGGATTGACATTTGGATATTTTAGCAATGAGGAATGAGTACCTACAACCAGTTGTAGGTGAGCTTAAGTTACAACCCCTTTCACACTGTCAAGTGTGCACGACATATGAACCACGATTCCAAAAATGGGCCCCACCATGAAGATTACTGATTGAGAAAATCAGGTCAGTCCCATCCTCAGGGGGTCCTATGTGTACATTGGATCAGCCTGTCGGCTGGACTGCTTCAAAACATCCTTTTTTTTCATATGAGATGTCTGTCCTGATGATTTAACCGGCCTGATTTTTCCACCACGCTATCTTCCGGTGGGTTCCACCTTTTGCGCTGCTTGGATGTTGTCAACACTTGACACATTGGCACATACAATTCATTGTAGCTGAAGTGAACCTACAATGGGTTGCAGGCCACTGTTCCTCTTTGGCAATAACAGCCTTATTTTCTTTCTACTAAAATTGAAATCAAGGCTCAACATTTCAATAATTCACTCATATCTCTGAAATGTACTTATGATGCTTTCACCATTTTTCTTATATACATCTGCCCTTTTGATTTCTCCTACTGCTAAGGTTTTCACAAACAACATGGGAAATAAATCAGAGCCCTCCATTACAAAGTGCAAGGAAGGTGAAAACTGGACCAAAGTCACTTTTAAGCCTGACTTGGCGAAGTTCAACATGACCCATTTGGAAGATGACGTGATCGCTTTAATGAAGAAACGAGTAGTCGATGTAGCTGGATGCCTTGGCAAGACTGTAAAGGTCGAGTTGAATGGACAGAGGGTTCCTGTGAAATCATTCCTCGATTATATCAATCTTTACCTAAAATCTGCTGCCAAGTCCCGCGAGGTCGAATCCATCCCGAGGTTGGTGTTTCAAAATTTTGAGAATCTTACCCATCTGTCCAAGATTTCCTAATTTCAGAAGGTGATTTTCTCATCTTGCTTTGCCTGGTTATGTTATCAGGATCACAGAGAAGGTTAATGACAGGTGGGAAATCTGCGTGAGTTTGAGCGATGGGCACTTTCAACAGGTATTCACATACTTCCATCCATTGATTCTGCTTGACTAATGTTGCGTGAAGGGTTGCTACTGTGGTGGAGGCACTTCATGGAGCTTCATGAAGTGTGGGCCAGAACATGTTTAATGTAATGCGACACTGATGGCTCCTGACCGCGTTGACTTGGTGGAACACCACATGGATTGCCCATGGACCAAAAGCTGAGGTGATCAGATTGTTGTAACCATCCAAACAGTGGCCTGGAAATGGATGGTTAGCTCAAAAAATGAGCTTAATCTACAATCAACTAACAAAACTTGCAATGAGTTGTCCAATCATTACAGTTTTTGTCCTATGGACCAGATTAACTCTTCCAATCGTTGGGAGCTGCACTTCAGATTGCCTTCAAATAGCCATCGTTTTAGCATTTTCTAGATTGTAAATAAATTTTTGGAACTTCTTCTGGATGGTTTTATCAGGTCAGCTTTGTGAATGGAATCGCCACTATCAAGGGTGGAAGCCATGTCGAATACGTGACTAACCAGATCGCAAACCATTTAGTGGCCATAGTAAACAAGAAAAACAAGGATGCGAACATGAAGCCTCACACTGTGAAGAACCATTTGTGGGTATTCGTCAATGCACTCATTGACAACCCTGCATTCGATTCACAGACGAAAGAAACATTGACGACTCGTCAAGGCAGTTTCGGATCGAAATGCGAGCTTTCTCAAGAATTTCTGAAAAAGGGTCAGTCTCATATGGTTCCGATCCTCATGCACACCTCGTTCTTCTTTTGTAGTGAAATTAGTATAAAATTTTATGTGGCCTGTTTTGAACCTTGTGATTCAGTGGCCAAATCTGGAGTTGTGGAAAATCTTCTCTCATGGGCGGATTTCAAGCAGAGCAAAGATATGAAGAAAACTGATGGAAGCAAGATTGGTAGGATTACTGATATTAAGAAGCTCAATGATGCTAATGAGGCTGGGAAGAGAAATGCTGAAAAATGCACTTTGATTCTGACTGAAGGAGATTCGGCAAAGGCTCTAGCTGTAAGTGGTTTAATGAGTTCACAAAGTTATTATTGTTTGTCGACTTTGTAGCTGCAGTTTTTACAGTTGGGCTTCTACATGCACAGGTGGCCGGGATCTCTGTTGTAGGTAGCAACCACTACGGCGTGTTTCCATTGAGAGGGAAACTCCTTAATGTTCGAGAAGCGAGCGCTAAGCAGATAATGGAGAATGCTGAGATTCAGCATATCAAGAAAATTCTAGGGTTGCAGCAGGGCCGGCAGTATGACAGTGTCAAGTCTCTGCGATATGGCCATCTAATGATTATGACCGATCAGGTTCGGCTTCAAAAGATCCGTTCCTTTTTTCCTCCTTTGATCACAGATATTGTTGTTGTAGCTTGCTAAATGCAGGATTGCAGTGGTGTAATTCCTTCACTTTGGTAATAAAAATTTGAATCTAATGCTGATGTAGGATCACGACGGGTCCCACATTAAGGGGCTACTGATAAACTTCTTTCATATGTTCTGGCCGTCGCTGCTCAAGATCCCTTCATTCATGGTGGAGTTTGTAACGCCTATCGTGAAGGTTGGTCTCAGTTGATTAGAGCTAATGAAAGAAAAAATTTCCAAGTGGAAGCTTGCAAAATAGAGAGCATGAAATGAGAATACAAACAATGACGATCTGATTGTAACTGAGTCCCTTTTTTTCTTTTGAGTTTTCAAGCTTTCTGTCCATGTCTAAATCCTCTTGAGTGATTGTTGCACAGGCAACTCATAAGAGGAGTAAGAAAGTATTGTCCTTCTACAACATGCCGGAGTTCGAATCTTGGAAGGAAAGCTTGGGAGAAAATGCCAAAGACTGGTCTACCAAGTACTACAAGGTCTGTGATCCGAAGTATATATAATCAACTCAAAACTGATCCTAATGGGATGATTCCATTTCTGTTCACAGATTCATTTTCTGCTATTCCTCATTGTTGTTTCTCTCTCCTGCAGGGGTTGGGTACAAGTACAGCAAATGAAGGAAAGGAATATTTTAGAGATATTGATAAACACAAGAAAGAGTTTATGTGGATGGATGAACAAGATGGGGACGCGATCGAACTTGCTTTCAGCAGGAAAAAAATTGAGGCAAGGAAGAACTGGCTCCGCCAATTCGAGGTAAGGAAGAACTGGCTCCGCCATCTAAATTTTGCAACTGAAAAATCCATCTTGGTTTTAGTCTTCTGATGGAGATTTCATCTTTGCAGCCAGGGACCCACCTTGAGCATAAGGATAAACTCATCAAGTACAGTGACTTTGTTAACAAGGAGCTTATATTGTTTTCCATGGCGGATTTGCAACGATCGATCCCATCCATGGTTGATGGCCTGAAACCAGGCCAAAGGAAGATCCTTTTTAGCTCTTTCAAGAAAAATTTTGTCAAAGAGGCGAAGGTATGCTTACTGTCAGTGCAACCAAATTCAAGAAATTTCTTAGAAACTTGAGAGAAGATTAATTAACCATCATTTTATTCCCCAATGCAGGTTGCACAGTTTTCTGGTTATGTGTCCGAGCACTCAGCTTACCATCATGGTGAGCAGAGTCTTGCCAGTACCATAATCGGCATGGCTCAGGATTATGTGGGTAGTAACAACATAAACCTTATGCTACCACTTGGCCAGTTTGGCACCCGGCACCAGGTGATTTTTTCAAAAGAAAAAGAATAATCGCTGTTCAGCTTGTTATTAATATACAGAAGTTGTAGCTGCGACTCATGAGAGTAGGAACTCAGATCATACTCTCCACATACGTGTGCACGTATGAGATCTTGGGGGTGTTCTTCCCATGGGGTCCCCACTGTGTTTATGCCTTCATCTGAAAATCTGGCTGTTCCTGTCGTTAGGTGAGTCATGGGTGTTGATCAGGGTTCTTTAAGACCCCTTTGTTAGATATGAATGGCACACCTGGTGATTATACCAGCCTGATTTTTGGGCCAAGGCACAAACATAGCAGCAGACCAGATGAACAGCCTGGATCTTGCACACATGTCAAATTGGCTTGTGATATCCTCCATCTGCAACTTCAGGTTTTTGCACCCACCTCTTAGCTCACTCTCACTGATCACATGTCTTTTCATTCAGGGAGGCAAAGATCATGCGAGTGCCAGGTACATATTCACTTGTCTATCGCCTCTCACGCGGTTCTTATTCCCAAAGGACGATGATGTTCTTCTGGACTACATGAATGAAGACGGGCAATCTATTGAACCCACTTGGTAAAATCTTTAAACATCGGGGCCTCTACTAGTTACCATGAAGGAATTATTTATCTTTTAACATTATTCCTTTTCTATGATGCAGGTACATGCCTATCCTGCCTATGGTTCTGGTTAATGGAAGTGAAGGAATCGGAACAGGTTGGAGCTCCTACATTCCTAATTATAATCCAAGAGATATTGTTGCGAACCTGAGATGCTTGTTAAATGACGAGCCGATGCAGCCGATGGATCCGTGGTACAAAGGATTCAAGGTTCCCTCCCTTAACTTACACTTGAATAGCTTCGCTCAATAGCTTTAGTTTGGAATTCAGCGTTTTGTGGTGTTAATATTCGGAGAGTATCTTATCCAAACCAGGGACTGATTGAGAAATCAACAACAAAGGAAGGCGGTATGACATATACTGTAAGTGGGATCATAGAAGAAGTTGATGAGACGACATTGAGGATTACGGAGCTCCCCATCCGTAGATGGACGGAGGATTACAAAGAATTCTTGGAATCCATGATGTCTGGGACCGATAAGATCAAGGATCCATTCATCAAGGTAATTTATAAAAACCCAATTCACTTATCATTCATAAGAAGCCTCTTTTATGAAAGAGGAAATGTACAATGCACCATGGAGCTTTTGTTTGGCCTAACAACTGCACATTTTGGACCCACCACCTGGAAATGGGTTTAACTCTCCATTTTTTCTGTCGTATTGCAAGGATCATCTGATAGGGAGAGGTAAGGCATGGCCTATCCAATGAAGAGCCTACCACCTCAGGTTACTGAAAGGAGGGTCCCATTTATACCATTTCTGGGAATCTCTTTATCGTGCTTCATATCATAACTCTCCCTGAAATGGGAATCTCATCTGAGAGTTTCCTGCTGCAGGATTACAGACAGAACAGTGGTGTTACAACAGTCCATTTTGAGGTTGCGCTATCTGAGGAGAACATGAATATTGCCAAGCAAGAAGGATTAATGAAAAGATTTAAGCTGACCACATCAATCAGCACAAGCAACATGCACCTATTTGACGCAAGGGGTGTCATCAAGAAATATGACAGCCCTGAGCAAAGTAAGTTTGCTTATTCTATGTACTTACTATGAATTTCTTAAATATATTTATGCTTTCTAGTCACCATGCCTTATTTTCTTGCAGTTCTTGAAGAATTCTTTCATTTAAGACTTGAGTTCTATGTAAATAGAAAGGTGAGCTTTGATGTAGACCCCCGATATTTCCTTTTGGGTAATTGAGAAGATGGTGGTATTGACTTGCTTAATACTTTCATGCAGAAAATAATGTTGGATAATCTTGAATTGAAGCTGTTGAGATTGTCTAACAAAGTCAGGTTCATCATTGGGGTGGTAGAAGGAGAGATTATTGTGAATAACAGGAAGAGAGCAGATCTGGTCCTCGAGTTGCAGCAGAAGGGTTTCACACCATTCCCTAAAACCAAAGGCATTGATGCCGGTGAGGCAATGGAAACGGAAGAAAATGAAGAGACCCTGGAGGTGGGAAGAGTTGCAAGAGCAAGTGATTATGAGTATCTACTGTCAATGCCGATTGGAACCTTGACGCTGGAAAAGGTTCAAGAGCTGTTGGCTGAAAAGGGAAAGCAAGAAACAGAGGTGGAAGAATTGAAGAAGGAAACTCCAAAGTCTCTGTGGATGAAAGATCTCGATGCTTTCATTAAGGCACTTGATGTGCGTCTTGTCTCATCTCAATTTTGAGGACATGACTTTCCATTCTTTTTTTTTTTGGTTGGGTTTTTCTTGTCTGATTTTCAATCGATGCAGGAGCATGAGAAGGAAGAAGCCCATGTGGAGGAGGTGACAGGACAGATGGAGGGCAGGGCAGGCAAGCCTCTCGCTAAGGCTTCTAGACAAGTAGGAAAGAACCCAAGAAAGAATAACACCAAGAAAGCCAATGAAGCAGATCCCGTTGTTGAATCCGTAGCATCAGTTAGTACTACAGCTGAAACTGGTAAGCATCATTCTTTTCTGATGAATTAAAAATCATCTCTGTAAGTAATCCTGTGTTTGGACGTACACCCAATTCAGCATCTGGTTGAATTTGTTACTTGGTAATTTTATTTTGAATTTTTATCAATTGTTTGTGGCAGCACAAAAATTGAAATCTGAATGGGGTGGATTGTCAGTAACCATTTATTCCGTCTTGAAGATTTCATTCATCTTTATGCATGTTGTCTTCTTCTCTCTGTAGGACATGTTCCTGAGGGGGCAAAACCCAAAGGCAGGGGAGCTCCAAAGAAGGCTCCTGCTAGAAAGGTGAGCTTTCAAATCCTGAAACTACTTATTTCCTTATTATCTCCCCATTTTCATGGACTTCTCATTGCCATTTGGTTTGGGTCCTTCAGCAGAAAAAGCCGACTGCCGTTGATAGTGATGAAGATGATGAAGAGATGCTCGAGCTGAAAGAACGACTGGCAGCATATAACATTGATTCTCCTTCAGATCAAACAGGTATATATGATCATCCACGTCCCATGTCCCTTCTTTCACAGCTTTTTGGCTGTATGATGTGGATGTCCGCATGAGATCCAGTCTGTTCATCAGGCCAACCCTACACCATAAATCGAATGTGGGGCGTCCCCTGTTTCTTTCTTTTTAAGCAGCTGTTTTCATGTGCATGATGGGGCCTGCTTGATTAATGGCCTGGATCTTGCACAAACATACCACAATGGCATTCCATTGCATCTTTCTTGCTGTAAATCCGCTGCATTGGAGAGTTCCCGTTAATTATCTACTTCCTTTTATAGCTATGGAAACTGAAGATAGTACCGAAGAACCAAAAAAGGAGCCAAGCAGAAGGAATATGGCCAAAACGTCCTCATCGACCTTTGTTGAGGTGTCCGATGGTGAAGATGAAGCCATGCAAGCTATCCCAGAAGAGAAACAGAACGAGGATGACGAAGACGCAGAGTTTGAGCCAGAGCCAATGCCAAAAGGAGGGAAGAAAGGAGCACGTAAACCTGCAAATGCCAAAGCTAAAACTTCAACTACAGGGGGGCGGAAGAGAGGAGTTGTGAAGGCAGTTGTTTTGAACCAGAAGCTGGCAACTGGAATGCTGAAGGCTGCAGAAAATGCTGCAAACTCCCCCGAGAAGAAGGTGAGGAAAATGAGAGCTTCGCCTTTCAACAAGAAGAGCAGCTCCGTATTGGGCAGAATCAAGGGCAAGAAGGGTGATGATGGCTCCCCAGAATCAGGCAGCTCGTCTTCTTCCAGCCATGAAGAGGCGAACATGGTCATCCTGCCACCAAGGCCCCGGCCACAGAGATCGAATCGTGGGCCTGCAAAGTATGTTGTGAGCGACTCTGAGGGTGAAGAAGAAGATGCAACTGATGATTCTGAATTCGACGCGTAAGAAGATTAGTTGGGAGGATGAGTTTTTTATGTACTATTAGCTTTGACTCTAACGGCCAGTTGAAACTGACTGAAATGGGTAAAGCATTTGTCTCTTCTAACTGAAATTTGAAATTCAAAGCCGTTTCATTTTCCGCGGGAATGATCACATACGTCGGGAAGGTATTTGTGTTCCCGTGCGGTTTAGCTTTTGTGAACCCAACGTGATTTTGGGTAGAATCCTAACCGTGCATCATATTGGTTACTCGTGTTCACCGTACATCTCCAAAAAATTGACCTATCGAAAACTCAGGTGGGCCACAAACCACAAGGAACAACGTAAATTTATACTAAATTCATGTGGTGTGGCCCACCTGAGTATGAAATGATCTGAATTTTGAAATTCACCTTTGTCCTGGTGGGCAGTGTCTGATGACTGGATTGGATTGCGTATATATGTAGCTCTTTGGAGCTACATGCAATTCGGAAGATCCATGGCGGGCCTCCCCCTCCACATTGTGGCCCACCTGAGTCATGGAATGGTCTGAATTTTGAGATGCGCCTTTGTCCTGGTAGGGAGTGTCTGATGACTGGATTGGATGGTGTATATATGTAATATACGTAATTCTTTGGTAGCTACATGCAATTCGAAAGTATCAATGGTGGGCCACCCCCTCCACATTGGGACTCACATGAGTTTTGGATTATCGATTGTTCGGATGTGGTCCCAAATGGGGGCACGTTTGATGGACGGTTTTGATGGCAGAGAAACATCTCAGTGGGTGCCAAGCAGTTGAAACGTGTGGAAACTCACCATTCCAACGCATTTGATCATTTCCCGGCTGTCTGTTAGCTTTGCAACTGAAATTTGAAACAGTCGGAGAAGAGTGATCTCATGAAATGACCCACCAGACCAACATTCTCTGATCAGTGCTTATTTTTTTGCTACAGCCCATCCATGTTAAGATCCACTGAATGAATGGTTCAGATCTTATACATCGTGTAGAAGGAAAAAAAAGAAAATGCCTTTTGTTTTTGTTGATGGGGTCTACCTTTGGGCCCACCTTTTGGTAGATCATCCCCATTCTCCATCAGCAAATGATCGCAAATGATCCTAGCCATCCGATGAAAATGGGAACCCGTCGGATGTGGATGACTTCTGGGTTCGGGTCTCTCTCATTCAACCCATCATGACTGGCTAAGCTTATCTTGTGAATAATCTGGACCACCGAAAGGTGGGCCATCCTATGTCCAGTTTGTGTAGGACTATCAAATGCGACGATCACGAGCAGCGCTTTACAGGCTAGAGTAGATTCCAAGTGGGCCCAACCGGTGGACCAAAACTCTCATCCAATTGAACAATCCTATCCATCCAACTTGTAGTGGGCCCCATGAGAAAACAATGGTTGGGACCACTGAGGGACTTACAAGCAAAAGCTAATGCTAGCTCAAATGAATCAGAGCCGAGTATTGGACGGCAGATCCTAGAGGGTGGAATTAGATGGTTAAGATCCACTCATTTTGATTTTCGATCTATGCTGAGATCAGGATGTGGCACGCTATTCAGATGGCCAGGATGACTTTACATGGATCCGATCCACTGGATGTGTGTCTGTGTGTGTTTTCTTGAGTCATGGCATTTTCACGGTGGGCCCCCAACCCGCACACGTGACTCATTCCATATCACGCGTGTGGGCCCGTTCCCAGTTCTTCTGTCCCACCAATATAAGAACCTAAGTAGAGAAAATGAGAAAGGGTTTTGCCGATCTCCCTCCGTTCCGTTCCAGCAATTCGGGTTTTTTTGTTTCCTCTGCAGTCTATCGTGCGCAGGTGCGTAACTAACACTCATCTTCAGAAAACTCTCTTCCCTATGCTTTGGTTTTGGCAGAGTAAAGCCGTTCGACAACCCTTTCTTTCATCAACAGCATGATCTGATGACGGTTCTCAAGAGCTATGAGCGCTATTGTTCGCTGATCCAGACGGTTGACCTGATCGAGCCCACCGTGGATGGGTGCGATTCTTTGAAAATATCATGGATCAATGGATCTTACACATCCAATCGTTGGCCATTTCCCCGGGCCGTTGAAGTGTTCTTTTTCTCGTTACCGTCAATTTGTGGTCCACTAATTGGAGGGTCAGATCTTAAGATCAGGGAGATTCTGGGAGGAAAACCCCATCCATGGATGGACCATCAGCCCAATTGTCTGGATCGCCGAGAAATGGCACAAATGCCTGAGTTACGTGCATCGGGTCCTATAATTCATCTTTCATTTACCTTTTGGAGATCTGATGATAGTTTTCTCCAACAATGTGTGTGATTTGTTTGGCTGCAATAATTTCTCATTAATGGATTGTCGACTCAGTCGAGTCTGATCCGGTTCGGCACCACGAGTCAGTACTGAAAATATGCCGGACTAGGCCCAACTGGGATGAGTCACCCCTGACACCGGATGAGTCCTGTGCGACTCATCCGAGTCAACTCGGACTCGCTCGGACCCAATCCGGTTCAACACCCCAAGTCATCCCCTGAGTAACCTCCAGCTCAAGTGAATCATGTCTTGATTCGAGACAAAACAAGGTGGTCCAAGTCACTGAGTCATTTAAACATTCCTCCTGACTTGACTCAGGATCGAAATAGATTAAAAGGAGATTAATCAATTTATAGGTAATAAGCTGAAAACGATTCTTCCAATGGGCCACACTTGTGTTAAACGGATTGCTATTAAAAATGAGAAATAATCAGAAATAATCAGATACGACATTGTTATCTGAACCATTCAAAATCCTGCCCACATATTAAAAATCAGCTGGAATGAAAACTGGGTTGGGCCATTCATCAAGCAAGCTACACCGAAATCAATGTGTAGCTGATGGTCTGACTGGACATATGGTTGTGGTCCAACCGATAAGTGCATTGTTCCATTTCACTCCACATGATCTTCACAGTATGCTCCCACCTCTGCACGAATTGGATGTTCCAATGAAGTGACCCATTAGCAGAAACAAAGACGTTTTATGTTAACATACAACTTTGTATGCGATCATTTATCATTGAAACTATGACCGACTTTTGGATGGATAGGATCATTGGATCATGAAGCGTGACCTTGACTTAATGGATGTTATAGATTTTGATTGATTGAACTGTCCACTTGTCTATAACTCTTGGGTGGCTGGGCTCAGTCTTTGTAAAAGGCATCTATGTGATTGGGTTTCTTCAATGTAGCTGGGTTGTAGGGGTGGGATTTGGGATGGCTCCTCACCAATCTCATGGTAGCTACCAATTGAATGGCTAGAATTTTTTTATCAATGTGATTTTTGGGATGTACTCCAATCTACAATGGAGTGACGGTCCAGATTGACTTGCATTTGTTCGTATACCATGGAAGGTTTGCCACAATTTGAGGATTTGTGGAAGCCAGTGCCTTAGACATTGTCATCATCATAACTTTCTCTAGTTACTTGGGTTGACGCCAATCGTCATGTTGAAAACATGAATTCGACTGGTTGACATCAACCCTCCTTTACCCTGGCGCTGCACCATCAACCACGTTACTTCTAGGCTGAGTTCAAGCATAGACATATAACCATTTCAATTTAGACAATTTTGGTGGCAAAGATACTGAGAAGTCTGATTTTCACAAAATTGATAGGCATGACACCAAACCTCTAGAAATTTTGACGGTATAAAAAGCTAGTCCTCTCCAGATTAACACCAATGCCTTGCACACGGTCATCATCATCATCATCTAAGCCTCATCCCAGCTAATTCCGGTCAGCTAACTGAATCCTGTTCAACCATTCCACTCTCATCATCATCATCGTCTAAGACTTTCCTAAAGTAATTGGGTTCAGCTACATGAATCCTGTTCCACCATTCCACTCTATCAGCTTTAAATGTTTAAATTATCAATACTCATGATAAAAGTTGTTGCCAGAGTTTCATGCCGACTACCAATCTGACGCAACCCTCTATCTGGGCTTGGGACTAGCAATGCTTTCAAAGCAGTAAACAGAATTTATTGATCCATGATTCTGACACTTGCTTTAGCTTATAGTATCACAATTCTTACGCTTGCTATAGCTCATTTTGATTTTTTTTTTTTTTAATTAGAGTAATCACCTTCCAAATGCATCTTCACCATCCAAGATATCATTTACATATATACCTGGTCCATAAATCAGTTCTTTCCATTAGTTATGGTGACTCTTTTGTGTGACAGCATGGAGTATAGTTGCTTTTTCACGTGGCCACTTTATTGTTGCTTGTGGAATCCCATTTGGGCTGCTATGCGGTTGCCACAATATCCCATGTTACGTTTTTGCGGATATGATTTGGTTTCATGATTTATGGTTGTTTCCTGTTATTTCATCCTCGAATTTATCATGGTTAGAGATAATCATAAAGAGAGGGAAAAAATGGTGAGAACTTCAATTTTGTTGGTAAGAAACCTTTTTATAAACCATTAAGGAAAGATGGTGTATTTTCTTTTCATTTTCTTCCAGTAAACTGATATAGGAAGGAGTTTCGGAAGTTGAAGAAACAGTTTTAGCAATTCACATGATTACATAAATTTACACCTGTTTGGGATCAACAAAATGAGTGCAAATTTGGTAAATCCATGAACATGTTAAATTCATGGATTTGCATTGGATTCAGATTTGGCAAATTTCAGAGTCCAGCGGTTGAGAACAAACAACAAATCCATGGACCTAAGGGAGCATTTATTGCAATGGTAGAGCATTTATTTAAGGGAATACCTTTTTATTCATAGTATTAAAAGTCTGTCATTTTGAGGATTTGCAAAGTCTTTTGGTTTGGGGGGTTGAATTTGTCACAAATCCATGCATTTATGGAGGTGTGGATTTGGGAAATCCCTAACCAAAAAAGGAAGATTTTGTAATTCGCGGGTTTCACAAATTCCCTGCCCCAAATCCCTCACCCGAACAGCCCCTAAGCTAAAATCTAATGACAGGGGTTGTTTTGTTATCCATGAGTGCCCACCATTACTTCTGTAATCTGAAAAAAAAATTAAAAATGATTTATCAAAATCATTTAAGCTGGGATTTTCGAACTTGTGCAGTTTGAGCGTTATGGCAGCAAAATGCATCATTGGATCCATGTTGGTAACCACTGCCGTTGCATTTTCGTTGGATGCATTAATCTCCGACAAGAAGTTGTTTGGAGGTCAGTAAAGGTTTGTTTGGATGCACTATCGAGTTGAATTGTAATAATTAGCTCAAGAAAGTGGAAATGACAAAGTTGGTATGACCTCCCTTGGTGTTCAATTCAAGGGACTGCCGCCAAATTGCAGTTACATTGTTTCCAAGTTGGACTTCAAAGGTATGCAACTGCAATTTGAGGGCTACTTATAGTTAGTGCTACTCTCTCTCTATTGAACTGAATTATTCTCAATTCAATTCATTTGCACTGCCAAACGCAGCCTCAAGCAATATTCATTCAAAGCATTTTTTTAACTGATGACTGTTAGCTTCCGCGGTTATCTCACTTTGTGGGAGTTGGAAACCCAGGCACCACTCCAAAAACTGTGGCCTCCAAGGAGTGGTGGGAAGAGACAGATAAGAAGTTTCAGGCATGGCCCCGCACGGCGGGCCCTCCAGTCGTGATGAATCCCATCAGCCGCCAGAATTTTATTCTCAAGTCCAGTTCCGAATCTTGAAGGTGCGGTTGCATTCACCCATGAGTTTCGATTCAGTGACCTTGATTATCTTTAGCTCTTTTAAGTCATCTGATATTCTTTGGAGTTCTTTGGTGTGCTGCAAGGACTGAACTTCTTTTCCTTCAATTGAGTTGATTGATATGCAGAGAGGAAGACTTTTTGTTTCCGAATAAGGTGTTCGCAGCCAGCACGAACTTATCACAATCTCAATAAATCATGGCCTTTTAATCTGCTCACATATTCCAATTAGTTGCACATGTGATTGCATTATCATTGTGGACAGAAAATTGAGGTCTGCTAATTCCACTCATGCGTAGATCCTGGCTCCTCAGGTGTGCCCCACCATGCGAATTCCTGGCCCGAAATTCAGACTGGTCCACTCATCAGGGACTACAATATATTAAAGAAGTTGACAGTTTAGATTAAAAAAAACTCACCCAATCGTCTTTTGATGAAGTATTGGAGGAATGGTTCCTTCATCTAGTTGAAATGTGGGCTATCCAACCTTAGATGCATGAGATGGATGGTAATGATCTACCTATGTGGAGTTGACAACTCAACTGAACCATTTGTCCATTTCCCTGAGTCCAGATCAACGCTGTCTATGATGCTGGCCTTAGCATGTGTGCCTGGTCGAAGAATCAGGCTGCTCAACACATTGGGTGGGCCACACAAGTAAATTGATGTAGACGTTAAGCCAACGGATTTCAAGTGTCCATTTCTTCCATATGCTTGCTGATCTAATTGGAAAGTTAGGATCTCATGAATTGAATTCTGCAAAGAAATGTTAATTTTGTCGGATGGACCATTTAACCAAGTTGGACATTCAGGTATGGGTTTTCAATTCTGGCGATGCGCATGCTTCGGTAATCTAGGCCACTAGTCTGTTGTGTTCCACCAAGGATGATCACAATCAAATATCTCAATGGCCCCATCCGTGGTGGGATTGGCAATGGTCCGGTTTATCAAAGCATGGGCCCCACTAGTCACAATTGACAAAGGCATTGGAAATGAGGGTGACAATGGGTTAGGTTGGCCTATTGGTCAACTCACCCACCTGCTTCTATGCCAGGTCCAGACCAAGCTACATGGGCAGTGTGTCTGGTTTGGGCCATAGAATGAGTGTTGGGCATACGATGGCATGCATATGCCACTCAACCCATTCAGCAGGGTCTCCCACCATGAAAATGGGATGCCCCAGAAATCAGGCCAGTCCAACCATAAGTTGGGTGCTATGCAAATGTGGAGATTTTTCGGTAGTTGCCATTGTTTTTTATGGTGCAGCCTACATGATTGTTGGATCAGTGGATTGGCTTGATTTTTTGGAGCTTCCCATTTTCATTGCACGGTGACCTGTCTAGACAGGTTGGGAATGCCATACACATGCCACAGGTAGGGAATGGCTAGGGGGATTCTAATTTAGTGAATCGATCAACCTCCACCGCTACTTCAATTCAAGAACATAACCGAAAAGATACAGGAAGTGGAACATTTAATAAAAGCAATCACATATGCCTTAAAAGCTCAACTTGGCAGACCTTCAGGGCAACTTTTGATTACTGCTTCACCAAAAAAGCTACAAGCATTAATTCATAGTTCAACAAGCAAAGCAAATAGAAATCAATCAATTAAGAGGATAACTAGTAGCAAAAGTGATCTATAACCTTCCCTCATTTAATGAGTATTGTTCCTAGAAGTCAAAGAAAGCTAGAGCTAGGAGCTAGAAGTCCATGCAATGCAATCATTCAAAAGTATATAGAAAATACCAAAAAAAAAAAATGAACAATAGAATATATTTTATTTGAATTTTTCGGAGAATTTTTTTCCTATTTATCCCTAAAATGCGAGCGGATCTACTAATCCCCCATCCTCAAATCAGATATTCCCCCAAGTCTCATCAAAGAGGTTGGAAACCAAGGAAGTGAGTGCCATCTCTTAACATCTGTATTCGAATCTGTCCCAAATTTTATTATGCCAAACCAAACTCTTCTAAATTATTACCAACTCTATATATTCATTTATACAGTCATATTTCATAGAGATCTTACTAATACCTTTTTTATACACATGCCAAGTGCTAGCTTCACTGCTTCCGTGTGTCTAACTCACTAAGTGAATGAAAAGCCTCTAGCAAATTCTTTCCATGATAGTTGTATGGCATAAGTACTCCCTAATTCCCTTTCCTTTACTAGCCCCATCAATCTTCTACGGGTTATAGGGTCCACACCTCATGCCCATAATCAGGGCGAAGTCCATCCCTATGAAGATAAAGGTGGTGCCCTAAACATCAAACCATAGGTCACCAATGTGCCTCTATATCAGACAATGAATCACTTGACCCTAAGTTTGCCATTGCGTTTCGTTGAAGTTGAAAATCCTACTTTCGTACAATTATGAGGTTCTCTTAAATCTAAAATCCAATCCCGAAAATACAACATCCCACTGTTTTTTTACTACCCAGGGCTTTCATGAAGTTCTAAATTAAGGAATTGTCTTTCATTCAAGGCATAACTTCTATATATGTGCTTCTTATTAACCTGGAGTTCACTCTCATTTGGTCCAGATATTTTTTAAACTGGCCCTAGCAGCGTACACCTTCCAAAAATAAGTGAGGCTTTGCCCTTTCCATTGAAAAAATTGAGCCCTTAGGTAATAGACACAGCAGCTAATCCAACTTCTTGAGCAGCCAAGATATACAAATCTTGTATTGAGATGTTGCAATGAGAGGGAAGGTCCATTTTTTACTCAAATCTTGAACTTAATCTTTAATCCTACAGTCGGTAATATGGGGGGAAGTTTTTCATTTAGGCTGGACCAGTCCTTGAGCTCTGTCTTGTACTATTTACAAACCCCCAAAATTGGGTCCTAATGGCACTGAACAAACTATGTTATTTTTTGCAACAATGATCTCAACCAGAGGAGCAATATTTCATGTGGGCTGTGATGTATGGAAGTAAAGAAATCACTAGAATTACATAAATCCCGGTCCAAATGTTACAAAATTACAAGTCCATTGAATTATTCTCTAAAAGTTGCAAAGAAACAGAGCCACTAAAATACTCCACATTCTTCAATCGACATCTCTACCCATCAAACCCAATCCACTGCCAAAAATTTCTCCTTCACCCACATTGATTAGATAAGTCGATCACATTGGATCCACTACAAAGCTTTGTGGGTGAGGCTTGTCCTCCAACATGATGTCTGGGCCCACCATGATTGATGACATCCAATCTGTCCATCTTGGATTCCCTATCATGTTCTCCTTGGTTCCCTAAAATTAGGCTGATTAAATCAGGTGGGCCGCTCCTCAGGGAACAGTTGGAATGGGACACCTGCCATGTTTTGCCTTTCAGATTGTGCAAGGTCCACAGTGTTTCGTATCTGCTATCCAATCCATCCAATAGATGCACCCCACTACGATGAAAGGACACCCAAAAAGTCAGGCCATCCAAAACTCAGGTAGGCCAGACCAGATGATTTTAGGAGTTTTAGGCTTGATTTTAGTGTTTGCATCGGCCTGATTTTTTGGCAACAAGGAGAAAATGATGAGGCGATTACAATGGATGGATTGAATTCATGCACACATCACATTGTAGAATAAATCTTAACCTACAAAGCTGTGGTGGACATTTGTTTCTTGGGATTTGTGTATGTTGGCTATCTTACATTTCAACCATCCATTAAACTATCAGCAATCTGCCAGTTAAGAAATGGAAGTACAATTTACAATCCATCTAAATTGGGGCCCATGATTTGGACGGCTTAATTTTAGTTATTTGTGGGCCACATTTATTGTATGTTTTCTCAATGTTGGGAACCACAATATTTTAGAAAAATATAATACGACTGTTGTTTTCTATCACCTTGTATTCGGAAGGCATGGGTGCCACTAAGAAGAGCGGGTGTAAAAATCTAGTCTAAACATATAGGGCTCATTTGGTATCTCTATTCTAATTCAATAAGAGCTTTTTTAATAAGAGTTACTTTAATAAGTCTTTTTTGTTCTAGCTCTGTTTTAAATAATCTCGTTTGATAAAATCTCCTTAAAAAAGCTCTTATTTAAAATAAACACGTTAGGTGAAACTTTCAAATAAGAGCTTCTTTTAAGGATTGTTGATGTCATTTTGAAAGATTACAACAACTTTAATATACGAGCAATCCAAATAGTTGTTTTGGTGGACCATCCATCATGTGGGGCCCAACATCATTCCTAATTGTTCTTTACTTGGGGCCCCTCAATGTCCACTACCCATCACCCATCACGTGGACTCCACATTTGATGTGTCCATAGTGTGGGCCCTACCTTTGAAGTGGATTGTCCATCATGTGGGGCCTACTTTTGATATCCACCATTCATCATGTGAGGGTGTACCTTCTATGTGGATCATCCATCATACGGCTCACTTTGGATATAGGTCATCCATCATGAGAGACCTTGGATGTGGACTGTCCATTAGGTGGAGCCCACTTGATGTGAACTATCCATTTTATGAGGGCCACACTTTTATGTGGGCCATCCATCATGTGAAGCCCACTGCGTCCATTATGTGGGCCCACCTTAATTTGGACCATTCATTGTGTGGGGCCCCACCTTCATTGTGTGTCGTTCATCATGTGGGCTCATCTTTGATATCAACTAACCATCATGTGGGCCCACCTTCAATGTCCATCACGTGGGCCCACCTTTGACATGGATTATCCATCAACTGGGACCCACTTGATGCGCATGTTTCGTCATGTTGGTCCACACTTTGATGTGGGTCATCTATCATGTGGGGCCCACCTTTGATGTGAACCTTTCATTACGTAGGCCCACCTTGATGTGGGGCCCCACTTTAATATGAGTCAGTAATCATGAGGGGCCCATCTTTGATGTCCACCATCCATCACGTGGATCCCACCTTTGTTGTGGACCTATATCATGTGGGGCCCACTTGATGTGGATAGTCCATCATGTGGGACCCACCTTTGATGTCCACCATCCATCATGTAGGTCCCACCTTGGCTGTGGACCATCCATCATGTGGGGCTCAACCTTTAATGTGGGTCATTCATCATGTAGGCCCACCTTTAATGTCTACCATCCATCACGTGGGTCCTACCTTTGATATGGAACATCCATCATGTGGGTCCCATATTTGTTGTGGACCATCAATCATGTGGGGCCCACTTGATGTGAATAGTCCATGTGGGACCCACCTTCGATGAACAACATCCATCATGTAGGGCTCACCTTTGCTATGGTCCTATGGACCACCCATCATGTGGGGCTCAACCTTCAATATGGGTGATTCATCATGTGGGCCCACCTTTAATGTCAATCTTCCATCATGTGGTCCCACATTCAATGTCCACCATCCATCGTGTGAGTCCCACCTTTGATGTGGACCATCATTAGGTAGGGCTTGCTTGATGTAGATTGTTCATCATGCGAGGCCACACTTTGAAGCAGGCCATCCATCATGTGGAGCTCACCTTTGATGTGACTGTGCATTATGTAGGCCCATCTTTGATATGGGTCATTCATCATGTGGGGCCCACCTTCACTATGAGCTGTTCATCATGTGGGCCTTTCTTGAAGAAATTGTAAGAGAAGAGAAGAGAAGAGGGTAAGATGGGAATTACTAAAAAGTTTAAGGGTAAACTTATCCAAAAATTAGTCCAAAGTGTCTACTGGCTCAAGCTTTATTTCAAAAAGTAACCCTCTCCAACTTATTAAATTGTACCTTATTTGCTACTTTAAAAATAAGCACTTCATTAGGCTTTTACTGAACAGTCTAAAAGTTTCTTTTTTTATTTTTCAAAATAAGCCAATAAGCTCACGCCCTATACTAATGGTAGTAAGGGAAGGTCCTTAGATGCATGGAAAGCTCCACTTAAAAGCAAAGATGTGTCAAGGAGATGTTTTCATGATTTTAATGCGGCTTGAACCTAAGACAGGTTGTCCACAAAAATTTAATATTTTGGTGTTCATATGATAGGTTGGGATACAACCATCAATATACAAAGGTTTTCACAAAAGAAAAATACTGTCTACTCACAATGTCCACATCCCAACCGCGACCGCCAATGCAACTCAATGTTACCTTGGATTTTTGGAACAGGCCATGTTCATATTTTAGGACCCACTCATCACGTTATCTGGATCTTGCCCACATCTTCCAAACACAAAATCTAGACACCCATGGACTCAAATTCCCAAATTCTCACCACCCATCCAATCTAATGTCGAAGATTGAAATTTTTAGAATGTAGCTGTCCATATACAAAGGTTTCCACAAAAATTGCACACCCACCCCCCCCCCCCCCCCCCCCCCCCCCCCCCCCCGCCTCTGGTGATGTTTGTGAGAAATCCACCACGTCCATCTGGGTTTTTTATATTTTTGTTTTTTCAGATCATGGTGCCCGGAAAATAAGGCAGATCCAAAACTCAGACAGGAAACTGTGGGTAGGGAAATGCATACGGTTGAAACCTAACTGGGTCCACCATGATGTTTATATGCCATCCATGCACTTCATAAGGTCATTCCTACTGGGATGAACTGCAAACACAAATATATTAGCATTATCCAAAAGTTCTGTGGTCTCGCGAGCCTTTCAACGGTGGATATTCAATCCTCACCGTTTCTTGTACTGGAGTTTTGGATCTGCCTCATTTTTGGGCCCATGTCCTAACATGATCCAGAAAAACAGATGGTCCGGTGGATTTCTCACAAACATTGCAGTGGGACCCGAATCTTACACACATCTGCCATGTTGGCACCTGCCACGATACACCTCTTCCTAATTGCTACGAGGTTATAACCTCCTAAGGAAAAGACTACTAGGTCTCATCCAATCACAAAACTCTAGACAACCATGGATTCAAACCTCCCAAAATCCCTAACATCCATTCAAATAGAGATCCATGGATCCTTGCTAATCCGTGTCCACACATCCAAGCAACCCTTTGTAGAACGAAGGGATGCTCCAGATTCTTATCCATTTCCTAACAAGCTGATGATATTGAAAGCTGATGTGACAAAACCATCTTGTAGATAACGCCATTGAAGGAATGGCATAAAAAAGACAAGCTCTCTCATCCACACAAAAAAGAATAAGAGTTGCATTAAAAACCATGTCCCACCTCATACCATTTCCAACTCAACCAAACAGCCGCTTGGAAAGGAAAATTCTGCAGAGACAGCGAAATAGAAGATGGAAGAAGATAAGCAGCTGAAAGGAAGGGACTCAACTGCAGTCAAGACACGCAACGAGATGAAGAGTTTCTCAATCCAAACAGAATTCAAGGGGGCCCAATTTCAAGAAACCATGAAAGATGGTGGGCCTTCTGATTTCTCTGGCCATCATGGAAGACAAGAAGGCATGTTGCAAGGCACAGAGCCATGGAGCCCAGGTCATAGAAATGAGCATGAAATGCTTGGTATTCATCTCCATAGATTCTAGCTATTGATTTTCTTGTCAGGGAAGATAAGTCTTTACCAAGTACATGTAACATCCAACCCATCCAAAAGGTCGACCCCACCATGAAGAACACATCATGCAAAAATCAGGTCAAGTTCTTCATGTGGACCACGCCATAAGAAAAGCATGTACAGCATTTGATTTGATCCAAAGTACTTGTGTGGCCTACCTCCTGAGTAGAGCAGCCTATTTTTTGTGCTAGGTGATTTTCATGGTGGGGCTAACCTTTTGGATGTCATCCATACATGAGAAATTGTAAATTATGGGCTGGGTGGAAGACTAGTTTCATTAAGACATGCTTTTGTAATACTATTTCCTTCCCTTGGCAGCAAGTGATATGTAAAGCTGATAATCAGTTGATTATAAGAGTAACGATACATCTTGGCCTCTCTGATTCTTTCAAACACAGCTACTTCCCCCGCTCAAGAACCGACGGGCACCTCTTCATGTGGGACACCGATTGGGTACTACCCCTGCCTATACCGACATCGGTGAGGCACAACATGGCAGGGTTTGATTGGATGGCAAACCACTGTCAGATATGAGGCTCAATGAAGTACCTAGGCCAACAACTTTCAAGTGAATGAAGATTGTATGATGACCCCAATATCACATAGCTTGTTGGTATTGGGGTGTGGCAAGATTTGATTGGGCCATATGCTACTGTAGTGATGGAGCCCATGAAGAGCATGCTTGAAAGTTGTTAGGTCAAGTAGGCACTTGACTATGCCCGCCTCTAACAGCATCATGGTGGCCCAATCAAATCCCGCCACATCCTAACACCACCAAGTTACATGGTGTGGTGTTGAGGTCACCACGCAATGGAAGTTCCTTTCAAATATGTTTTGCGTAATCCTCATCTCTGACAGCAGCTACCCTCCAATCATATCCTGCCACATCATTCCCATATCGATGTTGGTATGAGAAGGGACAGCACCCAATCTGAGGCCAAACTCGCATCGGAATCATCTATCAGGTGGGACCCATAGTTTAGATTTCAACCGGACTCCAGCTGCTCTCGCTCAACAAAACAATGGACAGCATAAAGCATCCGTTAGTATCTTCCAATCGTCGATTGTTTTTGTTGGTGTATAGCCTATCTCACAGTTGACAAGAGTAAGGTCTTGGCCTAATGATCTACATGGTGCATCCCACTTGATATATTGATCAGATGTCCCACGTTAAGTGTCAGGTTGACACATCCACATCTAGAGGCATGTGGGCACTTCTTTCCTCCTCTCAAACCATATCCAATCTCATCTTTTAAACTGGGCGGCCCAAATCTCACACCATATCCAACCCCATCATTCAATGGTTGGCCCACAGGTTACATGGCCGGTGTGATTTCTCATTAAAGAGGAGATAAGGTGTGAGTTACTGAGCTAATGGCATCAAATTTTGTAACTTTGAAATGAAAACCCTTCTCTATATTCTGAATCGATCCCTTGAAGGCTCCCGACTCTCTGAAGACTAAATCACATTGGTAAAATTGCCCATAGCTACTCAAGACTCAGATTTTGAACTGCGCGGGCTAGGCCTACTGTGTCAGGCCTGATCAAAATATTGATTTCACTGGCCTCTAATAGATATACCTCATTTCCAATTACCCAACAAAGGGCCCGTTCAAATCCAAACCTGCAAATGAAAAGGACCGAATGTACCATGATGCTTCCCGATGAGTAAAGAGCCCGTTGGCCACCTGGGCTGGATCATTTGGATGGGAGAATCTTGTTGCCGTCCAGTCCTAGTTGGATGGTGACGGTATCTGGATTCAACAACCCATGAAGATTGTGATGGTTTGTAGACCCAACAACCCACTTGCTCTCATATTTTACCTGTTGATGGGATATGCTACCCTCTATCCCAACTCTCTGAACAAGCTGCACCACAGAATGAATTATCCTGAGTTGATGATTCAAATGGCACTTTTAACCTGAATCCCTCAGAAATGACAGGAAGAGGAAACAGGAATTGTTTACCTGAATCCATTGGAGAAAGAGAAAGAACAGAGAGGGAGTACTTTTACCATGGTTTAGGCAGGGTTGATACATCCTATAGTAGAAAAAATCCAGTGCGACGTGTGAAAAAATCACCGTCGATCACTCTCACCTGCTGCAGCATACTACAAGAAACAAGCAGGCATCAGCACCAAATGACCCAAATGAATGTCATGGGGGAATCTTCCTATAAATGGCTCCAGCCATAGAAACCATTTGCAGACATGAGCTGCTAACTACAACGACTGTCCTGACTAGTAATAGCAGGCATGAAAGAACTAAATGAGATCCATTATTTTTCTTCTTCTTCTTCTTCTTCTTCCTTGTACTAACTTTGATAAGGATAAGGATTAATTGAAATAGAAATCTTTAAGTGTTCTTCCTCCTAAAGAGAATGAATCCTTTTATCAAAGGATTAGAAAAAAGCGGGTCATATCTCCTGCAGGAAGGATTTGGAAGATGAAAAAAAAAAGTGGCAAATGGTAATGGAGGCAGTCAATCAATATAGATTGATCTGAAATCTTATTCCATCCAATATAGAACCTAAGGGTACATAACAAATGGTGTCAAATTGATTCTTTTTAGGGAATTAGACCCGATCACAACTTCAGGTATTGAATCCAATGGGATCAAATTGGAAATATGATCACTCACTCTCTGTCTCTCTAATCCACCACCTCTGATACCGGACACAACTACTTCACACTTCTGGAAGGTACCTCTCTTTGGTCTTTTAGCAACTGATTCCTATTTCCAAATGATATCCCACAATCACTACAATTGGCTGAATCCCATGAAATCATTTCATGGAAGTTAACGGATATCTTCTTTCAATAAAGCAAATTTTCTTTGAATCTTGAATATTCTGAATCACTTCTGGTACTATTGCAAGTAGCCCATACTAGTGCTGGTTGCATGAAGGTCAGGCTACGAGCCTCATCTCTAAGGACCAGACATGATGGAAGAACTACACTACTATATTTAGTCTTAATCTGAATCTTCAAGTGTTTTGAGCGCCCATCAGGGAGTGAAATAGAACACTAAACTGTGAGCTCCCAAGCAGTGGGAGGAGAAATCTCTGACTGTGCGACTATTGAAAAAATGTGCCGCTCCATTTCAACAAAAGAATCCACACCCAAATTCCATAGCTTTGCATCCTCTATCCCCAAAGGCAAAGGAAAGTTCTTTCCCTTTTGGGCTGGTTGTAGGCGAGGAGGGATTCAAACCCCCTAGGGCATTGCAGGGGTTTGTAACTGAGACTGTTAATCCTCTGAGCTACAGATCCCACTCGGTTTTCTTCCAAGGTATTCCCTTTCATGAGCTGCATGAAGGGATGCCATTGGATGTCCCACACCTTGCATCCAATAACCCACTGGATGGCTGATGCCATCAACTGCTACATTTGTGATCAGAAGAAGAAGGTGAATATCAGAGTAACCTCCAATCAGACAAAGATTTGAACATTAGGAACCATAGAAACTGATGAATGTATGAACTGATCTGTTAAATCGGCCGAACCATTTAACATTATCAGAAAATACAAAAACAGTCAACATGCACTTAAGTGGACTAGGATTCGAGAGGCTACACTTTTCTCTTGGTGAAATTGTTTTGGGCAGACCCAAAAGATCCTCTTATGGATAGTTATCAATGGAAAAGGTTCAAGTCTATATTTGTTGGACAAGCAGTTGCTTCATAATTCCTATTGCATGAAAGGGCAGTCTTTAGTATGGACAAATTTCAGAAAGTTCTTCTCTAGACTCTCATTCAGTTTGGATGGAATATGCCGAAGGTAACAACGGTCATTTATTTTTTTCTTGTTCTTTCGCCTTTTTTTTTCTCTTTTGATGAACAATGAACATTTCTTTTGCTGAAAACTGATGAAAACGCTTGGCTTCTAGAAAATAAACTGGTCTTATAATTTCAAAATTAGCAGGAAAAGGGAAACAGCCCTCTTTCTAAAAATAACATAAGAATAGGCAGAACAACTTTAAACTGAGCGGCCGGGTCCTCTATAAGATCTTGTAGAATGAGCTTTTCTAGAAGGGTTACTCAACTGCGTGTAAAAGTTACTTGCTTATACAATATTACCTGTGCTGGGCCCATCCTGTCATGTGTATATGCCATCCAACCCCAAATGGAGCCCTACCATTCTGATGGGATACCCCAAAAATCAGACCTCCAATCATTAGTTGTGCCTCACCATAGAAAACAATGGACAACCACCCGAAAACTTCCAAATTCACATGATTGCCCACTAAATACTTGGATCGGCCTTATTTTTGGGGCATCCAACACTCCAACTATCACAGTGGGGAAACACTGCTGGACAGGTTGGATGACTAAGTAGGCCCCACATGTAACCCTTGTAAAATAAGCTTATTCTACAGGATGTTGTAAACGAACTGGACCCCTAAACTCATCCAAACAATGCATCCTGAGCTCCGATAAATATTCACACAGAATTCAAAGAAACAAAAGGAAAGGCTGGACCCAAAAGATAAGATGCATACCTGGATTTCCATTGGGAGGCAGCATAAACCTGAGTGTTTTAAATAGCTACACTATGTAGCGTGTAGCTTACACTGTGTAGCATAGCTTAGCCTAAACACTACATAGCTCATGAAAATAGCCTAAGTTGCGCGTAGACTATGCTACATGATTAATTTGGATATGCTACATGCTTCATAGACTACACTCAGTGTTTTAAATAGCGATTAGCGTATACGGTAACCTTCACCCCTCTGAAGCGTGAGGCGTAAGCTACATAGCGTGTAGCGTAAGCTACACACTACTTAGATTTTTAATCAAGGTTGCACCAAATTAGATGATTAGTAATAAAATTTGAAAAAATTTCATAACATGCTAGATAAAAGTGATTAAATATAAAAGTAAAGAAAGAGCAATAAAACTTATTTAAAACTATTTCTTATATTATTTTTCTAAAAGCATTGAAAAGACTAACTAATTTTCATTGAAATAGAAAAATGTAACAAATCATTAAAAACATTATTGATTTTAATGTTATAGTGAAAAATGACTCGTAATGTGAGCTATGTAGCGTATAGTGTATCCAAATTAGTCATGTAGTGTAGGCTACACGCAACTTAAGCTATTTTCATGAGCTACGTAGCGTGAGCTACACGCTACATAGCGTAGCTTTTTAAAACACTGACTACACTACACGCTACATAGCTCACATTACAAGTCATTTTTCACTATAACATTAAAATCAATAATGTTTTTAATAATTTGTTACATTTTTCTATTTCAATGAAAATCCGTTAGTCTTTTCAATGCTTTTAGTAAAATAATATAAGAAATAGCTTTAAATCAATTTTGTGGCTCTTTATTTACTTTTATTCTTAATCATTGCATTTGGATGCAGCAAATATCATGAAATTTTGTTAAATTTTATTATTAATCATCTAATTTAGTGCAGCCAAGTGCAACCTTGATTAAAAATCTAAGTAGTATGTAGCTTACGCTACACGCTATGTAGCTTATGCCTCATACTTCAGAGGGGTGAAGGCTACGCTACACGCTATTCACTATTTAAAACACTGATGTACCCATCCTAATCATGGAGAAATTTGGTACAGATAATCCAAGTTCACACCGATAAGCTTATCAAGCAAGATAACCCCAAAACAAAAAGTTCTCAAGCTATATTTCCTTCTTGATACCCAACCAGTACATATGGATGCAATTTGGTGCATGCATTAGGGAATCAGACCAATGCATTCACATTCATCACAATGGCTTAAAACAACTTGATCAGGCAATGAGCAGTTACACGGGACCCAAAGCTAGTATCCTAAGACCTGACAGGTAATAGAACCCAACAGGTCCAGTACCTCAAATGTTACCTGGATCCAGATCCAACAGGACCCAGACACGAACTCTTAGGCAGGTCTGGCTATGGGTACAACAAGACCGACCCAACTCCAATCCATTAACAGAACTAATTTAAATGGCAGCAAGGGTCTAAAGGTTCTTTACAATATAGATACAGGGTCTGTGTTAAGATCATATTGGTTGGCTGAAATAGAAGAATAATATCCAAAACTTTCCTTTGCCAAAATTTCATGCTCTGACAAAGCAATGAGTCAGTAACCTTCCAAACCTGAGGGTATGTATATCAAGTTGGAAGATATTCAAATAATAAAATTACGAAACTAACTACTTTCAATCAGAGGAAACTAACAAATCTCAACACGAAGATGAAATCCGTCCGTCCGGATCATGCCCCTTTACATAAAACCATGTAAAATCGTAAAACAGGGAGGATCTAGGGATATGAGGATATCCCAGATCTAGCATAGACCAGTCCACAGTCAAGTTTGGATCCGGTTATCGTAGCTAGGCATCCCTCTTTTCGATCGTACCAAAAGGGGGGGGGGGGGGGGTTTCAGAAAAAGGACGAGGGATGTCGAAAAACAATGGGTTATCAGGAAGTACGAATTAGGAATCAAAAGAAGCTTACTTTTCCTCGCACCTTGAAGAAAGAGAGAAGAGAAAACGGAAACTTCGGGGTGGAATCCTCAACACCCGAGGGCCAATCCTGAAACCCTAATCTTTCAACAAAGAGGAAGAAACTCACGAATTTTCTATTCATTCAATAATTTCGAAATAGGCAAGAGTGTCATATATATTCGATGCTTTTATTTTTTTTTTTTCACGTGATTTCACGGACTTTTGGTTTCTTTATTGTATTTTTGCAGATTTCATTTATTACTGTAATTTCGCGGATCTTTGTTCCTTTATTTATCTTTTCGCGGATTTACATTTAGGCGAGGTACCAGGTCGCCAGTACTACGAGGACGCGTTAGGACGTAGAGCGCATGAGCATTGCGCAGTCTTTTACCCGGGTTACCCGGGCCGTAGGTAGGTGTAGTTGAGCAGACGAGGTTGTGAGCTAGACGCTGCAGCGGAGGAGACCATGTGAGATTTCCCACGTGGTGACTACAGGCGTAGTCATAAAGGACTTTGTTTGAAATGTTTAGTACCACTTCAGTAGGTTCACAGGCTTTTCCTGTTATTTTGTCGAACATCCTGAGTCCTCACCGATAATTCTAGTAAGAGGTGGGTTACTGGGGTTGACTGTTGTACCCCAAGCTCGAACATCGGGATAACCTGGACAGGGCGTGTTTCAACACTAAGGCTCAAGCCCACTTTTCCTATTAAAAAATAAAAATAAAATAAAATAACAACTATGCAGACATGTCCACAAGAAACTTACCAAAATTTATGAGAACGTCATGCATAGGGGTGGATGAGAGGCAACCAGAAGGTCAAGTTGACCAAAACAGGCCTCAAAAGGCAGCATTAGAAAGCCAAAATATGTAGGGCTGAGAGGGGCCACAGGAGCATTCCCAAGATTTGGAACATATGGAGAGTTAGCATACAACTTATTATGTATTCAAACACACTAACATGTTTTATATACAAAGTTTAATACATTTTAACATATGCATAACGGGGCTAGCCTATGTTGTCAATAATTTTCTTGTTTAGACTTGCTTTTTCATACATTTGGCAGATGCATACCAAAAAAAAAACCAATCATCAATTAGGCTACACCTTGGATGGGCCATACCCCAAAAATCATACTAATATGATGATCCTAGCCACTATGTTGGATGACTTTTGGGGAAAGAAAACAGATGGCTATAAAAAAGCCTACTGACATACCCCCTCCCAAAAAAATAAAAAATAAAAATCTGCCTGAATTAGGTGTGTCCACTTGTGTGAGTTTTGGAATACAGCATATCCAAGATTCGCCTACCTGATGATAAATCCGGATTTCGCATGCATTGCTCACATGAACATTCTAGGTCCTTTTGCATACATGCATGCATAAGTATCGTATTTACTCCAGATTTGTTTCAAACTTTTTAAACTGTCTACAGATGCACCTTTGGCCAGATATAGGCTTCCATTACTACCAACGGTTAATAGGAATGTCAATCTTTCAATACTATTTCTATCTACTCAATAAAGTTCATGCGGAAGATATAGAAAGCAAGACAATAGAAGAAATAATGATGGAAGGAGAGAAGATCGAATCTTGCAAAGTCTCACCAAAAGAAAAGATAAGGTTAGAGGAGTCTCACCACTAGTTTATAGAAAAGTGTCATTTCTAGAGATTCCCATCCAATCACAGGATTTAAAAATAGAAAGAAAAGAAAAATGAAGAAGAACAGAGAAGATTTTCTTTCATTTGAATATATCATATCATGCCCATTGTCCATACATAACACAGCTATAACTATAGCTTTTCCAAAGTCCTACATAAAACTAAATCAAGGAAAACATTCCACTCGATGCTACCACTCTTTAATCTCACTTTTGCGCGCTTTGTAGGATCTTTGGCGTAAGGAGGCTGAAAGTACTCAGGATAATCATGACAAGGACCTGCAGGTGCCCAAGGTCGTTGCCTAGGGTGATGGGGCTGCTGATACCCTGCATAAGTCCCATGCTCAGATCTATGACTCACCTCATCTCTACCTGGCTTCTGAAACCCACGTTGCCTAGGAGATCAGTTTCATAAATTTTGATCAGTATTTGCCTGAAGAGCTGTAATATCTAACCTCTAGAGCTGTCCCTCGAGTGCATATTGTGCCTTGTTCGTCTTAAATAGATGCCAGTCCAGCATTCATTTTCCCAGTTGTTGGAGTTGTTGGAATGAATCACTTTGGCATTCTCATCCATCCTAGGATGTAAAAAGTCTCAGTTCTTGTGGGAATAAAAGTTTGAGTGGAAGATCTCTCCAACGAATTGTTTCAATTAACAAATCCAAGTTGTTAGATCGCGAATGAACGCAAATTTGATCACAGGGATAGAAATCCGACCATTAATTTTTGATATAACTGACTTGTAGATCATGTCATGAACAAATTCCTAACACATCATATATGGCCTTAAATCAGGAGAGTCTAAGATGAGATATTTTATGGCAGGGTGCAGAAGAGAAGCATAAGTTCCATCTAATAAAATGTGAAGAGGTCCATAAGCCTTATGGTGGAAGGAGAGCAAGCTTGAGGAAATTGGAGGCTATGAATTCCGCATTGCTTGGAAAATGGATATGGAGGTTTGGTACGGAGGACGGTAATCTTTGGAGAGAGGTAATAGCTAGGAAGCATGGGGTCGAGGAGGAGAGGTGGAGGATAAGGGATTCATCATTATGCAGGACCGCTTTGTTACGGAAGACTATGGCAAGGATGAGGTAAAGAAGGGTTGGTTTCTCCCTATGTGATGGAAAATGGATACATTTTGAGGAGGATGCTTCAGCGGGAGAAAGAGCACCTCGAGTAGACTTTCCATGACTAGCAAGGCTTTCCTTGGAAGTGAATATACCTATTGCTCAACATTTTTCAGTTTCAGGTAATGGGGTGACCTGGTCTCCCCCATGTTGCAGGAATCTGTTTGATAGGGAATTGGACGACTTTTTTATGCTCTAAGAGTGTCTCCGCAGGGTGTGTCCTTCTCTGGGATATAGGGATCTGATGGTGTAAAATGAAGAGAAATCCAGCCGTTCTTGGTTAGTTCTCTATATAGGTTGATTCTCAGCTCTTGGAGAGCATGTTTGCCGTACCACCGTAGCAGCTCTAACATGGCTGGCAGGAAGGAACAAGTACGAGGGTCAGTTATTAGAAGCTTTCTCCTGTTGTCAGTAAGGATACGTTTTACGTCTCAGCCAACTGGTAGAGAAATAGGTGACGGGGAAACGTTTCCTTTACGCCCTTTCAAAGAAACGTAATAAGTTATGCAACACCCACTACGGCCGTAGATAACTCTCGAAGACCAATCAAACCTTACTTTCTCCTCAAGCCTTCTTTCCTGTCAAACCTCTGTTAGCTATAACAGTTCGTAAACCCGAGAGACCCCCATTTCCTTATTGGTCACGAAAGCGTCCACTTCGTCTTTCCATTACCTCCAAAAATCTACTCGTTTTAACCTACATTACCCAAACCAGAATCGAAATTTGCGAAAAGCCGTCCACAAGAAAAAGAAGTAAAAGGATCATACGAAACATTAAAAGAAACAAAAGGAAACCCGAAGACGGAACTATTTTGACAATGGAAGGTTTTTTTTTAGACCAGTACCTAACAACACCATCTGTTTAGCATTTCCTAAATGGCTATGCCAAGCAACATCAGGGATCTTCTTTGGGCTTTGTACAGAGTAGGCTTGGGTATTAAAGACGGGGCCCATTGGCACATATCCCTCCCGGAGTTGTGGTGGGTGACGTGGGCTGAGAGAAATAGGCATTGTTTCGGAAATGATTATCTCTCAATCGAGTCGGTGATGGCTAATGTTTCAGCCCTTATTTTTGGGTGGGCTTCCCTTTTGAAGAACGCAATTTTATCGTTCTTTCGATGTTCTTCCAGGGTATTGTTTTCCTTTTGTATTCTTTTCTCGCCAGCTTCCGCTGGTGAGTCTTTAATAAAAAAATTCCATTAACCTTAAAAAAAAAGAAGAAGAAGAAGAAGATAGCAATCAACGTTGATCTGATCCTTTAATATAGGGTTACATCCGCCTGAGAGGGGTAAAGTCAGGTAAAGTGAGCAAACAAAAAAGATTTGGGAAGCTTAGGTAGGCTGGACTTTTGTGGAAAGTTAGATCTAACAACTATGCATTAGAGGCTGGGCTTCAAGATGAAGGAAAATGGCTGATTTGATGGATACAGCTGCTGTAAGGGGTTGTAGATGAGTAAAATCATCCCCCCTCCCCTTTTCCTTATTGGGTTCTAAGGAAAGTTAGATCTAAGAACTATGCATTAGAGGTTGGGTTTCAAGATGAAGGAAAATGGCTGATTTGATGGATACAGCTGCTCTAAGGGGTTGTAGATGAGTAAAATCATCCCCCCACCGTTTCCTTATTGGGTTCTAAGGGGGCAATGGGAAGAAGTGGGCAGACAAGGTTTTGGGTTGGGGAATAGGATGGACAGGGTTTTGGGGTTGGGAAAGACAAAAAGGAACAAAATGAAAGAAGTAGAAGAAGATAAGAGGTGGGGCAAGGAAACCTCAATCCTAAGCCAACTTGCTTTGATACCAAACACAGGTGGAAAGCACTGAGAATCTTAGATGCAATATGATGAAGTAATCTAGCAATACATGCTAGGATTCAATGGCAACACATGCCAACAGTAAGACGTGCATAAGGCGGAAAATACTTTCAAAGAAGAGAAGAAGAAAACTTTCGTTCAACCATAAGATAATCACACGTCCGAGATCACTGTAGACCCCGTGTGCATTATATGTGTGAGCGAATGGCCCACTCATATTGTCGGTGGTCCACTTGCATCAGTTTCCTGGTGACTCAGGTCAAAATGTCATTGAGTAGACTTGACAAGGTTTCGAGTTGATTCATCAAGTTTTAGAACTATGATGTGTCCCTCATGCTCAACAATATGTACCTCTATGACCCCCTTTGCTTGCTTGCCCTTTGGCGTGTACTCGTATTAGTTGAATTGTGGGGTTAGAACTAGGTGGGATGGTGTTGGCATGCGAGTGTTGTTGATGTGAGCCTCTGTCATGGCCAACTCCAAAGCCCACGTAAACGAGGAAGGTTGATGTCTGGTGGAAACTGATCATAAACATTTGCCAATCTACAATTTAAAAGCCGACCCTAATTTACTAGGGAAAAGACTTAGACGATGATGACAGCGACAACAACGACAACAATGATGGTAATGATGACAAAGATAGACAGACAGTAGCACACATGTGTGCAGGCACACACACATGCATGCATTGATACAATTGCCCAATGACACTATTACATGTTTATTCAAGGGAAAAGTAAATCAGCCTAGAAGTGCTTGGAGAAACACAATGAAAGAGAAAAATAATAATAATAATAACAACCTGTATGCATTTAAGGAAAACAAAAAGGATTGGATCTAATTAAAAATAAAGACGGTATCATAAAGGCAATAGTAATCATGTTATGCACAAAAATGTGAAAGCACTTAAAAAGTCCTAATCCCGTGATAGATAGGTGAACCAATATTTCTCTTTCAATTTGCATCATAAGGGAACCAACCATTTCAAAATAGATGTAGTATTCTCTGTACATACTTTAGTTAGTGGGACCCAAAAAAAGATACAAAGAAAATAATAAAGAAACTAATCTGACAGCCTCATTGTACACAATATAAACCCTAAACCTCAAAGACTAAAACCTACAATCTGCATCTAAAGTTTCAGGCCAAGAGGTTACCCTACAAAGTACAGTTGCCTTGGATCTATAATGTCTACTACTGTGTCATCACGCATGAAGGTTGCGCTTTGTAGCTTCCATTTTCAACAACAGATCTTTAATATCTGTTTCCATCCTCATCTTCATATTGAAGTACTCAAGGTGTGCCTTTTCTAAAACTTTAAGTTCTTCCAGCTTTTGTTTGTGTCTTTCCTCAGCCTCAACCAAGCGTAACTTACTTATTCTGATTGCATGCTCTTGTTCAATCTTCTCATTCTTTGCATTTGCAATACGTTTCAGGCCTTCAGCTTCTCTTCTTGCATTATCAGCGCGTGCCTGGAACATTTCAGCCTCTGCCTGTTTGATCCTCACAATGCTCTCTAGTTCATCCACAACAGGCCTCTTTTCGACCTTTGATTGCAACTCTGGGACCCCAGTTTGACTACCCATCCGATCCCAATCAAACCTGGGAAGAATGCTACCTGAATTTTCCCCCGCACGAGCTTTCTCTGTTGAAGCATACCTCAGCCTTGCAGCTTCCTGGCTTGGACCAACTGTGCCATTGCTTCCTTCTACTGGGTTCTTCTGGGATAGCTCCTTTACCGAAATGGTGGAAGGACTGTTGCCAAACTTGGAATCACTATCTGAAATTTTCAAAATGGAGAGAACGAGTCATGGTTAGGTTCCAGAACCAGCCAGATTAACAATTCAAAATATATCTAGACATACGTGAATAAAGAAAAAGGACAAAGTAGCTCATTCTAACACTTAACAGTCACAACCAAATTCAAAACAGTGAATGGACAAAAGTATTAAATACCAAGCCCTTCTTACCTCATCGCACTGCCATGAATCTAATTCTCCTCCATCTCTTATTTTCCATTTTGTAACAGGTGAATATCATCAAGTACCAAAAATAAGAGATGCTAAAGAATCAGATAGATGGAAAGGACAGAGAAAAGAGCTACATATGCTAAGGTAGCACGCACGCGCGCGCACGCACACGCACACGCACACACACACACACACACACTCATGCATGTGCATGAAAGAATTACATATTTCTATATTGTACAAGAAAATATTCACCATCAACAGTCAAAACCTACAACTGCTGATGATGAAATACCGCAAGAAAAAAAAAACATCTATAAATCCGTATATTAATGAGACTGCAAAATTGCACATTAGATGTCATTTTTAGGTCCAAAATTTGCCAGGAGCAATTTGTTTGAAAACCAGAGCATGTAGTGTATTAAAAGGAAAGAAAGTGGTTATGGAGTAGCCTTGCATATCAATTCCATGACCTCTCACTAGAAAAACCATGAGACCATGACTAAGCCACATTGCAAGCCTCTTTACAGGCATGGAGCCACCATAATCAATTAATTCACTAGATTGTGACAATTTGCGAGCCTCATTGGATGTGGAAGGACATAGTTTAGAAGTTCAGAAAACTATTCAGTAGGTTTTGTGATGTAAAATGTGTAATAGATCAGATCATATTATTATCATTATTATTAAAACATGGATTCAGTGTGGAATATAGATATAATTACAAACAAGACCTTTGGGATGCTGATGCACCTTACCATACAATTTTTAAGATATCAGAAAATATGGCAACAAACAGAATACACATGGAAACAAAACATCGTCAATGCGTGCACAGGACTTCAAACTATGGTTATAATCATGAGTTGGACTCCAACAATCCCATTAAGTTCTTCACAAAGAAACTAGAAAACTTACCATTTAAGAACGATATGATACTGCTGTAGACCTCAGTAAGATTGGATTTATTTTCCAGTTTCACCAGCACCTGAACAGCAACATCATGCAGTTGCTTTCCTCTTGCATCCTCACTGGCATGAAAGATCCTCCTCACATATTCGAGTTCCTTGGAAAGAGTTTCAGCCTTCCAATCCCGTGCACAAGTTTTGAAGACTTCCTTCACAAAGCCAAACATCTCAGAAGGATGATCGCAGGCAACACAGTGAAACTGCATCTCAGTCGTTCCTTGAGCCCCCATGACACTGCGCCCATTTCTGATATGAGAATCCCGTAACCCACAATCCGTATGGCACCAATGAGAACACACATCGCAGCCAACCCAACTACAAGTATTAGATGCCATGTCAAACTTTGAGCAAACAAGACACATGCACTCACGGCAGAATCCGTTCTTTTGCACACAGAACTTGCAATCACATTCATCCATGGACAATATACTCTGACACGCAAGATTTCTACACTTCAAATTCAGAAAAATCTCGACTAAAACAGAAGATTGAATATTGTTGGCTGGCCGAAGGAAATCCTGAAGGCCAGTCTTAAGAGCCACAAGGATCTCCACCTGCACCTGATGGCAATTCATCAATGCCCCCAGTGTAAGGTCGGACCTCCTTTGAAGTGCTTCCTGCAACGCCCGTAATTGCTTGTGCTTGTCTCTATTCTGTATTATCTCATTAACGCTCTCCTTTAGATGTGATATGGACTGATCTGTCATTTTTACGATTCTCCCAGCCATTATTTGTATTGGTTCTGATACAATGTCAGCAATTATTCTCTCAAAAACATTAGTGCCATTCAGAACAAGCTGTCCCGTTTCCCTCTGACCCATCATCAATAGACTACCACCGTTACTCTCTCTCATCACCCGCTTCCTATCCTTAGTATGCTCTGATCTAGTTTCATGCGAACCAACACTGTGTGGGGGGGACTTGACATCATCTTGCCTCAATTGTCCAGACAATTGTCTTGAAAGAATGAACTGCTGATCCATGCCATTGGGTATTCCAGTACTTCCTTCTGACACCTTCACATACTGCCCTTGCACAGCTTGAGAATTTAACCTGCCCCGTGTTGCTTGAGAAGCATGAAGAGCCCCATTCCCATTTTGTAGCATCCTTGGACACAACGAAATTTCTTTGCAATTTGGCTCATTGGAGGATTGACCATGCCGAGTGACCTGCAGAACTTGATCAACTCCTTGAAATATAGGATGGCTGCCAACAGACTGTTCGTAGTTTTCAAATGAGTTGTGTGTGAGAGAGCAGCTCGGGTTGTGGAACAATGTCTGCGAACCTGAACAAGAAATTGATGCAGTAAACCCATCCGAGCTTGTATGGAACGTGGTAGGCAAAGAGTGCACACTCCTCCCATTAGTAGGGGAATTTGGAGCACGGCTTGGCAATTTGGGAGCTTCAACTGGATTGTGGGAAGCAGCAGATATTGAAATACCTGGCAAACCAAGAGACAATTCAAGTGGCTCCATTCTCAACCTCTCATCTTTATTCTGACTATCGCTTGAATGGTTTTTACTCTCCTGTCTTGTAACATCGGAGAATAAGAATAACTCAAGGTTCCAGTGCTCGGTCCTGCCATAGCATCATCTCTGCCCACCAGCAAATCTCTTGTCATCCACCCACCAACTTCCATAGAATTCCCCTCATCAGGGGGGGTTGAAACAGCCAGTCCTTTACCTTTGTCCTGTCCTTTATCATTCAGCTCATCTGTCATCAACCTCAAAGGTACCTCGGGTGTGCCGTTCTCTTCTGTAGCTTCCTTATTTGGACTCAGCAAACTAGCATCCCCTGCTTTGATTCCGAGATCTGTGCTTCTTTCTTGTTTCTGTTCCTCCGCCAACGGCAAGGGTTTCTCAATACTGATTTCCTCATTCATTTCCTCTTTCCTCCTGCTTTCAGTTTCATGGTCAGGGGAAGGCAAACCCTGTGCATTCTACCTCGGCATTTTCATCGTTTTCTCCACTTCCATTAGCTTCAACATCTCCTTCCCTCTCAAGCAATTCAACTGCAGCGTCAACCTCACAATCTGGCACCTCATCGACTTCCTCAGCCCTACTTGTTCCTGTCACTGTCTCAAACACTTCGTCTTCCTGTTTTCCATCAATCTCCAATTTCTCACCATCAGAAGATTTCGCCTCCTCCAATTTCATTACTGAGGCCGTCTGACATTTCGTGGGCTCTGCCTCCTTCTGTGGCTCTTGCTCAGGCTTCAGTTCAGGATCGGGTTCAAGCTCCCCTTCTTCCATTTCACTGCCCCTGTTGCTCTCCCCATTGGCTTCTTCCATCTTCTCCAACTCAATGCTCTTTGATTGCTCACCGCTGGAGTCCTTAGACCATGGTGGCGACTTCCCAACATCTCTCGACCCAGCAGACGACCTCGAACTCCCTCTATCCTCAGACCCGACCCGATTCCCTCTCCTCAGATCCTCATCGGCATCTTTCCCACCATTCCCAACCGACCTCCGCCACGACGAAACGCTCTCCTTCCGCCACGGGGGTTCCCTCCACGACCGAAACCCTTTCGGAAAGTCCCGCCTGGAAAAGCTTTCAGACCGGTGAATCTTCTCAGGCCCACAGTACACGGTCCGCTGGGAAGAAGCCGGCGACATCCGATCGTACCGATCAAACCCCTTCCTCCGATCAAAACCATCGGATTCATGGTCGAACCGCTTCCAGGAGGGCCTCCCGAGCTCTCGATCGTCATCAAGAGACCGATCATAAGATCCCCTCCGTCCACTATCAGCTTTCGGATAGAATCGACGGTGAGCGAACGAACGGTCCGGATCTTGGCCCCTCCGTCCCCAGTCCTTAAGAACACCTTTGTCACCGATGGCGGCGAGATCTTCACCGTACGATCTCTGCCGCTTCATCGAAATTTACAGAAAACGGAAATATAAAGGATTGAAGCTTCCAAACCCTAGCCTTTTCCTTTTTTTCCCCCCCAAACCCCTAGATTTTGAAAGCCCTAACCCCAAGAAATAGAATTTCAAACCCTATATAGAAGGAAGAGAGATTACCTGATTGCATGGGGATATTTCGGGCGAAGATGACCGGAAAATGGCACCGGAAAAGAGGGGGAGAGGGAATTCCGGTCGGATTTTTCCGGCTAGAGAAAGAGCAGTTGCAGGTTTTGAACATGAAAAGAAGGGAAACACCAGCCTGTATTTTCTTTTCTGGAAGGCAGACAGGATTTGTCTTCAGTCAACGCAGTTAATGCAGGTATAAAAAGGCTGTGGAGACGCGCGCGTGAAGATATTGACTGAACCGTAATCCTCTACAACACCTGTTGTATAAATTGCGTACAACACCCGATCTCCTTTGGCCCCATATTGATGTTTTTATAAAATCCATTCCGTCCATAAGTTTTACAACCCCATTTTCACCGTATAAAACGAAAATCAGATCAATTCGAAACTTATATAGGATAAACCAAGGAAACAATGCAAAATCACGACTAAAACCTCTAAATTCACTAAGTATGGCCCACATAAGTTTTATAACAGGATTAACTTTTAGATGTAGCTTTGTCGAGTTAGGGATCACCTCACTAACAGGAAGGTTTCTACGGTGACTCCGGTGGAAGTGGCCAACCTGATTTCTCAATCTCTTCGTGGCTCTACCATAATGTATGTGTTTTATCCATACCGTCCATCCATTTCTCCCTACCACTTTAGGGCATGAACCCAAAAATGAGGCAGATTGAAATCTCAAGTGGACCACACCACATAAGGAAATAGTGGCGATCAAACGCCCACTATTGATGGACGGCATTGATAAAACACATGCATCATGGTGCGGCCCACAGCCATACAGCAGGTGTTGCAAAGGATCATTTTCCAGATTCAACGGCCGATCCACTCCTGGTGGCAAGATACCGTACGCTCTATTAGGTGGGGCCTGACATGGCACGCTCACCCAGGAGCGAAAACCTATCCTGTCCATTCATCTGATAAGTACAACATGCCCGTTGAACATGGACCATCGGTTATCTTTTGACTCATTTTCCCCACTAGAATAGTGGGCGGGGGCTGACCATCTGGCTGGGAAATGAATTTCCAAAGAGGGCCCCACTCGGTCCAGATCTCCTGCACGTGCCACAATTGGTAGGGACGCGGATGGGCTTTAGGATCCCTCTTCTCGTGAATCGCCTCAGCACATATAAGTTGAAGATTCTAAGCGTGATGCGCATGCTTGAGTTCGTGCGGGCACGTGAGAGGGGCTGCGCACCGGTCGTTGGTGGTGGACTTGTTTTTTTATTTCTTCGTGTCCCTCTCTCGCATCTTCTTTTTGACTCTTTCGAGTGACTTTGACGGTCAGGATTCATTTCCTTCGCCCACAGCCCACAATCTCACCCACCTTAAAGTGCTCACCTAGTTACGTACTATCCAAGCAAGGTAGGTCTTGAATAAAAATGCATACGTGAGAGACTACTATCGTTAGGACTGTCAATGGATAACTTGACCTGCAGGGTACCTGATGGATCTGATCCGATTTTCAAGGGTGTGGGTCTAAGTTGTTGAACCCGTTGACAAGTCAGGTCAGGTGCAGTTTGGCCTCTTGGACTCGGTAAAAAATTAGGTCTTCATAATCAAATCCATGTATGAAATATTGAAGAATATCAATGGGATTCTTGCTTTCTCTTGGATAAGCTGTGTACAATGCAACAACTCTTTAGTAGTTATAGTTTTATTTTCTATCTCTACCTTTTCTCAAAAATTTTATCTGTATTACTTTATAAAGGAAAAATAATATAAGAAATTCGGAATATTTCCTCACCCGATCACTTCGTATAATATCAAAGTTTTCTCTGTGATTTAGCTTTTTTTTTATTTGGTGGCCCACCTTGCGTCAATAATCCTGTGGCAACTCAGGGCCAAATCTTCTATCTGAGAGTGGCCCTTTCTCTGCTTTCAACCCCTAGCACACTCAATTGCTTGGTATCGCAACGGCTCTTCAGTAAGCATACATCTGCTCTACTACGTCTCACTGATTCATTGAAGGACCGATTTAATCGGCTCCCAAATCTCGAGAAAAATTTTGCCACACCCACGAGTTAGCTACGCTAGCTACACCGGGTATAGAAATGACCCCACCATGATGTATGTGTTGTATCCATGCCGTCCATCCATTTGGAGAGACCATTTTATGTTATGACACCCAAAAATGAGGCAGATAAAAGAACCAGTGGACCCAGCACAGAAAATAGTGGGGATTGAACTCCAACCATTAAAACCTTCTTGGGGTCCACTTGAACTTTGGATCTGCCTCATTTTTGGAATCGTTCACTAAAATGATCTCTCCAAATGGATGGACGGCGTGGATACAACGCATACATCAAGGTGGGGTCATTGCTACACCCGGTGTAGCAAGGCAAAATTTTTCTCCCAAATCTCCATAAGCAGCGCCCTCTATTCCACCTCTACTCGGCTATGAGTAGCGTCGGTAGCATCGAAGACCACCCCTGCAATCCGCCAGCAACACCTCGTGTTCATCTTCGCAGAACACTGACGAACTCCGCCACCACTAGCCTTCACCGTAAGCAGACCCTGCTCCGTACACATTGATTCAGGCAGCCCCTCGATGCGAACCTTCCTGCCCCGCCTTCATTAAAACCAGCAGCACCTTCCGGAAGCCACCACCGCTACAAGCAGACGCAACCACCATCCTTCTGTCAACCCACCACTGTCGCACACTGTCACACCTTCGCACCAAAATCACCATCACTAGTGTTATCGTCGGCGTCGCCAATTGCAGAATCTATCATCGCGTGAAACCTTTACATCTCGAACTTTCGCCTTCTCCAGCCATCTCGTCTTACACAGAACTCATCACTAGTGGAGTTACAACAACACCATTGTCAGCTCCAATTAGCCCTTGTCACTATAAGTAATTGCGGAAGTGTGGGCCACCTAGATCCGACGGTCTATATGATGAGAACCTTCGTAACGCCGAGGATATGTGGTGCGATCCAGCGATCCGCCTATTTGCTACAGGAGCAAGTGGGTCTGATCACCCCTCTGATCCTACGGTGAAGATGGTCCCCATATCAGATCTATGGCTCAGATCTGATTGACCAGATAAACTCTAGAAGCCTATCCCTCTCTTTTCTCTCCGTATATAACTTATACTTTTCCTTTTTCTTATATTTGATTACGGAAAAGATAAAGTTGGTTTAACCTTATCTTATCCCATCTCATCTTCTTCCGAGGTTTTAAATTTCTAATTGAATTTCAAACGCTCGGAAGAAGGAGGATGTGGGAACATCCTTATGAGCCCCACCCACAAGTGGTTGTCCACAAGTGGGCCCCATGGGTCCACAACCAACATCTCCCACTCAATCATATTGTGGGGTAGGCACATCATGAAAGTTCATCTAGCTCATCACATAATAATCAAAACCAAAGAATCACGATCAAAAGAATCAGAAGCGTGGGACCAGCTGGAACACCGTTATCTTCTCACAAGTGTTTGAGTACTAAGAGACCACCTATCTAGCACTCAATAACCCAAGCTTTGCTTTGCCTGCCCTAGTCCGCATGACCACACCGGATAGAGTTAACTCCCAATCTGGAGTACTTGGCCAACATACGCACTTATCCAACTTATCGAGTTTATTCTGAAAAACTTGATTTTCTACAAACATCAATTTGAATCCTTTTTAAAGTAATATATATACATATATATTTTGAAAGAGAATATCGTTTGTAAAAGTCTAAGAAGACTCGATACTGCCGGCGGATAAGTCTTCAAGTGCGTATTTATAGTTCTAGAAACTTGGTGTAGCTGTCACGGGATCTTCCCCACGCAGGTGTGTAATTTGGAATTGATCAAGCCGCTTTCCTAGCATAACCGAGTCTGACCAATCAAGGGCCTTTCGTCATCGTATACTAAAGTAGCGACACTTAATCTCATCCTCCTGTACACAAGAGGAGGGTAGCTGAGGATACAGAGTCACCTACGGGACTGGCTACTCGCACGTTGCAATGATTAGATCGAATCAAAGCAATCTGTAGGTAATAGGTCCAAGCACGTGGCTACAATCTACGCCGTAAAGTAGACAATACTAGGTATCTGTCGGGTTTACATTACGCAAGTCATCTCACATGAGGTATGACTCATCTCATTACCTCACGACTTAGCTGTGATTTAGGCCATAATATTATTCGCATTATGAGTAATGGTGCGACTATGTTATTCGACTTTGTCAGTCTCATCTTCAATCTTATAGGACTGAAGGTGGATATAACTCATTCGCATCCTCATCCTTTATTATTTTCAATAAAGGGTGGTTCATACCTCAGTGTATGAACATCACCCCAAGTGTACCTCTCTTGTACATTTAGGGTTGGTCAACCCGTGCGAGTGGGTAACCGGCCTGCCGATAATAGTTGAAATCCTACTTGATCTCAAAGAAAATGCTGATGATCTACATACCTAGTCTAACAAGTGCTCAATACTGAATAAAATGAAATTTATTATTCATGAAAGATCAAAGATACATGATACAAGTATATCAATCAAGCTTTCCTCAATCCCATCTGCCTGACGTGAACCTGAAATAGATCTCTAGCTATAGGTTTCGTCATGGGATCAGCCATCATTTCCTTGGTAGGAATGTAGCTGAGGATAACCTTCTTTTCTTTCACTTGATCACGAACGTAATGATACTTTATCTCAATGTGCTTCGATTTCTGGTAGTGTTTGGGATCCTTTGCCAAGTCAATGGCCGAGGTGTTGTCTATCCTCAACGATATAGGCTCATGTATGCCTGGAACAACACCCAATCCTTGTAGGAATCTGCGAACCCATACACACTCTTGAACTGCAGCACAACATGCAATGTATTCGGCCTCTATAGATGAAAGTGTCGTGGATGTCTGTTTCTTGCTCGACCAAGAGATAGCCCCCCCTCCGAGCAAGAAGACATATCCTGAAGTTGACTTTCCCTCGTCGGCGTCATTACCTCAGGCGGCATCTGAATATCCTTTGAGCTCGAGACTCGTGCCTTCATAACACAGCATCAAGTCCTTGGTTCCTCTGAGATAGCGGAATATACGTTTCACAGCTTGCCAATGAGACTGTCCCGGGTAACTCTGGTAACGGCTACTATGCCAACTGCATAGCTTATATCTGGTCTGGTGCAAAGCATAGCATACATTAAGCTGCCTACTGCGCTCGCATAAGATACTGAGGACATTGCCGATTTCTCAGCTTCTGTCTGTGGACACGATTTCCTGTCTAACTTGGTAGCTTTATCCATAGGGGTTTCAACAGCTTTTGAATTTTCCATCCTAAACCGCTCTAAGATCTTCTGTATGTAAGTGGCTTGTGATAAGCCTAAGAATCTCCTAGAACGGTTCCTGATGATTTTAACCCCTAGAATAAAGTTGGCTTCACCAAGATCTTTCATCTCAAAGTTTGAGAAAAGCCAATCTTTAGACATCATCAACAGTTGCATGTCATTACCAGCTAATAGGATATCGTCTACATATAGAGATAGTATCAGAAAAGATCTTCCAGACCGTTTCACGTATACACAATGATCTTCTTCACTCATTGTGAATCCAAAAGTGGTGATGGCTAAGTGGAACCTCATGTACCACTGCCTTGAAGATTGCTTCAACCCATAAATAGATTGTAACAACTTGCAGACTTTCTTTGGATACTTTTTGTCCACATAACCTATGGGTTGTTGCATGTAAATATCTTCATCCAAATCACCATTTAAGAAAGCAGTCTTTACATCCATCTGATATAACTCTAAATCTAAACTTACGACAATGGACAAGATCATGCGGATTGAGGAAAATTTTGCAACAGGTGAAAAAGTTTCCTCATAATCAACACCTTCTTTTTGTGTAAAACCTTTTGCAACTAATCTTACTTTGTACTTGTCCACTGTATCATCTGCCTTTCTTTTGATCTTAAGTACCCACTTGTTACCAATTGCTTTGCGATTGGAAGGCAGATCTACAAGTTCCCAGACTTTGTTCTTCTCCATGGAGGCAATCTCCTCGTCCATGGCAGTTACCCAATCAGCCGAATTCGGAGATAATAACGCATCCTGATAAGAATCAGGTTCATCATCGTCAACTGCAACACAAGAGAAAGATTGACCATTGATATCGAAATATCTTCTGGGTCGAAATATCTTCTGGGAATCAAACCTCTTTCACTTCGACGTAACTCAGGAGCTTGCTGAGATGTACTCCCACTGTCCTGATGAACTATACGAGTATCTCCATTTTCAGAAGCAGAACTTCCACTCTCCTGAGATACATCGAGAATTTCAAAAAGTTCGGTGGAAACCTTTTGTTTCTTTTGACTGGAATATCTGTCTTCGACCAAGGTGACGTCCTGAGATTCAATCTTAGTCCATCCTCCACAATCCTCATAAACTAGAACGTATCCCTTTGAGTGCATTGGGTATCTAATGAATACGCACTCAATAGTTTTATTATCAAGTTTACTTCTATGCTGAGTAGGCAATAAAACATATGCTAAAGATCCTCAAGGACGTAGGTCGGCTAAAGAAGGAATCCTCCCAGTCCACATTTCATATGGGGTCTTAGGAACGGATTTAGTTGGGACTCTATTTAGGACGTAGACGGCTGTAAGAAGCGCGTCTCCCCAGAATGTGGTAGAGAGATTGGCATGTGCCATCATCGATCTGACCATGTCCAATAGTGGCCTGTTCCTTCTCTCTACAACTCCATTTTGCTGTGGAGTATATGACATAGTGTACTGCCTGATGATGTCAACGTTTGCACAGTATGATTTAAACGTTTCAGATGTATACTCGCCACCTCTATCAGATCTAAGAATTTTAATCTTTTTCTCAAGCTGATTTTCAACTTCAGCTTTGAATTTGAGAAAACAATCAAAAGCCTCAGATTTATGTGAGATGAGATACACATATCCATAGCGCGAGTAATCATCAATAAATGTGACGAAGTATTGGCATCTATTTCTAGCACGTACATTTAAGGGTCCACAGATATCCGTATGGATTATCTCTAGCAAATCCTTTGACCTAGTCGCTTTAGAGAATGGTTTCTTAGAAGTCTTCCCGAACACACAATGTTTACAAAATGGCAAATCAACTTTAGATAATGAACCTAACAGACCAGATCTAGCTAGTCTTGTTATACGGTCCTTTCCAATGTGACCTAACCTCGCTTGCCATTTTAAAGATTCAGATACTACATGTTCATTCGATGTAGCAGACAAAGCAAGAGGTGCATTATCATTATCTACATCTAGAATAAATAAATCTGAAATCAAATTTTCCTATGCAAAGATGAGGTTATTTAGTCTTAAAGAAACTCTTGTCCCGAAAAAATGAATATCAAAACCATTAACTAACAATCTAGAAACAGAAATTAAATTCCCGCGCATGCCCGGTGCATAAAGAGTATCATGGAGGGTTATTGTGTGCTCTACGCGCGTACGAAGATGATAAACACCAATCCCTAGTACGTCTTCAGCAGCGTTGTTCCCCATGTACACCCTGTAGCTCCCTGTGGCTATAGGTCGAAATTCCTCGAGTCCTCGACGATCTCGTGTCACGTGCTTTGTTGCGCCTGAATCCAAAATTCACTCGTTGGATAGGATATCAACAGAAAGGATCTCAGAACAAACGCCTACAAACAAAGTATCTAGTGACTGAGGAATTACCGTCTTTTTCTGGGCACACTGACGGGCATAATGGCTGGGATTTCCGCAGACGAAACAGGTGATGTTTGTCTTTTTAGGTTTCCTTTTTCCTTTCCCCTTCTTGGGATTTGGAGGAGGCGTTGCGGTCTTCTGTTCCTGATTTTTTTTCTTCGTCTTCTTGCGAGCTTTGAACTTTCTCTTGTTAGCTTTCCACTTGTGGGTTTCTGCTGCAAAAGCCTTGGCCGAACCTGACTGAATTGCATTCATTTCAACCTCTCGTACCAGATGGCCACAAAAGTCTTTGAACGTTGTGATAGAATCAGTATGATTCAAAATCGTTTTGATTTGGGCCCATGATTCAGGTAAGGAACGGTGCATAGCTATAATCTTTTGATTTTCAGTTAGTTTGTACCCTACATTCCTCAGGGCGCTTATCATCTGCTCCATCTTACAGATATGATCCTTGATGGGGCAACCTACTGGCATCCTGTATTCTTGGAACTCTAATTTCATAGCCCGAACCTTTGCATCTGACTTCTGCTTATAGGCATTAGCCAGTGCATCCCAGATCCTCTTAGCGGTTTCATGCACTTCATACGTGGGTATGAGTTCTTTGTGTATTGTGCTAATCAAAACATTACGGGCGGAGCGATTTTGTTTACGCCACTTGTTGTAGCGATTCATCGCGGCCATATGTTCACCTAGATTTCCATTTTCAGCCAATATGGGTTCCTCTTGAACTCCATCTAGAGTGTGCGAAATGTCATCTTCGTCCAGAAGGCTTCGCACTGCGCGGGACTAGTCTTCGTAGTTGTTGCCATCGAAATGTTGTCCTTTTCGTTGATCAGCGATCAATGCTTTAGAGGCCATCTCTACATCGCATCATGTATCACTACTTAGCTATGATCTAAAGTATTGGCACTAATCATTAGAATTTCTACTGGTTATTCAAACTTTTAAGTTTATAAAAGTATGCAATCCATCTTATAAGGGATCTGAAAGCCTACATACTTGTATGGGTAGTGCAGATCAATCAAGTTCTCTAAATAAAATGAAATTGATACTTTTACGACTATCTATTTGTATAACCTACAACCCACCATTATGGGTTTATGCATCGTTTAGGGAAGGAATGAAACTCCCACTTAGGTTATGCACAACCTTGGGATAAGAGTTCTTTATTCTAATGAAAGTAGGGCTAAATTTTAATCATATGAAGATTAAAGCCAAAATGAATAAATCATTAGATTAAAGAAAACTATCATGATTATTGATCATATATAAGAAGTTCTACGATTAAACGACAATATAATCACCCCATTGATCGTGTCCATTCATGATGGATCCGATCATTACCATTAATGTTCACCATTGATGATGGATCCTCTCATCAATGTTGATCATCATAGTTGATGATTGTTCCATTCATTTATGGACCCGTGATCAATAGTGATTATATGAAGAAAAAAAAATCATTCATTTGCACACACATATGTATTAATGCACGCACATGTACATTAAATAAATCATGAGATATGTGGAGACAGAAAAAAACCATAATTTAAATTATATGCTTTCATTTTAATATATACATCGATCATCATGGTAATTTTAGATCTGGACCGTTAATCACAAAATCTGATCATACCATTAGTTAGATCTTGCCGAAAAATCCCAAGTCACTTCCTATTACTTGGTCTAAATCAGTCCAAAAATGGCCGATTAAAGGCCCTTTTACAAGATACTCTTAATCTTGAAAGGAAGTGAATTGGGCTTCTAATTTGGCCCACTAAAATTTTTGTTTATGATTGTGGGATCCATATGGGTTGTTCAATCACACATGGATAGTTCATAATGGTCCCACAATTTTGTCCCAAATAATGGATACAGGTGGAGTCAATAAAACAAAAAAAATATGGTTACAATAAAGAGTCATTTTCTCAAAATTTTGGGCCATTTTTAGACTATCCATCTACATATGGATGTCCAGAGATGGTCCTAATCCTTTTAATTAGGAACAGCCCAAGTTACATAAAGGAATAGCCTATAATTACTTTAATAAGGCCCAACTCAATTCCTTTCCCTTTCATAAAAGGCCCATTATATAAACCTGTTTGGGCTTTATGATGGTTGACCCTTAATAGAATTTGGACTAGTCCCATAAGACAATTAATAACAAAACAATTTTAGGCTCTTTTCCAAACCATTTTCAAAGAACAGCCTAAAAGGCCTAATTCCAAAAGACCCATGTCCAATCTTTAGCCTAGCCCAAAAAGGCCCATCTCTCCTTTCTTCTTCTTCAGCATTAGGGTTTTAAGAAACCAAAAAAAAAAAGAATTTTCATCGTTGGCCGCTGGCCGTCAACGATCATTGCCACTGCTGCCGGCCACGGCGGCGGCGGCATTGGCCACGGTTGCCGCTGCTACTTGCGGGGGCGGCGGCGGCCATGGCTGCCGCTGGTTATGGTCGCGGCGGTGGGCGACTACAGGTGTTGCGGCGGCGACGGTAACTCGTTCTGCTGCTGCAGCGGCCGACTTGCTGAAAGAGTGAAGGAGAGAGAGAGAGAGAGAGAGAGAGAGAGAGGTGTTTGGGTAAAAAAAAGTGAATCAGAGGGGTTTTTGGGCGGTCGCGGCTGCTTCCTGCGGCAGCGGCCATGACTGCTGCTGCTGCTGCTTGTGCGGCGGCGGCAGCCACGGTTGCCGCTGTTGCTTGCGGCGGCGGCGGCGGCCATGGCTGCCGCTGGTTGTGGTGGCGGTCACGGCTGCCATCTGTCTCTGTTTGTTGTGGCTGGTCAGCGGGACATGGCAGAGAAAACGTGCGAGATGGAAAGATTGAGAGAGAGACATATATGGGCGGCTGCCGCTGCTACCGAAGGCGGCGGTGGCCATTGCTGCTGCTGCTGCTGCTGGAAGTGGTGGCGGCCATGGCTGCCACTTGTTTGCAACACATGAGTGACGCTTGAAGGCCCTAGCAGCAAGCTACTTTGCTGGACCCTCCCCCACAAGAAATTAATCTAATATCATGTGGTCCTATGGGCCACGTATCAGATATAAAATTGATAAGATGATAACATATGCCCAGACCATAGGCCCACCTAAATGTATGCTTTGTGTATCTATGCTATTCATATATTTTGCCAATAGTGTAAATATATAAAATATACATTGAATTGGTCCCATAGTCAAGATACCACTCGTATCTCTGGTCTTGAAAAAAAAATATCCATTCCTCTACATAGGTTTTGAAAAATTCCATTTATTTTAATTATTTTTCTTATTCTAACATTTTTTAATCTCCATACCTCAGAAAAAAAAATAGAATAAATACAATAAATAAAAGGAACATTTAAATGGTGATTTTAATAATGATGATCGATTGTATTTATTAAAATAAAATTAATTTTAATTTATTATCTTAAGGTAAAGGCCACTTACCTCGATTGCGATTATTCCTTCTTTAAATCGGAGATCCGTCGTTCACTGCTCTGATACCACTGTAAGTAATTGCGGAAGTGTGGGCCACCTAGATCCGACGGTCTACACGATGAGAACCTTCGCAAAGCCGAGGATATGTGGTGCAATCCAGCAATCCACCTATTTGCTACAGGAGCAAGTGGGTCTGATCACCCCTTTGATCCTACGGTGAAGATGGTCCCCGGATCAGATCTATGGCTCAGATCTGATGGATGGACCAGATAAACTCTAGAAGCCTATCCCTCTCTTTTCTCTCCGTATATAACTTATACTTTTCTTTTTTCTTATATTTGATTACGGAAAGAATCCTCTTATAAATAGAGGGAAAAGAGATAAGGGATGAGATGAGATAAGGTTGGTTTAACCTTATCTTATCCCATCTCATCTTCTTCCGAGGTTTTAAATTTCTAATTGAATTTCAAACGCTCGGAAGAAGGAGGATGCGGAACATCCTTATGGGCCCCACCCAAAGTGGTTGTCCACAAGTGGGCCCCATGGGTCCACAACCAACATTCACTGAAATTATCGCCAGATCTGTATTTGTTAGCATCAGAAGATCACTGCAATTCTGTTATTTTTAAAACACTCGTTCACATCAATCCAATTCTGATTTGCACCTTGTCAGGGTTTTCGAAACCTCCGTATGCAGCAAACCACCTCTTCGCTTATTAACATTTTATTCCATGTAATGGGATCATTCATCATGTTACTTGTCTAAACACTTCGCAACAAATCGAAGTGGCTCGCCACTGACATGAAGTGATTAGGTCACTTATGTTTCAAATGAATGTCCTATATTTCTTATAATCAAATACGCTCTCATCAGCTAATTATGTTATTAATAGGCTACCAAGTGTGGTTTTGAATGGAAAAAATTACTTCCAACTTTTGACTGAAAAGCTTTCCAATATCTTACACTAATGTATTTTTGGATCATAAGCTATGTATACATATCAGAATTTAATAGAAACAAATTGGAAAGAAGGGTTATCAAGTGCATCTTTGTTGATCATTCACCTTACCAAAAATGATACAAATGCCTTAATCCAATAAAAAGAAAAGTTTATGTTACCAGAAATATCCACTTCATTTAAAATATGCCGTCTACTCAAAATCTAAGGATTCCAGACTGCTAGTAGGGCTGTCAACGGATCGAATTTAGAGCGGATCAAGGCTGATCAGAATCCGACCTAATTTGTGATCCAGATGATTCGACTCCAACCCAAAATCCGATAGATCTCTAAACATTTGATATGAAATCTGACTCAATTGAGATTCGGCCGATCCGACCCGATGTAGATACCATTCAATGGGTTGGATGGTAAACATTGTAGTCCACTTAAGATAAAATATATGTGGTTTTTTATTATATGTATTTATATGTAAAATATATAATATTATTTAATTCATTTTAAATTCGGATCGGATCTTAAACAGAGCGGATCCAAGGTGACCAGCATCCGACCCGAAATTTTAACGGATCTGATTAACAAGATCTGAATTTGATCCGTTGATCCAAATCTAGTAAAATTGGAGCAAATTCGGACCAAGATCAGATCCAATCCATTAACAGCCCTAACTGCTAGAAGTCTTGACTAAGAAGGAGAGAAACAGCAATTGGCCGTCTAGTCCTTTTGTAGTTATGCAACCAATCTTGCATTAGAACAAAGTAGAAAATAATGATCAAACATATAATGATCCTATCATGCCAATTTCTCCATCAAACCTAGAAGCCGAGTATTTGATGATGGTATAAAATCTATAAGTGTGAACCCTGTGACCTTAAGTTCCTATCATCGGTTTCTAACATCCTCTATGTCAGGCACAATACCAACTATATCTTCCTCTTATATACTTATTACCTTATAAAAAGAAAAAAATAGTCATTCATCTTTATATTCTTTTATCTGATTTTTCGCATTAAGTTACTTATCCAATCTAATTATGTCTCTTGAAAAACACTAAAAGCAACATATAGCTTTCTTAACCTCCATCTTTACCTATGTCGAACCTAATAGTTTTGCAAATGCACAGTCGTAAGACGAATGAAAGAAGCTTATGAATGAAGAATTAACAGCCTTTACAAATAAAATACTTGAAAAATAGTATGTTTATCTGAAGGTAAAAAAAAAAAAAAATCATTTAATTGCATGTAGGTATACAAAATCAAATACAAAAATTATAGCACTATAGAAAGGTATAAGTCTAGGTTAGTTGTAAAATGATTTATCCAAACCCATAGTACTGATAATCAAAAAACTTTTGCACTTGTAACTAAGATGAGTGTTATACTATATTGTTGTATATTGTAGCTAATTAAGAATGTCCTTTGTATCAATTAAATGTAAAAAAATATTCTTTTTAATATGGAGATCTTCACGAGGAAGTATACCTGAAACTACCTTCTGAACATCCTCGAAAGGGAGAGCACAGGATAGTTTGCAAGTTAAAGAAAGTAATTTATAAGCTTAAATAGTTGCTTATAGCTTAATTTGAAAATCGATATTGGACTTAATTGCTTTTGGACATAAATAAAGTGGAGCCGACCACACAATGTTTATTAAGTAAAAATTTTTAAAAAGAGTGATTATTTTAGCGTAGGTCGATGATATTATAGTCATAAGAAATTGTGATCAAGTCATCCAATAACTGAAGCACGATCTTAAGACATAATTTAACATAAAAGATCTTGATAAATTGACGCTAGTTCTATAGGTGTAGAAGTAGCCTCTTTAAAAAAAATCTTTTTATTATAGAGGAAATACGTATTAAATTTGCTTAAAGAGATAGAAAAATTAGCTATAAAGCCTATTGATACGCCAAATGATTATAATGTTCGATTTTATGAAGAAATGAAAAAAGCTTAGGGCCTGTTTGTTTTCATTTCCTCGGTGGTAAACGCATGTAAACAGGTAATTATTACTATTTATCATGTTTGACAAAAACGGGTAATTCCTCCGTGTAAAAAGTGTATAAAAAAGACCCATATACATTCGTGGGCCCCATTGTAATGTCAGTGAGATATCCATGTTGTCCATCCATTTTATTGAAATATTTTAGGGCACGATCCAAAAAACGAGGCAGATCTGAAGCTCAAGTGGGCCACACCATCGAAAATTGTGGTTATAAAAGGCTTTTAATGGATGGAGTTCAATCCACTATTATGTGTGGTGTGGTCCACTTAAGCTCTGGATTTGCCTCAATTTTGGGTGTGTATCCTAAAATTAACTCATAAAATGGATGGATGAAGTGGATTAGCCATTATTATCATAGTGGGCCCCACAAAAAATCACTCTTCAATTTTTGTGCACAAAAAGCAAACGTTAAATGTCATTCTTGAGAAACGTATAAGTAAATACATTGTAAATAATAATTACACATTTACATTGTATTTACCTCGTTAAAATAAAAATAAACAGACCCTTATAGAAGACATCAGACAATAACAACAACTGGTTAGACGACTCATATACTTTGCTATTATCCGTCCAAACATTGTTAAAGTCATTTCTTTGGTTAGTTAATTCATGCATAAGTTATTATCTATTTATATAAAAGTTGTAAATCAAATTCTCATATATCTAAAGGGTTTTTTTTAAAAATGAGTCATAGTGAAATATAATAAGAATCTAAAGATCACAAGATATTGAAATGTTGATTGGGCAGGTTATCCATTGATAGAAGGTTTATAATTGGTATGTATACCTTTGTTAGTGGTTACTTAATTACGTGAAAAAGTTAAAAACAAAGTATTGTTGATTGGTCCAATACAAAAGCAAAGATAAGCAATGGCCTCAACCACATGTAAACTTATTTAGATAAGAGTTCTACTTCAAGATACAGGCTTTCATAAAGATAACCTTATTAAATTATTCCGTGACAATCAAATTAATGATCATTTATATCGCAACTAATCATGTGTTTCATGAGCGGATAAAACATACCGAAGTAGATTGCCACTTTATCAGGGAAAAAGTTTGGGCTAAAGTGATATCTACTTCATTTGTATAAATTGATGACCAACTAGCTAGCAGATTATTTCACAAAAGTTGTTGAAAAACTAAGGTTTCAAAACTTATTGAGCAAGTTGAGCATTATTAACGTCTCAGCCCAAACTTCAAAGGGAGTATTAAATAATATCTTTAAGACCCACTCTTTCTTTAACACTATCTCTTTCCCTCATCTCTTATAATAGTTGTATGCAATACAACTTCTTCTCTTTAGTAATTATAGTTTTATTTTCAACCTTTACTTCTTCTCCAAATTTCTATATATGTAACTCTTTATCAAGGAAAAATATATAGAAGAAATTTGAAATATTTCCTCACCCATTTTCTTCGTTAGGTCCATCTAGTTTTAATAGTAAAATTATATATTTTTGATATGAAGTTGAGTAAAAAATATTTTTACTCGAAACATAACTTGTAAATATGTGGCTCCTTGGTAGTTTATCAAAATTATTGGTTTAAAGGTTTGCGTTATGAATGAACCAATTCTAGAATATCATCTCAATTGATTAATTGTAACATTTTACTCATTGGCATGCAAATAAACGGTTAAAAAGAAATGCACAAAAAAACTACACTTACTGGGAATTGACAAAAAGAAAAAAAAAAAGAAAAAAAATGGTAATGGCTGATATCTTATAATTTGAGAGATTTTGGAAGAATGACCCCATCTATAAAAAGGGCAGTCAAATCATTAACTTGGGATAAATTAACCACAAGCCTTAATCTACAAGCTAAGTTTGAATAGGAAAGTATGGCCGCCATATGTGTATGTGTGTAGAAATGCAAGAGAGCCTATTTACACACCAGCCACATGCCAAAGTAGCACACATTTGTGTGTCTATCCATCTATTGGTGGGCATACCATTTAAATGCTCTTATTTGCCCCAAACCCAACTCAAAAACCAAGACTTAATTGTTGCCTGTTAGGTTACTAATCTCAATTGAATTGGAGTTCGAATCTTCAAGAATTGGACCTGGACCTACAATATATACTTGAACTCAGTTAGCCCAACTACAAGTCCTATAGGACCCAACCATAGATGACCCTAGATATGGTGAGTTATAGTTAAAAAATAAAATTAGTTATACATTCCAAATTTCTGATCCGTGGACATTTATTGAAATAAGTGTTAGGATCTGTAAAGCCTAATCATTATAAATGTATTATTCATCCAGCTGCCATTGTTGCTCTGAGTCATTGGGGGGTCAAATGGGGGACAAGACCCCTCGCTTGGGGTCTGAGGTTGTAAACCTAAGTTAAAGGGTAATTTCATTATTTCTCACAAAGTTTTATATAAATAATAATTCATTTAGGGGTAAACAAATTTTGTCGTTAGAGAGCTGTCATTGTATTGTGTTCAGAATTATTTTTTTCTTCTTCTTATTCTTCTTATTTGTCTTCGAGCATGCTAGATCGGTGTTATTATATGGATGTATTGAAAAGATAACGACATAATTTTTTGTGTTATAGGTTTATATCTTTTTTTATTCTTCTATTTTTTCCTCTTTTGATTTCAATATTATTGTATGCATAGTCAAGAATGGATCACTCTTCTCTCAACAATGAGATCCTAGAATATTTTTCATTTTTAAACGTTTAGTAGATATCCACAAATCTAGTGATAAAATAATTAAATAATCATTTTTTTTTAGATACACTTGTATGCATGAATTGGATGGTCTAATTTAAATTACTTACATATCAAGGAAGGTATGCAGTTTTTTAATATTTTATAAGTCCATGGGTATTATACATCACAATCCTTTGGGAATTTCAAAGTTTCTGTTCTTGGTAGTTTCCCCATCTGACAACGAGAGTTAAACATTATTTTTGACTCGGGCCCCAAGAGAAAGGCGCAAAAGTCAAAAGTGGAGTAGGTGGGGTACACATTTTGATTTTATTTTATGACGGGACAGGTATACCTCATTGACGGTGATTTTCGGACCATTTTTTATTTTCATTTTTGTCCGACCATCTTTCGGCCTTGAGTCAGCAATGAATCCCTGTCCTTTTTATATAATTCAAAAGCAATTATTTTCAAGTTGTACAGGTGGGACGCAGAGTTTTTCTTTTTTAATCCATGGTTAAATCATCTAAACCATTGATACCATAGGCCTCGCTTTTGGTTTGTCCATGCACAGAAAATTTCATAGGTTGGAAGATCTTAGCCATAGAATATTTAACCCTTCTACAGATGAACGTCAACCCTCACGGTCTATTTGTTGGACCACCTATTGGAGGTTTGTGGATTTTTATTAAGAGATTTTTGGTATAAGGGCTATCAGTAGTGGGGCTGATCAGATCAACGGTTTGGATCACTGAACCATGGCCCATCCTCTAGCAAGACTACAAAGTTAAAGCGAAAATGTTACGGTACAAACATTCGGCCCAGCATTGTCTTGTATGGTTTCTTCGTGATTACTTCTCTTGAATGTAGAGTGTAATAGCCCCAGGCATTATGAATAGATATCTAGACTTTGGACAAATCCTAAACTGTGGGTCCCACTGTGGAGGGAGCATATATTCAAAATCACATTGATCAAGTAATCTTTAATAATTACGCCGGTGTTAATTTGAGCCAAACATTACCATACACTTAGGGCCCATTTGGATACCACCAAATAAGTTATTTTTTTCTACTAACGGCAGCAGATAAATAACTTCATTTGAGATAAGCACTACCTAAGTAACTTATTTGAGATAAGTAAGTTTGGTTTATGATTACTTATAAATTTTTTTTATTTAAAATTACTAATCACTTCAATTTAATAAGTAAAAATTAAGATAAGATACTTCAAGCATAAGTAGCTTATAATAAATAACTTATGACTAAATCACCCCTTAATAACCACCAAATGGATGGTTTAAAATAAAACAGTCAGTCAACTAGATTCGGAGGAAAAATTAGATGGTTATTATTGTTTTAGTGAAGCAATCTTTCAGTCAAGATGCATCTAATGTTGAACTAGTGATTTGGATTGTCTGGATTTCCTTGTAACCATGTCATGTGTATGTTTGAAGAGAATGCCGTGGAAAGCTAACATACAAGTCTATCTCACCATTTGTGGTACAATTTCTTCCAATCATAAGAATTGTATTTGGAATGCAGTGGATTCCAAATCAAAAATCAATGTGATTCCACCGTCAGTTTACAAGCAATTGAATTTGATTACTAAATCAGCTTTATTATCCCTAATCAGTATACTTGTATGATATTCGAAATAACTATTATAATAAGTTCCTTAATATAAGATCACAAATGAGTGGCTTCCTAGCATTTGTTTAAATGTTGATTTATATGGCCCATGTTTAGATTATTTAGATTATTTTATTGATGTAATTTTACTAATGCAGCTGATAATTCAATTATTTTAGGCTATCATTAAGCATGCCACATGTAGGGTAAATGCATTTCAAAAATATTTTTAAATTCTGATTGCAAAACAACTTTTGAACTCCAATGCAATTAAATCCACGCCGCCTAATAACCTCTAAATTTTCCAGTTTGTTGAAGCTTGATATGAATTCGTGGGGCCCATCCTTTAGTGATCTGAGCTGTTCATCCATGGTCCTCTTCCAATTCTAAACATTCAATAACTGACCTTTTCTACATTGAAAGTGGACCATCAATATACATTTTTTCTTCTGATATTTTTGGGCCAACTTATCAAGCAGTCGATATCATGCAATCTAGAAGATTTTCAGGACACCAAACATTGACGGTGGGTAAAAAAAATTGGATCCCAAAACCATGGGACCCACGTTGGGTGGCCAGGGATTTCAAATTTTATAAATATATATTCTCTCATGCTTTTTTGCCCTCTTCTTCAAGAAAGGTACCGATGCCTAGCTTGTGTATCAGTCCCAAAATAAACAAATATAAAATCTGATAAAAAAAAAAATCAATGAAGTTGACGGTCTAGATCGTGCCATGTGCCGAGCTCTGGTGACTATAATTTAATTTCGTAGCAACTTTAAAAGAATGATTTGGTGGTAGGTAACCCATCAAACTACAGATTCGAGGAATATTGGTCGCTTGAGACAGGAGATTTCTTCACCGGAGAGATATACGAAGTGGGCCAATGCTTCAGTAATTCAGGCCATTGCTACGTTAGCTGAGATGTCCTTTTTACAAAAATTCTTACCTTGAAAAATCCTAACCATCGATCTTGCGCCTTCATTTTTAGTGGACAGACTATATACTTCTATTGGCCCAAAAATAAGCTGGAACGCACATCAAGTGGGCCGCATGTATGATTAATGGTTCACATTCAGCATACAAATACTGCCCAATTTATGATCTGGCCAACTTAAAAAGCAGTCCATGGAATGCATCATGGGCCCAACTAATGAAATGCCCTGTCTCACACGTGGACCACGTTGGCACGTTTCCCGTTGCTAGAGAAGCCATGCATTTCATCACTTCAACTAGAATGCAGAGGTATGCGAATCAGAACTTTGATAAGCCTACACGCACATACGAGTTAGCTAATCAACACGCTTGCCACATATGGCAGCGTGGAACACAGTTGAAAAATCCAGGCCATCCATCTGAAGGTTACCACTGTATATTTTGCCTACTTCAATAAGAAGGTCGGTCCATTAGTCAGGTGGGCCACAATTAACTGAAAAAAAGAATGGTTTTGAAAAAATTGGCTAAAGTTTTCCAACCATCTATCTATTTCTGTATCATGGCACCCCTACCGAGTGGACCACCCTTTTTTATATTGTAGGGTCTACAAGATGAGGTCCACTTGATGGATGGCTTCGATATTTCACCTTTATAACACACTGGTACATATTGTGGCGTGTGCATTAGCGAACTCGTACACGCGTGTGGGCAGATCAGAGCTATATAAAACAAATTGATGAGTGGACAGCCGAACAACCTAAAAGCATGAGTTAGGCACCGCTACCCGAGACATAAGCGGACCGTACTGCACATTTCTTCAATGTCAGATTGTACACAGCACCGATGTGGTACCGCGTGCGGCTGAAAAATCCCTGTGGGTCCCACCATCTCCTATCATGTATGTGTTTCATGGACCATGGTGTTCATCCATTTTGAACAGCTCATTTTAAGTATGAGCCCAAAAATAGGCAGTTCCAAATCTCTTGTTGACCAGACCATACGAAACAGTGGTGATATAAAACAGACAATTAAAAACTTTCAATATTTATTTGACATCGAAGCTGTTAATTAGGTCGTACACACCAGGACAAGGGAAAACACAAATATCAGCTTGATCCAAAACTTTTATAGCCCTTAAGAAATTTTCAATAGCCGGCGTCCAATCACCACTATTTCCTATGGTGTGGTCCAACTGAGATTTCGATATGCCTCATGCTCTAAAATGAGCGGGCAAAATGGATGGAGAATAAAATACGTGTATCATGGTGGTGCCCACAAAGCTATATCAACAAACAGCACGACATCAGCTATGTGCTACACTACACAATTTAAGTCAAGGTGAAAATCAGGAACATCCAAGCATCAAATGGGCCACACCATCAAAACAAATGATGCCAGACGATTAACCCAAGGGACAACTTTAACCTTCCTCATGAATAAATGGCCCTTGGATCCGATGGGCTTACCTTTTGGATGGATCCGATCTCCTACCACCGTGATATGTTGGCAGCAAAAAACGTGTTATGTAGTAGGCTTATGGCATCTGACCCAAGCACTGCCCAGTCAAGATTTTAAAGCCCATTTGACAGCATCGATTTGAAATGATTTTTAGGAATGGCATTTTTTTTTTTAAAATCATTTGGAAGCAAAGATTTCGAGGAATCAAAATCACTGTTTTTTTTTTTTTTTTTTAAAGGAATCAAAATCACTTAAAGCACCTTCTTTACTCCTGCTACAAAGCCGATTTACGAGATCCACTCAATTATGTTAAGGGCCGGTTTGGATACCACTAAATAAGTTGCTTTTCTTGCTGATGGCAGCAGTTTAAGTAATTTATTTGAGATAAGTTAGTTTAGTTAATAAATAATGATCATTATTTATTTGCTGAAAATCAGTTAAGCATTTCAGTATTTTTATTTTGCTTTTCTACTTTTTCACCACCCATTGAAACAAGAGGTGCTCGTCCATAGTCATAAAAGTGATGATTTTCCCAATACATGGTCATTGACGCCCACCATTGGTCAGCCCTAATGATGAGTGGCCCATATTCAAGGCGGGCCTTGCATGATGACAAAAACATTTTTTTAACCATTTGGATATTTTATGGATTTTGGATTAACTGGAGAGTGAAATGGCATAACTCTTTTTTTCTGGAAAAGACTAAAGAATGATTCCGAACTAGGTACAGATTTCAGATGTTGTAATACATTTTTTCCATCGAACATGTTCGTTCACATGGATGGCCATGGCTTACATTCATCCGTAGTTATTAAACCTTGTATAGTTGTTTTTATTGGAATTCTGTACAAGTAACGAGTAATTTCCAACCTATTGGACGTGTCAAAGTACATGGTGTATGATATCCTAGCCATGCAAAGGTAAACCCTACCGTAAAGATGGGACCATTACCAAGTGGACCACATATCTATGTCAAATCAAATTATTTGCACATCTGATTTACCGTGATTGGATGGCTGGATGGATAAACCCCTATTATGCCATGCCCATCCATACCATGTGTATGTGTGTGTACATATATGTGTGTGGGGGAAAGGGTACTATGAGGTCGACCTCATGGGAAGCTAGGTTGGTCTCTATGGACCCACCCTCATGTGTGACAGACATTCATCTCATTAATTTGATGCACCCTTCCATCCATGGTAAGCCATGAACCTAAAAATCAGGCCTATCTATAACTTAGGTGGGCCACACCATAGACAACAGTTGAGAGTGGATGCACGCCCATTGAAACCTTCTTGCTTGCATATAGGGCCCAGTGAGATGTGGTTTAGACATCCAGCCAATCCAGTGTGTCCCACTTGGATGAGGGGTCACACCAAATTTTAGGCCATTCCAGAACTCAGGTGGGCCCCACCAAGTGCTTTGAGATGTTTTAGAAATAATTTCCCAAGGTTTCAACTGGCGTGGCCCACCATAAGTGGTGTTCGCGTACAGGCTATATACCCACCCAGCTCATTTATTAGTTGGGTTCAAAAAATACAGTTACCCGTGTTACTAAACCCATACCGAGCTCGTATGGGGTGGGGTTTGAGCACCCATTGGGCCCACCTGACCAGTTGACACCCTAGACTCGCATGTGGTTGAAACTGGCTAGACAAACCCCAAGCATGTCCAAATTCAGCTCCGGAGCTAAATTTGAAGTGATATGAACCCCAAGCATGTCCAAGGGTTTCTGAACCCAAGCCCAGCCTATCTTGACCTGTGCAACTGGCGACCATTTGAAGTGATATGAACCATTGATGCAATGGGCCACTGAACGCGCAGGCCATAGCTCAAAAGTACTCAGTTATTTAGCTATCAAAGCCGCCGCACCTATGATGGAGAAATGGACGGCTGAATGAAAGTTGAATCAGGCATGAGTCAATTGCAACGGTGTACGTTCAAATGGAGAAACAGATGACTAGGGTTGTCCAGTCACGGTGAGTTTTGGTTATGACTCACCAAAACGGTAACCCATCATATCAACAGTTCAGATCACCCTCGGTGACCCAATCTACTATTTAAGATCCAACAACACTGGACCTCGCTATTTGAACGGTTTGATTAAAGTCGCATGGCACCCGAGCGTTGCCAAGTGCCTGATTACGGATCTCATACTCTACCAGCGCATGAAAAATCTCCCCCACCGCACTAATGCACACGTCACTATATATGCAAGCGTGGCACACAGGTGATTTCCTGCTAAAGCCTTGCGCGGAAAGTTCCTGCGCTGGGAACCAAGGTGGGGCCCACAGTGATGGTTTTTGATAAATCCACCCCGTCCATCCGTTTTGGGAGCTCATTTTAGGAGACGAAAACAAAAATGAACCGGATCCAAGACTCAAGTGGGCCTCACTAAAGGAAAAGGTGTGTAGGGAAATTACTACCGTTGAAACCTCCCTAGGCTCCACAGTGATGTATATATGACATCCATACCGTTCATAACTTCACTACTAGGATGAACTGGAAAAACAATTATTATCCTGATTCGAAACTTTTGTGGCTCCACAAATATTTCAACTGTGGACGTTAAATCCTCACGTTTTCGGCCCACTTGAGTCTCTTATCCAGTTCATTTTTGTTCTCATGTCCTAAAATGAGCTCCCAAAACGGATGGACGGGGTGGATTTATCAAAAACCATCACTGTGGGCCCCACCTTGGTTCCCAGCGCAGGAACTCAGGAAATCCGCGCCCTGAAATATCCAACCCATCCAACACGTGCAACTCCCCGTGAAGATGTTACTTCCCAAATACAAACGTGGTCCATTCAGTAGGTGTGCCTTGATATTAGAAATAACCGGACGGGTTAGAAAATTTCTGCCAATTTTTTCACAACCGTACATAAGTTCAGTTGATTGTGGTCCACCTGACTAGTGAACCGACCTGATTCTTCGGATATGGAATCTACACAATGGTACCCTTCTGATGGATGGTGGATATTGCATGCGTGCCTCGCTGGCATATGTGGTGGCTTGGGGCATTAGCTCACTTCACTTGTACATGCGTGTGGGGTTAGCAAAGCTCTGATAGAAAAGGTCATTGCTCTTTTGCCAGATGGATAGATAGCACCGTGAGATATTTTTCTCCTCTTGGATTGCGTCTTCTTATCTTCTACTTTGGAATGGGTCAAACACAAGGTCTCTCTCCACCTCTCTCATCAAACCATCCATCATGAATGGAAGCATTTTCTTCATCTAAGCCATAAAAAACCCAACTCAAAATCCAATCGCTTCCATGGCTGCTGTTCTCTCAATCAGCCATTCCTTCCACACCAAAAACATCACTTCTCTTCTCCACAACAAACCCAATTCCAGGCTTCAACTCTCTGCCTCTTGCCAAAGCCGGGGACCGGCTGGGCCAACCGATTCAAAGGAAGGAGGAGATGAAGAGAAGGGAGAGAAGAAGAAGAAGAAGAAGGAGCCTTGGGTTTTGAGGATTTATGGTGAGGTTGGGAGATTGGGTGAGGGGTTGAAGGAGAGTCTGAGCCCAAAGCGGAAGGGAGATTGGAAGGATGTGATGCTCATGAGCTTATCATTTGCAGTTTATGTTTACATATCTCAGAAGATCGTGTGTGCTTATTGTGCTTGGATGGCAATGCTAAAACACCTATAGTGGCTTGTTTTGAACGGCTTGGATTGATTCTGGGGTTGGAGATCGAAGAATCTTAGTTAGGTCTTCAAGTACCCTTGTACTATCCTCTTTCTTTCTTTGTTTTCCCCCATTTTTTCTTACTCTATTTATAGACATGTAATGGAGGTTGTGAATACAAAAGATATGGAATAAAAAAAAAAAAATTTGCTGAGACTGAGAGAGTACACTTTTGGCCACCGCTTCTCACACGCGGGAACATGGTACACATGTGCAAGATCCAAGCTACTCTTAAGGCAGATCCTATCAGGTAGATGCATTGTCTTAAAATAAAGCTGATCTTATCATCAGGTGAGCCACACATGTTTAGAATCAATTTACAAAGGGATCCACCTACTGTGGCTTGGATATGGCGCAACTGTGCCACATTTCCATGTGGAAGGATCAGATCATCCTAAATTTTGTGAAAAGGAATATACCTGGTGGGATCCACATGATGAGCCGCCTGGATCTTGCACACACTTGCCACGTTTCTACATTGTAGGAAGTGACCTTGTCACAGACTTGCTAACTTCTAGCTCACATGCCAGTGCAACACGCCTACGATGGTGAGTCAGCCTTCTACCTGCTCCACTAAGTGCTAAACACCAAGGATTAGCTAGGATCAGGGTTTTAAATAGCTTAAGCTATATAGCATGCAGCTTACATTACATGGCGTAGCTTATCCTTAATGCCACATAACTTGCATATAACCTTGGCTATATGCTAATTTACTTACACTACAAGTTATTTTTTACTAAAACAAACATCAGTTAATGTTTTCAGTAATTTATTACATTTTTTTTCTATTTTTAAATAAAAATTAGTGAATGTTTTCAACAATTTTAGTAAAATAATAAAAGTAGGCAGTATCGGTTTTCTTGCTCTTTATTTATCTTCATAGTTAATCTTTACTCTATTTTTTCCATTATTTTAGGTTGTGTTTTGTTGAACCAAATATCACTTAATTTCATGATTAGTTAGTCTAATTTGGTGCAAAATATCATGAAATTTTATGATATTTGGTGCAACTAAGCAAACCAAATATCATGAAATTTCATTATTAATCAGTCTAATTTGGTGCAAAATATCATGCAATTTTATGATATTTGGTGCAACTAAGCACAACCTTAACTAAAAATTTAGAAATAACTTCTTGCTTGCGCTACACATGCTTTATAGCTATAGAGGAGTGAACACTGCACTACACAATATTCACTATTTAAAACACAAGCTAGGATACAAGAGAATACAAGAGAGTGAATGAGTAAGCTCTTAAGAGGCTTCATGTTGTACAAAGGAGAGAAGATTATAACTTCAAAGACTGATTCTCAAGTAAAAGGAGGCCCTCCCATGTATAGAGTATATATACCTAGAAAGTCTCTAGATGCATACATCAACGACACCCAGTTCCATAGCTCAAGTGGCAGACTGAGTGAAGATAGCCTCGTTTCAACACTGAGGTCGTGGTATTGACTCCCATAGTGGGGGTGGCTAACATTGTGATGTGACTAACAGGGGTGGGTGGGTGTACTAACAATGGAGTGTGTGAACTAACCCATAAATAAAAAGAAAAAAAAGAAGAAAAAAAAAGATGCATACATCAACGGCTATGGTTATATCATGTGGCATTCATCCAATGGTCAATAACATTCTACAACATTTCTATACTCTTCCACACTCATGTAGCTACAATACTAGGGAATTCAAGAACATTCTAGAGATTCCTACACTTCTCTATGGGACTAGTCCATTCTATAAGTTGAAGTATAAGAAGAGCCAAAAGTGGCTTAGTCGATGCCCATAACAACACTGGAGTTTGCTATTAGCATTCCTCATCTTTCTAGCAGCCTAGGATTTGCTGGGCCACTAAGGACATGCAACTGCAGCACGTGTTGGATGAGATCTGGACAGGCTCTTTCCTCAGAATCAACATTCATATCTGCTCTTGATTATCGAGAACCCTACTGAGGTGTATGGGACTGGATTCAGTTCCTCTCCAGTATATTAGAATCACATACAAAACCAATATAACTGAAATTTTATTGAAGGGTCTCATCTCCCTAAATTTTCAATATTACATGTATGACACAGCTGAAAGTTTACAAACACTTCCACTAAGATGGTGGGAAAAAAATGGTAAATAATAGAAGTTGTAAATCCAATGCATTAGATCACCTTTGGCCACTTTTGGACCATCCGTGATTTCTTGTTCATCCAATGAAGAAAGGCCCACCAACTTGGAAGCACATATACATATGGCCTTTCTCATGTTGGGAACTTTCCAAGATGAACAAATACAAAATCAAAGAATGAAAGAATTAAGACTGAAATTCCACTTGTCCTCAGCCTTGGACACAAAAACAAGCAGGTTTTTCTTTCTCCTTTTCTTTCCTTCTTGCATTTGGCAATGGTAAATGACAAAAACAAAGGTCATAGGAGATCATAAACATTGGTATGCGAAATTTACAAGATTTTGGCCTTCAAAGGACAGGTTGTCAGTGCTTTCCCGTGTCAACAGCCTGCTGCCTTCAAGAAGTTATCAAACGGACTTGATGCTGGCAGCCTGAACTGGGTTGGATGCTGGTATTCAGTTGCACACATCATCGAAACATTGCTGTTTGCTGGCCTGTGCAGGTTCAGATCAAAACTATCCAGGAATGGGTTACCGATCTGCAGTTTCATCTTTAGATCGTTAGCACAAGTTGGGAAATAACTACAATGAATGTCTGTTCGTTACAGGAGGAGACCCCTCCACCACCCAGGTTTGCACTGTATATGCGGCACGTGTATGAGACCAAAGACCAAAAATCACACTGATCAGAGAATCTAATCATGAAAAAGAAATACAAAAATTGCAGACTGGAAGTGATTTTTGTGCACCACTTTTTAAATGTTTAGGATTGTCCAATCTCAGTGACTTTGGTCTACAAGGCATTTATGGTTTCCCCGGATGAATGAATGGTTTGGATCATGATACACATGCCATGTGCATGGTATGTGAGGATTGGATCTCATCTGTATTTTTGTGTTTATCCATGCATGAGAGCATGTATGTAAATGGAGAGGGTTCTGTACCAGTTGGACACCCTGATCTACGTGCAAATGTGATGGCAGCTCCACTCCATTGTGTTCTTGTGGAGTGCCACTCAGCAAGTTCCCCTGTTTCTGTTGGGTGATCATAAAAACAGACATTTTCTCCTGTTTCCCAATGAGAAGAGCCTCACAATGACTGGCCATTTCTTTGTACGGTACATCATTGGTCGAAACTGAAAGTCTCCCAACTTGCCGTGCTGTCTCCAAAACCTGCACAGATTTCACTTATGTAAGCATGATGATTAATGAGACGAGCCTTAAAATCTGAAGGTTTTAAAGTTAGTCGGACTAAAACAAAGTATATGCAATGCAATTTAGCAATAATAGGATTGGCAAAGAGGAATTAGTTAAGATTGCCGACCAAGAAATGCCTCTAAATGACCATTTTTGACATCTTGGGTCGATACTGCATGAGAGCGGAGAGACTGAGAAGGATGTTGCTCATAGAATTCAAGGTGGGTGGAAGAAGTGGAGATGTGCTCTTTGGAGTTTCATGTGATCATCACAGACCAGGCAAACTGAAGGGTAAATTTCATAGGATAGCTGTATGACCAGACATGCTTTACACGACAGAATGTTTGGCACTTAGGAACAACATGCTCAAAGGATGGGTGTAGCTGAAATGAGGATGTTGAGATGGATGAGTGGCAAGACGAGGAAGGATAGATTTAGAAAATAATGTGTTTGAGGGAACTTAGGAGTAGCACCAAATTAGGTAATATGATGAGGGAAAGTAGTCTTAGATGGTTTGGGTATGTGCAATGGAGACCAAGAACTGCACCATTTAGGAGCGAGTGGGTTCAAATTGGCGGCTCTACAAGGGCAAAGGGAAGGCCAAAAAGGATGTGGGTGGAGGTAGTAAGAAAAACTTGACAGTGTATTACTGATCCCAATTAATTGGGATAAGGTGATGATGATGATGAAGCATGATGAGAAGCCCTCTCAGATGGGGCAAGGCTAATAGCTCTTGCAGGTACAGACTACAGAGAAGAGCCTGAATCCTATTAATCACTGGGCACACTGGCCAAGTACCAGCCACTGTTCTTATCTGGGCCTAAGTATTGGGTGTCAATGATCAGGGTAGAGGCAATGTTCAATTTGGTACAGATACAGGATGTCAAAAGCCAATAATGATATTATCAAAACAATGCTACATGAAGAAATGAAAATAGATTGAGGGTGTGTGCTTTTGGGCATATCTCATTGGCAGAGGGGTGCCCTACATGGAAGAGGGTCAGAAAAGCGTCCACTAAATGTTGATGTTCTGAAACAGTGCCAACAATTGCTAGGTGCAAGCTTAGTTTTGTTGTCATCTTAATCTTCTCATTGTTTTTGTGTTACACTTTTTTTAGATAACTGATAATAGATGGCTTACCAGCTCTCTTCCCATTTTGGCCTGGCTGGCTTCTTTGAGTCAGATGCACGACTAACCAGCAGTATTTCCAACTTTTGTGTGTGTTTGGGGGGATTGGATTTGGTTATTCCTTTGAATATAAGTGGCATTATTTTCTATAGAGAACAGTGTAAAAAAAAGGGACCAAGTCCATGGGCCAGAGAAGCAAGCAGGTGGTCACAGTCACAAGAGTATTTATCAGTGTAAATTACAATGTCAGCAGCATTAATAAGGGACATGAATTTTCTAATGATGCCCCTTTAGAAGATTAATTGTACATAAAATGATAACTGGAGAAGTGAGATTGCCAGATGTTATGCATGGCCCATAAAGTAATAGCCCCAAGGATCTCATTGCTAGTATGTACCATAAACCAAGAGATTAACTGAACTCTAATGCAGAATCAGTGGAAGCCACTTTGCTGTGAATTACTTTTTCCTAACCTTGGGTCTCACTTTAGTGACATGAATAACTAAGTAGAGAAGATATTAGTTAAATGGCTAGCATACTGATTCCATAAGTTGATTGACGCTCAGAAGATTAGGGGCATTCACGGATATCTGGGATAGGGGGTCTGCTTGACTTGCTTCATGGAAAACATCTTCTTCTACTGAGAAAGTTGGTGCAGTCTGCACATAAAACAATAGCATATTCAAGGTGCATGAATTTCCAATATAAAATTTTGTAAGTAGTACTAGATAATCACCTCATCAGATATTTGTCCCTGTGTATCACCTAAAAATTGAGCTCCCAGTGGACACACATCATCAGGCAAAAATTCATTTAGCAGCTGCTGCTTTATTGTAGATGACTCTGACTGCAGAAAGATGCACAAGATAAAAATTTCCAACATAAAAATGATGGTTTATGTAAGATGCTCAAGTAATCCATCTAAGCATTACATCTGATAAGTTTCCCAAGCTGTTCTCTATCACAGATGCCATGGCTTCTTTTGATTGGTTCTCTGTTATTGTGATAGCTGAAAGGGACTTCAAAGCAGCAGCATCATCTTCCTTTGATCCATAAAGTTTCATCCGATGGTCAGATGCAGCAGCCTGTAGTCTGCCATCTTCAACCAAATGAAGAAATGGATCGACCTGATACAAGCCAATTATAAAGGTCAAGAGCAAGTTTTGAGTGTTCAGTCATCATTTCGCACGTGGTTCATCAGTAGAAACCCGAAAGTATAGGCTTGTGCCATTAAACTGCCTATTTTTTATGCTACCAATCCTGCATGCATAATCATAAGATGCAAGGACACAGAGACACCTAAGAAGCAAAAATAGAAGAAGTGAAAATGCTTCTAATGGGCTAATACATGACATAAACCAACTTGAACAAGATGTCACCAGTATCGAACTACATACCATCTTGCCTGCAAGTGATTCCTTCACACAAGGGATAAGGGGAGGAATGTTGTATGCTTTTGATGAGAACACAATCATAGCTGTAGCTAATGTAACGAGGGATCGACGACGTGATGGCTGCAACTGACCTGCAGAAAACAAGGAGGTGGTGTCAGTCATTGGTATCAGTTTTGTCCAATAAATTCTACATGAAAGCATTCAAGAAGATGTTGACAAAATAGGAAACACGAATTAAAGGTACAGGTTAGGGTATTATGTTCCATAGACCTATAATTTCCTTGTTCGGAGTCTCCAGACTTCACAGACCTATGGAGCTGTAATTATTAATTGAACTGCTGAATTGTTACCATAGTTATTACTCTTCGCTTGTCAAAGATTATATGTGCTTCAGCGTTCAATCACTAACAAGTAACCTTAGAGGTAATTTGATGAGGACATCAATCCGTTTAGGGTTTATCATGCGAGCAACACATGCATCTCTTTAGCTCGATGAAGGGCTTAGGATCGTTTGTAACGACTTGGGAGCGTTGAAGACCTTACACATGTAGTCCGAGACATTTGAGAAGGCCCCACCTTGGGAAGACGTGTAAGTTGCTTAGAGGAGATGATCGGACCGTTGGATCACGATGATGATGCGATCGGATTATTGGTTCGTCGTAGCCCACTTTCATCGTGCCATCATCGGAGGCCATTGGACATCTTAGATTTGCGTTTATTATATGCACTTTTACTTATTTGAGTTTTGGGTCAGTGTAAATAAGTTTTGGGTCAGTGTGTGCACGTTTTTCTCGTGTGAATGTCTCTTTTTTTTTGAAATTTTGTTAGTAGGGGTATTTTGGTAATTATGTTAATTCCGAATTTTATAAGGGTGTTGCCCTAAACCTTTTTCATTATGTTATTAATTGAATGAAAGAAAGCCTTTTGGTGCCTCTTCCCTCTCTCTCTTGTGGATCTTCATCTTTTCTTCTCCGATCTTTTTCTTCTCTTTTCTTCTTGTGCCCCTCCAACCTTCTTTTAAGGTAAACTTATTTTTCCTTCATTATCTATTTCTATTCTCTCACAAATCTCGAATCCTAAATCTGAGAATTGATCGAAAACCCCAATTCCTCAGATTTTCAAATCCTTAATCCGAGAAATCCTTTGATCCCTCGGACTAGTGATTCCCAATGGGTGCTTGGGTTATAACCATGCAAGATTGAGAGGTTCCATCCCTTGCCGGATCCAACCTATGCATTATTTGAATTTCTTACTTCGTAGTTGTGATGATGGCCCGCTCCATTGCATGTCTCTTTGTGGTTTTCTTAGTTTATGATGGTTGATGTTAAATTTTTAGATTATTACTGTCTTTTATTTCTGTTGGATTATATGTGTTCATGAGCATACATCATAATTAGGGCGTCCTGCATCAAATTTGGTATCAGAGATTAGGCTTTACATGGTTTTGTTTAGATCGAGTTACCAAATTAGGGTTTTAATTTTTAGGTCTGTTTTAGGAAAGTTCCAGATTTAGAAACTTTTCAAATTTTAAAAGTTTTCTAATTTGGAAAATTTCTAGATTTAGAAAGTTTCCAAATTTTAAAAGTTTTCTAATTTGGAAAATTCCCAGATTTAGAAAGTATCCAATTTTAGAAACTTTCTAATTTTAAAAGGTTTCCTAATTTGGAAAATTTCTAGATTTGAATCGTTTTCTGTTTTAAGTCAGTAATTGTCAGTCCACTGTAGTTAGATTCATATCATTCACATTGTGAGTCATCCAATCCATAAAGTCGAGTTTAGGAAGAACCTAGGACAAGTCCTCCGTTGTATGCCCATTCGTTTTGGTTATCGTTTTAGATTACGCATCACTACCATAAATCAGTATCAGATTCTGAAGGCTTTGGCCGTCATATCCTGATGTCTGGACAACATTGAAAACAATTATAGAAAATCCTTCCAGAATCTCAACGACAAATTAGAGGCATTCAACCAGACTAACCCGGACTATGGAAAAGATGATCAACATTATGCCTTAGTGAACGGCAAGTTAGATAGGTCCAAACATGATGTTTATGAAGTGGAAGAGTATCTGCCTAACGTCATTAGTGAGGAAATGAAAGAAATTGAGGCACCACTCATCATCTTTGATGATGCAGAAGTGTGTGCTAGTGATGAAAAGGTCGAAGAGTTTGAGACCGCACCGCTTCTAGGTGTTATGTGTGGTTTGATTAATGCAGTCTCCCAATCTACGTCTCTTACCGTGGTGAACACAAATGAAATTGAAGAAGAGACTAGTGAGGATATGATGGTAGACACCCACATGACTTGTGATATCCCACCAGATGATTTATGGGATAAATTCCCACCCAAATGGAACATCCAACACACAATCGATCTTGTCCCTGGATCAATCTTGTCAAGCTTTCCTCCATACCAGGTGAACCCCACATAAAATACAGAAATGCAGTGTCAATTTGATAAACTTCTCGAGGAAGAATTCAATAAGGAAAGTTTGAGTTGGAGTTTTGTTTTGTGTGCCAAGCTTGCCCTTTTCACTTTAAAAAAGAATAGCATATGGCGTTTATGTGGGCATATCTTGGCCATTCACAAAGGTTCAGTCAAGTGTCACGCCACCTTGCGACATATTCACTTCATGGTGAATATGATGGCCAGAATCCCTATTCCGCATCTTAATGACATTTTGGACATAATGGCTGATGTCAAGATCTACTCAAGACTTGATATTAATAGTGTGTGTTCTCAAGTTTTGGGATACATGAAAATCATCCTTGTTTATAATACTTATAATGAGAATTACGTGTCACCCATGAGAAGTGTCCTTTTGTTTCAGTTTTTCAAGTTCTAGGTCAGTAGGATTGTTTACTTCCATAGGATTGTTTATTTCAAGTCCGTTACTTTCTCAGAGAGTTCTTTAGTTTCACCCATGTCTGTCACCCAAAGGTCTTCAGAGTTAGCCAATGCATTTGCACGACACATTCATGAATTGCATACATATATTAGACAGCGAGTTAATAGAAGCAATGATAGTTATATACTTTCAACTGACTCGCATCGTAGATCACAAGAATTTCAGGAAGGAGACTGTAATGGTGAGGATAAGGCCAGAGTCGTTCTCACAGGGTATCGCTAAGAAATTACAAGCGCGTAGTGTTGGACCATTCAAAGTATTGCAAAGAATTGGGTCCAACGCGTATAGGATAGACCTTCCACCTGAAATGGGCATTAATCCAACATTTAATATGGAAGATCTAGTCCTCTCCCCTAATTCTATCATTGATCATTCTTCTCTTTCGTGGCCATACTCTGAGTTTGCTTCACAACCTACTCCAACCCTTCCCCACCCTATTACTCGAAAGGAAAAAATTGAAGGGATCGTGGATGAAGAGATAATTTCCACGAGAGATGGAGGTTTCCAGAGATATCTTGTCAAATGGAAAAATAAACCACCGTCAGAATCTACATGGTTGACAGAAGTGAAGTTGCAAACAATTGATCCAGACTTGCTACAGAGCCACAAGAGCTTTATCTCGACGGAGTCGAGCTTTTCTCAACCGAAGAGAATGATGAGGACATCAATCCCTTTAGGGTTTATCATGCGAGTGACGCATGCATCTCTTTAGCCCGATGAAGGGCTTGGATCGTTCGTGACAACTTGAGGAGCATCAAAAACCTTACACATGTAGTCCGAGACATTTGAGAAAACCCCACCTTGGGAAGACATGAGTAAGTTGTTTTGATGAGATGATCGGACCGTTGGATCATGATGATGATGTGATCATGATGATGTGATCATGATGAGAAAACCCCACCTTGGGAAGACATGAGTAAGTTGCTTTGATGAGATGATCGGACCGTTGGATCATGATGATGATGTGATCGAACCGTTGGTTCGTCGTGGCCCACTTTCATTGTGCCATCATCGGAGGCCATCGGGCATCTTAGATTTGCGTTTATTATATGAACTTTTACTTATTTGAGTTTTGGGTAAGTGTGTGCACATTTTTTCGTGCGAATGTCTTTTTTTTTTGAAATTTTATTAGTAGGGGTATTTTGGTAATTATGCTAATTTCGAATTTTATAAGGGTGTTGCCCTAAACCTTTTTCATTATATTATTGATTGAATGAAAGAAAGCCTTTTGGTGCCTCCTCACTCTCTCTCTTGTGGATCTTCATCTTCTCTTCTCTGATCTTTTTCTTCTATTTTCTTCTTGTGCCCCTCCAACCTTCTTCTAAGGTAAACTTATTTTTCCTTCATTATCTATTTCTATTCTCTCACATATCCGAACCCTAAATCTGAAAATTGATCCAAAACCCCAATTCCTCAAATTTTCAAATCCCTAATCCGAGAAATCCTTTGATCCCTTAGACTAGTGATTCCCATTGGGTGCTTGGGTTATGACCATGCAAGATCGGGATGTTCCATCTCTCGCCGGATCCAACCTATGCATTATTTGAATTTCTTACTTTGTGGTTGTGATGATGGCCAGCTCCATTAAATGTCTCTTTGTAATTTTCTTAGTTTATGATGGTTGATGTTGAATTTTTAGATTATTATTGTCTTTTATTTTCACTTGATTATGTTTTCATGAGCATGCATCATGATTAGGGCGTCCTGCATCATAATTGATGGTGATATGCAATCTGTCAGAGTGTTAAAGTCCCTTGATATACATTGATACACGATCCTCTAACAGCTCCAATCTTTTAGATCAAATGGTTGTTTGACATGGTATCAGAGCAGAAGATCTTGTGTTCGAATCTCGAAAGTAGCAAATATGCCACCGGAATAAATTCTCCCATGGGGACCGTTTATCGTGTGAGTTGTGAATGTCCCTCCACCCTTGCCCAGTATGTTCCCATGCAGAGTTCCACCCCACACATGTGGGGGAGTGTTGGTGTGTTAAAGTCCCTTGATATACATTGATACGCAATCCTCTGTTCTATCCTTGATAAGTGAACTAGCCTTCATATCCCTTCTCACCACCTCAATCCAAGTCCTTTTAAGTCTTCCTCTCATCCTCTTTTTAGGCGCTTCATACCTAATCAATGTTGCCCTCCTTATCTGAGCTGTCTTCCGTCTTTATTGCACATGAGTGAACCATCTCAATCTGCTCTCCATCATCTCTCTCTTATTGGGACTACTCGAAGGTTGCTTCAGATGTCCTCGTTCTTAGTTCTACCCTTCCTAGTCTCCCGACTCTCCCCACACATAAATCTCAACATCCCCATCTTCACAACACTCAAATCTCTGCTGAAAATTGATGAGAACATCCGAGCACCATTCTGTAACACCCCGGATTTTCAAGATTTATTTCAGAATTTTTTTAAAAAATTATTTTGATTTAATATCGTACGTTTACTTTGTTTTGAAAACAACGGACCATCTGTAGGAGATCCGATAGGGGACCCTTTACAAAAGTCGTTTAGAATAACCCTATAAACATTGTAGAAAGACCGGATTTCAAAAATCTCACTGTTTTTAGTTAATTACGAAAATGTCATTAGATAAACTTAAGTTAACGCACCATTTTTAAGTATGATAGTTTCTGACGATCATTTTTACACAAAATTCCATATATGAGCTTTTGGGCACATTTTAGCCGTACACGTCGAATTTCAGCCTTCCGATCATCCTACAAGTGCCCTAATAAGAAATCAGGCCATAAGTGGCCCACCTTAACTCAAATCTGCCCCATTTTTCTCGTCAATGGTTATTTTCATGTTGCCCACTTATTGGATGGAGGAAATGGTCTAGATCAACCTCAGTGGACCCCACCTGTCGAACGCAACCTCAACCCGTAGTTTCCGTACGCATTTCATGCGTAAACAAAAAAAAGAAACCTTCCTTCTTCTTCGCTGTTACAGCGTCCGCTGACCAGTGTGCACTCCACGCCGTTCATCAAGTGGGCCCCTTATCCATCATCAATTTCGTCCATCAAACTCAAGGCCTAGTAACACTCAATCCTCTGAAGCATCTCCTTCGTTCGTCAACCCAATGGCCCACCTCGAATCATCGTTCAAAACTAAGAAGCTCAAGATCTTCCAATTTGCTTCGCATGGCCTCTCCAAAATTCACATAGATCATCTTATGGAACCCATCTATCCTCCCAACGGTTTGTATACGATCAAACCTATGAAAGGAAGAGACGGAAGAGTCCAAGTCTCTCCTAGCCAAAGTCGGACTCCTTTCCTCACCCACCTAACGCAACCGACCTCTGACCGATTATAAACCCGATCGTCCATCCATTTTCCCCCTCCTTTAGAACACCAGAGAGAGATAGAGAGAGAGAGAGAGATGTAGAGAGAGAGAGAGAGAGAGAGAGTCTTGAGAGAGGGAGAGACAGTTCCGTGTGGAGGAGATCCGTGCCCCGACTGTTGCTGCCGCTGGAGCCTTATTCTAGATCTAAAGAAAGAAGAAGGAAGAGGAGGAGGAGGAGAGAAGGAGAGAAGGAGAAAGAGAAAGGAAGGGAAGAGAGAGAAAGAAGGTTCAACCAAGTCGAGTTGAGTCAACTCAGCTGAGTTTCAGCATCACGCCGCTGTTGTGAGAAGTATGATCTAATAACCCACGATTTTGTTTTCCAATTTTAGCCTAAACGCTGGCTCTGGATGAGATTCTAACCCTAGGAGATCAAAGCAAGGAAAATAGTGTCGATTCACGCCCTAACCTCGTGATTTTCACTAAACACCGTAGGTTTGGATCTAAGAGAGATTCTACAATATTATCAGCGTCTCAACTCAACTAACTTCATGAGGTGGGGATTTCCCTAAAGCCTAGCTATGATAATATTAACTTGTATATTGATTTTATGCTTAGAAATTATGATTTTGTTACATAATTCCTTCAACCCGTGCTTGTTGAAATCTTTCCATGTAAATATGATTTGTATGGTATCCCTTAATGTGTACTCTGAATATTTTTTTATGTATGAATCATGAGTTATGCTTAGTTGTTTAGAGAAAGAATTGTGATGATGTATATGCTTATGTGGAGTTTATACTTGATTTACGTGGTCACATGCTCATGATGATTGATGCGTTGTTTACTATGGGATATTGTATAGGGATGTTACGTTAATGAACACCCCTTAATCCCGTACTGATGTAACTGTTTGATGTTAAGAGATGAAGCCGTATGAGGCCTTGATATGTTGGCATTACCATGTGTATATTTTTGAAGGAATGTGCCTCATTGGTTGTACGTAGTAAGAATTGGCATCACCATGTGTATTATTGAACGATATGCCTTGACGTTAAGGATTTAAGTGTTGGCATTACCGTGAATGTGTTGTTGGTTATATATGCCATGATGTTGAGTTGGGCACCACCGTGTGCATTGTTGGATACGTGCCAAGGGATCATTGTTTGATATGTTACCTGTGATGGACCCTTTAATGAATGAGATTGATGAATACGAGAAGTTTCATGAGACAGGGTTGGTGGTATAAGCCACTAAGCCTGAGCTGTCGGCCTATGCTGGGTGACAAGCCCCCCATAGTGACCTTGAGCTTCCTTAAACTAATTGGGGGTAAGGAGTGGTCATTAGTCGTTAATATTGTTTAATTGGTTGGATGCTAAACTACTTAATTAAAGGATGGAACTAATCATGTATTCACTGGACCCGACTTGGTGGGTCAGCCCTGTCGGCGCTACGGCGCTAGCTTGTGGTAGGGGGATAGGTGGCCATCACTTCCATTGGCTGGGTTTGTTGACATGAAGTTGTGGAATTACCCGCTTCATCGTAGACTCTGGTGACTAGTGGCTGGTGAGAAGAGTTGGAATAAGTCCCGTCTCATTTAGTCGGGGTGCCTTTGCCAAAGCATGCATGTCATGCATTGCATTAATAAAGATCTTTTGTTAGGTTGTTTTGATTTGATTAAATGATAATATCCTGCTTGCGTTTACTCTGTGCCATTATTATTATCATGATTGTCTTGGAGGGATATTCCCCACTATTATAGCGTTTAACATAAATGATATCCAACTACATCTCAGATAATCCAGGTGAAATCCAGTAAGGGAATCGAATACTACGACGAGGTGTTCGAAGGCTCATGGCAGCAAATGGCAAACGATGAGGCTGAAATGACGTAAAGATGCTTCGCCCAGTCTCTTTATTAAAGTAGATTTATTTTCCTTTGAACATGTAATAAGTCTCCCATGGAGACAATAAGTGGAATGTTTGGTTAAACATGTTTTATTACATTGATTTAGAACTTAGAATAGAATATTTATGGAATAAGAACTTAAATTTCCGTCATTATGCTATGTATGCCATGAATGTATGAAATTACAGGTAAGTGTGTGGAAACGTAACCCTGACACACATAAGTTAACACCCGGAAGCTCGACCCATCGTGTTGTCCACAAGAGTCGAAATTTCGAGGCGTTACACATTCAGAGTATACCATAGGAGGAGGAGAGCTTTGGCTCCAAGCTTCAACATCTCTATTGTTGGATGATCATTACATGGGGCCGGGATCGAGAATGTAGCCACGTTGGAAGACCCCATATGCCTGTTTGTGCATCTTTGAAGACTCCACACTTGGAAGATGCATATGGGCTGCACATAGGAGCTTATTGGACACATCTAGACCGTTGGATTGAGTGAACGCTTTTGTCAAACCGTTGAATTTCGCACATTGGATCATCCAAACCGTTGGCCTATCTTGATCATTGGGCCATCTTGGTCGTAGACATCATGGAAATTAATTTAGACATCATGGGACATTAATTTAGTTATTTTATGTATTTTGTGGGTTGTTTTATGTTTTAGGGGATATTTTGGATATTTTAGAATTACAATGGTGTTTTTGTAAAAACACCCCAATTAGTCTATAAAAGGGTGGACGTGTGAACCCTAAAGATTATTATGTGTTGAATATAAAATGTTTTTTGTTTTAGGGGATATTTTTTATATTTTAGAATTACAATGGTGTTTTTGTAAAAACACCCCAATTAGTCTATAAAGGGGTGGACGTGTGAACCCTAGAGACTATTATGTGTTGAATATAAAAAAATTCTATTTTGTGTGAACAAAGAAAACCTCCTATGAATGGAGTTGGTGTGATGCCATGGAGTGATTCCAACTTATTGTTCTCTCACCTTCTTCTCTTCAAGGCAACTCCTTCACTTTCCTCTTTCTCATTTGCTTTTTATTTATTCTTCCTCTTCTTTTTTCTTTTGATCCAAACCTCAATCCAATCAAACCCTAACCCATCCAAACCTCAACCCAACTTACCCCGACCATCCCAACCCAAAGCCCTGTCTATACGACCATATGGACACACGTGTACGACTGTTCGTACGAATGACCCCCTCATTTCGTCTCCATCATTTCTCTCTTCCTCTTGACCATTAACCCAAACTCCAAAACCCTAGTTCCTCAAAACTCTAATTCCCAAAACCCTAAATCCCCAAACCTAAACCCTCAATTCCCAAAACTTAAAACCCTAATTCCCAATTCCATAGTGTCAAATTAACCCTATCCTACCAAAACACTAACAAAGCCAAGGGGTACCTATTGATTTAAGATTAATCCCTTTGCTAGAAGGAAGTTCTACCTTCCATAGGTCTTAATCGATTCATATTTGCCATGGAACTATTTTTTATGCAGGACAGATAATCTTAATTAAAATGATGTGTTGAAGCTAAATAACAGATTAATTAAAGCAATCAAAACACAAAATAAATTACTCTATCACAAAGTTAAAGAATCCAAGTAACAAAACATGTTCCAATTCAAAGTAAGTCCTTAACAAGCTAATGGATTCATAATAAATGCAAAAATGCAAGAGCATACCTCCTTCTTTAAGAGCAATGCTCCTTAAAGAAAATGCAAACTGAAAACTCCGAATTATAGCCTCATGACTGGATGCCTGAAAAATGCAATGAAAAATCAACTAGAGATTCTAAACAAGGATAGGAGAAACTTATCAAGATATAGCCACATGATAGAACTTAAATTAACATATTAGAGTGGTAACATTGAAGTTAATTCTCATTCCATCAAATACTATTATCATGCAAAATCCTAACAATGCGGGGTAGCTTAAGTTGTATAACCCACGGTTACAAGATATTAATTTTTTGACTAGTGGTTACAATAAAGGGAACCAAAGAGTTGTAGAGAGAACAAGATCCACAAAAACCACTTAAGAAGAGAGAGAGAAGTTAGTGTACGCGGGCCACCAAGGTCAGAGATCATGCCCTATTCGTCTGGCATAAGTGATACATCATACATTTAAAACAAAAAATGCATAAACAAAGTGATGCAGGGGCATGTGATGATCTAACCCTAGATGCATGTATATCAAGTTGGAAGATATTCAAATAATAAAATTACGAAACTAACTACTTTCAATCAGAGGAAACTAACAAATCTCAACACGAAGATGAATTCCGTCCGTCCGGATCATGCCCCTTTGCATAAAACCATGTAAAATCGTAAAATAGGGAGGATCTAGGGATATGAGGATATCCCAGATCTAGCATAGACCAGTCCACAGTCAAGTTTGGATCCGGTTATCGTGGCTAGGCATCCCTCTTTTCGATCGTACCAAAAAGGGGGGGGGGGGGGTTTCAGAAAAGGACGAGGGATGTCGGAAAACAATGGGTTATCATGAAGTACGAATTAGGAATCAAAAGAAGCTTACCTTTCCTCGCACCTTGAAGAAAGAGAGAAGAGAAAACGGAAACTCCGGGGTGAAATCCTCAACACCCGAGGGCCAATCCTGAAACCCTAATCTCTCAACAAAGAGGAAGAAACTCACGAATTTTCTATTCATTCAATAATTTCGAAATAGGGTTCTTACAGTATATATAAGCTACGAAATAAAAAAAGTGCACTAAAGTGCCTGAAAACCAAAGAAATAACATAAAAACGTCTAAAGTAAATAACGACACTAAAGCGCCTAGAAACAAGGAAATAAATAGAAAAGCGCCTAAATGTAAATCCGCTCCATGGTCCAGCGGTCATGATGCTCCTGCGCGATCCTGCAACTCGCGTACTCGTAACGCGTCAGAAAATGGGCCCAATGGGCCCGACGTCCATCCACATCAACTCGTCTGCTCCAACACTCGATCTGCGACGTCGCCTCCTCTGGTACACTCTAAAGGGTGCACCACTGATGTCCGCATCACAAAGTGTGCTTGGTTCCTATAGCCCATAATTTCAAATTACCACAGAAGGCAAACACGGTATTTCCTTGATGAAATTGAGCTAGTGCGGAAAAGATAAGTGATTCAGGCCTAGACGGGTATCTACAATGCAATTTCCTCAAGGAAAAAAACCAAGTGGTAAATGTTGGACAATCAGTCCATCATTCAAGACTCGACGAGATATTGCCTTCCATTTAAAGAAGGCTCCAAAGAGGTGTGCCTTTCCTATCCAAGAAAAGGCCTTTAATACATCTAATATGGCAGCGGATGTAAAGGTTGAACTTCTTTCTTCTAGATCTTGTGAAAAATTTATGGGGATCCAAGTTGAGAAACCTTTTTGATCAGGCCAATAAAGAACATGAGTGAAAAACAAGAATGAAAATATCTAGATGTAATCCCAGTGCATCATGAAGTACTAATATAGTAGATTTAAGAGGTTTGGAAGGGAAAGGGAGAAGAAGAGAAGAGAGGAAGAAGAGGTAAAGAGATTTTGAGAGAAAAGGACTTGTTGTATCTTAGAGCTCGCATAGCCCTAACACACACACTTTTATTATATTAGAAGAGAACACTCTTACATACTCCACAGGAACACAAAAGACTGTGCACCCAACACACCCACACACTAACACTAATATTATATACATACACTGCATTATCTTCCTATAATCCCCCTCAAGTTGGAACATAGATGCTAATCACACCCAACTTGCCAATAATACAGAGACGAGCATCCCGATTGAGAGACTTGGTTAGGACATCAGCTAGTTGGGCCCCAAAGCGAACGAAGGGAGTTGCAATTTCCTTGTTAGACACTTTCTCCTAAATAAAGTAACAATCAACCTCAATGTGCTTCATGCGCTCATGAAACACTGGATTGCTGGTAATGTGAATGGCAACCTAATTATCATCGTGCAAAGGAATGGGACTGGAAGGAGTATAGCCAAGTTTTTGTAAAAAGGTTCGAAGCCAAACAAGTTCACACGTTGCATGAGCCATTGCCTTATGCGCGGCTTTAGTAGAAGAGCGGGCAACAACGGACTGCTTCTTACTCTTTCAGGTGACAAGATTGCCACTAACGAACGTACAATATTCAGATGTAGATCATCGATCATGTAGACTTCTAGCATAGTTAGCATCAGAGTAGCCCGAAAGATGAAGTTGATCGTGCTGCTGAAAGAGAAAACGCTTATCTGGGGTAAACTTCAGATACCAAAGGATACGATCATGTAGACTTCCAACACAATCAGCATTGGAGTAGCCCGAAAGATGAAGATGACCAAACTACTAAAAGAGCAAACCCTTAGGGAAAACTTGAGATACCGAAGGATACGATACACAACAGTCAGATGCAGTTTACGACTATGTTGTCAAAATTGTTATCGTATTATAAATTGTAGTAGGGATTGAATAGTATTGAATCGCAAATCATAAGATTTTTTACAATTTTCTTAATAAATTGAAAAGGATATGAAAAATATAAATAAATCAGAATTTTTTTAAAACTCATTCATCTTCCTTTTGCCATCAATGTGCATCGAGAAATGCCATCTCATAATAGTGTTAAAGGATTCTTACTCCCTTTTTTTTTTTTGTCTTTCAAGAAATTTCTCTTAAAAAATATACAAGAGCCATTTAATAATTTATGTTCTTGTTACCTTTCTTGAATGTAGAATCATGGTGGAAAAGCAGCCTTTGATATTGTAGACTAACAAAAAAAGATATTTTGATTTGATCGTAACCATCCATAAAAACATTATGGGTAAGTCATACATCAATTTGGTGTTTCGACCAATTAAGTAACAAATGACAAAAAAAGCTACATGACTTAACGTTGAAGAGAAATGTGTGTGTGTGTGTGTGTGTGTAATTCTCTTACAAAGAATAAATAAAATAATTTACCTTTTTCTAAATGATTCTTAAAGCCCCCACCAATTTAAAAACATAAAATGAAAGCCAAGTGAAGCTTAAAATAGAAGAGAACAAGTATAATTTGAATCGTAAAGCGTATGATTCACATAAAAAGGGATTCAAGGTTTAGATTTAAATCATTTTGCTTAAGATTCGACTAAAATCGTATATCGTAAATCGTAAGATTTTGACAACACTGGGTACAAGGAGTATACATGAATTAACTAACAACACCAACAACATAAGAAAGATCAGGCCGGGTGATAGTGAGATAAATAAGTCGGCAAACCAACTAACGGTACATCCATGGATCAGAGAGGCAAGCACCATCATCAGGAGTGAGTTTCATAGTAGTATCCATAGGCATAGCAATAGGCTTGTATCCTAGCATCCCTGTCTTAGAGAGAAGATAAAGAGCATATTTTCTCTGAGAGAGAACCACACCTAACTTTAACTGAGCAACTTCAATCCCTAAGAAGTATCGAAGAGTCCCTAGGTCTTTGATCTCAAAACGAGTTTTGAGAAAAAGATTTAACGTCCATCATTCCTCCATATCATCTCCAGACAACAGAATGCCATCCACATAGACAATTAGAACCATAACTTCTGTGTGTCGACAACAAATGAGGAGAGAATAATCGCTTTGGTTGCGAATAAATCCCAAGTCCAGAAGAGTAAGACCGAACTTGTCAAACCAGGCACGTAGAGATTGTTTGAGACCATAAATTGATTTCTTTAGGTGACACAAGAGGTGGATCGTTAGAGCCATGAGGCATGGAAAACCTCGAGGATTGATTCATATAAACCTCATCAACAAGATCACCATGTAAGAAAGTATTTTTTACATCTAGCTGAAATAAGGGCTACGACAAATTTACTGCCACAGAGATAACCACGCGAATAGAGTTAAGTTTTGCCACTTGAGAGAATGTCTCAAAGTAGTCCACACCATATGTTTGAGTAAAACCCTAAGCGACCAATCATGCCTTATAACAGGAGACGGAACCATCTGAACGATACTTGGTGTAAACTCATCGGCATCCAATAGTTTGTTTTCCCTCAGGTAAAGAAACCAGCTCCCAGGAATTGTTCTTCTCCAAAGCTTGCATTTCTTCTATCATTGCCTTAGTCTAGTCGAGGCTACACATGACTTCCTTCAAATTGTGTGGCGTAGCCGTGGAGGATATGGAAGCTGTAAAAGACTAAAATAAAAGTGAAAGATGGTGGTAGGAAACAAAATTACTAATGGGATGCTTTGTACATGAGCAAGAAAGCTTACGTAAAGCGATGAGAAGATCGTCATGAGGATAATAGTGCAAGCTTATACCTGAACCACCAGCGGGAGCGGACAAAGTGGCAGGTGGGTGATCAATAGAAGTTTTAGTTTGGATCTGAAGTCTTCTTAGAACTAGTTGAGACACTACTAGCCACTAACGCACCTGCCCAAGATGGGCAACCAACAAGATACCATCAACGATCGACCGAGTGGTTGGTACCCCCGCAATGAGTGCGATAGCAAGAACCATCACGTCCACATCCTCGTCCACGACTATCACGTCCTCCATGATCAACATCACAGCCCCTGCCTCAAGTACTTGATCCAAAATCACTTCCACATCCTTGAGCACTCCGTGTAGGAATTCCAATGTCATGGCGGAATAAAGACTGGTCTTTAACAACATATGCAAATTGATTCAGGGAAATAAAGAGAGGGGTGATTGATGTAGTGACCCTTTCAGAGCCTTCAACTAGTAATAACTCCCAACTGGCATGGTTCTTGGTCTCCATTGCATATGACCAAACCATCTAAGTCTACTTTCCCTCATCTTGTTACCTATTGGCGCTACTCCTAAGTTCCCTCATTTCAGCTACTTCTTATTATATCCTTGTCTTGCCACTCATCCATCTTAACATCCTCATTTTAGCTACACTCATCCTATGAAGATGTTGTTCCTTAATTGCCCAACATTTGTCCCATAAAGAAAGGCAGGTCTTACAACTATCCTATAAAATTTCCTTTTCAATTTGAGTGCTAAACGGCGATTACATAAAATTCCAAAGGCACATCTCCATTTCTTCCACCTAACTTGAATTCTATGGGCAACATCCTTCTCAATCTCTCAACTCTCATGAATTATTGACCCAAAGTATTGAAAGTGGTCAGTTTGGGAAACTTCTTGATCAGCAATCTTGACTAATTCCTCATTTTCACTCCTATTGTTACTAAAGGAGGAGGGGAAGCCTCTTTCGGAAGAAGAGCTAGCTAGGAAGGAGTGAGAGTTGGTCACGATCGAATATAAGAGCCGCTTGAGGGAAGACGAGATAAAGTGGAGACAACGATCAAGGGGTACCTGGTTAAAAAAGGGAGACAACAATACTAAGTTTTTCCACGGAATAGCTAGCGCAAAGACAAGGGTCAACAAGATTCACAGTGTGATGGTAAATGGTGTTAGAGTGGAATAGAAACTTAAGGTGGGAGAGGCCATTGTTAACTTTTATAAGAAGTTGTTAATTGGGGATGGGTTCTTAAGGCCTAAGCTGGATAATCTATCCTTCCAAGCTATTGACTGGGGATGGGGTCTCAAGGCCCAAGCTTGATAATCTATCCCTTCAATCCTTATCGGCGAAAGACTACGCGTCATCTCTTAAGCATCGGGTCTCGAAGGAAGAAATCAAGGGGAAGGAAAAAATTGAGAGTGGATTAGGTGAGACCCTGACCTCACCCAAGACAATGTAGCCCTTACCGTGGGGCCCACCTTGATGTATCTATTCGTTATCCACTCCCGTCCATCCTTTTTTCCAGATAATTTTAGTCCATGATTCAAAAAATGAAATAGATCTAATTATCATATGAACCTTTACCATAGGAAACAGTGGTGATTGACCATTAATGGGCGATAAAATTTTTGGATCAAGCTGATATTTGTTTTTTCCCTTCGTCCAACCTTATGTGAACTTATCAACGGATTGGATGGAAAATAAACACTACAGAAATATCAAGGTCGTCATAACGAGTTTTTAACAACAGGGCATTCAATCACCATTGTTTCCTAGAGTATGGTCCACCTGAGATTTGGATTTTCTTCATTTTTTGGATCATGCCCTAAAATGATCTTAAAAAACTAATGAACATGGATGCAAAATAGATAAAGGGTATATGATAGGCGAGCATGTTCCTTTTCGTTCGCGGGCCTGCCCGAAAGTTGTGATGTAGTTTGAGCCTTTTCTCCTATCAATGAATTTGTGTTAATAATAATAATAATAATAATAATAATAATAATAATAATAATAGATACATTAAGGTGGGCCGCATGGTAAGGGCCACATCGTCTTGGGTGCGACTGGGGTCTCACCTAATCTCCTCCCAAAAAAAATCAAGAGAGTTATGGATGAATTGGGTAGAGATAGAGCATTAGGCCCAGACTGTTTCTCTCTAGCTTTCTTTCAAACTTTTTGGAATTTCGTTAGATTCAATGTGGTGGTGTTCATTCGAGAGTTTTTCTAAAAAGGCAAGCTAATAGCAAAATTTGGTGCTTCTTTTCATAGCATTGATTATAAAGAAAGAGGGAGCCGACAGTTTGAAGGATTTTAGATCGGTAAGCTTGATAGGGGTCCCATACAAAATCCTTGGTAAAATCTTATCGTCTAGGCCCAAATCCATGCTTAGGAAGATCATCTCCAAATTTCAAGGTGCGTTTGTGGAAGGTAGACAAATCTTGGATAGCGCTTTGATAGCTCATGAGCATTTGGATTCGAGATTCGAGGAAGGATGCGAAGGCATAGTGTGTGAGCTAGATCTAGAAAAGGCATATCATCATGTCGAGTGGTAGTTCTTGGACTGCATGCTTGGGAGACTCGGTTTGGGGAGAAGTGGAGAAGTTGGATATCTACATGTGTTAGTTCGACCAAGTTCTTAGTGCTTGTTAATGGTTCACCAAAAGGAATGTTCAAGTCTTCGAGACGATTGAGGCGGGGTGACCCACTTATCGCCACTTCTCTTTGTTGTCGTCAAGGTGTGCCAAAACGGTTACGTATCGGCCGTATCGGCCGATACGTAACGGAAACGGCGTCAGCCGTTACGCGATACAGGTTCCAAAACGAGGACCCCCAAAATTTTGACCCGTAACGGTCGGAAAACGGTTAGTTTTCTTTTTTTTTATATAAATCTGATGTTTTTTTTATTTTTTCACACTTTTCTTCTCCCATTTCTTTTCTAATCTATTCTTTTGCTAAAAACCAGTGTTTGCAGATCGGCCTATTTTACTATATCGGTTAGACACACAAGAGTCCCCATTTTGTAGAAAAAAAAATGACTTTTTTTTTCGATTTTCTTCTAGTTTCTCCTCCCTAAAAAAAAAAAAAAACCGTTGGGCTCGACCCGCGTTCCGACTCTACGTAGGGGTCATAGTTTGTTGAGTCTAGTTAGCTATTTTCTAGATTTTATTGAATCCTCATATAGATCTAGGCCATATAGGATAGCTTGCATTGCGTTGAAGTTCAATAGTCAAAACTGCATTTGGAGGATACTCATTCAGTCAAAACTAGAATATTTCTCAACTCTCTTGCTTGTTTTACTTTGTCAATGCATTAGTTGTGTTTACATTAATGTCTTGTTACATTTATATATATTATGGAATCAATTTAAACAATAGTTGCATCAATTCAGTCAGATAGCGCATAGCTTAGGATCGTTTTACAAAGGAACTCCATTATGTGGACTTTTTTTTATACATATTATGATTTAAATGTCTGTATTGAGGTCCATTTTTTAGACGTAACGCGAAACCGATACTGCGAACACTACTAAAAATGACCACAATTAGTCTATTTTGGAGAATTAAAACGACCAATTTCTACGATTTGGATGAATCGAAGCTCCGTGAGCCATTTTTCGAAGAAATCCGAAAATAGGTATTTATACATTTTTCTTCCTCTAATCGCTTTTTTTCCACCTTAATATGATGTTCTGGCCATTGTAAAATGTTAAAATGTGTATTTCAAGATTATGCAACTGATTTTTATATTTTTTTTAATTTCTGACTATTTTCGGATTAATATTAAAAATTAGTAAAATCATGTTTTTTTTTCTGGTTTAATGGTTGGATAACATGTGTTACTTGTAGTAGGACACAATCATGTGCATTTTACAAATTATGCACATGATTTGCTATTTTTTTTGTATTTTTTTAATTTCGGATTAATTTCGGAATAATTTTAAAAATTAGGGAAAATCATTTTTTTTTTTTAAATTCTGGTTTAAAGGTTGGATAACATGTGTTACTTATAATAGAATATAATCATGTGGATTTTACAGATTATGCACATGGTTTGCTATTTTTTTATATTTTTTTAATTTCGGATTAATTTTAAAAATTAGGAAAAATCATTTTTTTTTCAAAAAAAAATTCTGGTTTAAAGGTTGGATAATATGTGTTACTTATAATAGACAGTTAGAAATTTGAATTTATAAGTTTTGCAGTTAATTCCAGGTTATCAGCTTCATAATTTCATCAGACAGCCCGATACAGCTTTTTCACCAAAGAGTAGACTGCTTCACCACCATAAACATGTTCGAAATTATAAATGAATACATATTTGGGATGTTTGGAATTTTCTGGATTTAATCCATATTTTTTTAGAATTTTTTGGCAAAAAAAAAAAAAAGGACCGTTACGGGGGCCGTATCGGCCGATACGGCCCGTATTCGTATCGGAAACAGTGGGCACCGTTATGCCCACCGATACCGCTACAGGACACCTTGGTTGTCGTGGCAGAAGCCCTTAGCAGAATGATGGAGAAAGGTGTGTCTTTAGATGCGATCAACGGTTTTAGGGTGGATAAGGGTGATTTCCAAGTCTCGCATCTCCAGTTCACCAATTACACTCTCTTGATGAGGGACGCAAATGAGACCCATGTTGATAATATAAGGAAGATCATATGTTGCATTGAAGAGTTGTCAAGGTTAAAGGTGAATCCCCTAAAGTGTGAGATGTTGGGTATTGGCATTCCAAAGGAATTGGAGAAATTAACTGCAGTGTTTGGTTGTAGGGCGGGGTCTTTCCTGTCTACCTATTTTGGGCTACCGCTATGCATTGGGAAGCCTTCAAAACACCTTTGGGATTGGGTGATCGAGATATTTGAAAAGAAACTGTTATCTTAGAAGTGACACCATCTTTCTTTGGGCAATAGACTCGTATTGATCAATGTTGCCCTCGCAAATCTTTCGCTTTATTTCTTTTCTCTTTTCAAATGCCCCTTGGGCATGATTAAAAAGTTGGAGAAACTTAGCAGGGATTTCCTTGGAAGAGGGTTCGAGGAAGAGGAAATTTCGTTTAATGAATTGGAAAGATGTTTGTCGTCCTAAGGCTAGTGGTGAGGTGGGGATTAGAAAGTTGGCCCCCAAAAACAAAGCATTGTTAGGTAAATGGCTTTGGAGGTTTGGAAAGGAAAACGATAGCTTTTGGAAAGAAGTCATCATGAAAAAAAATATGGGGCCCAGAAGTCGGGTTGGTGGCCTAGAAAATACTCGTTGTACAAGGCCATGGGTCTATGAAAGGCGATTTTGGAATCAGAATTTTTTTTTTAAGGATGGAGTGGGTTTTTCAGTGGGAGATGGGAAGCTCGTGAAGTTTTAGGAAGATATTTAGTTAGGAAACTGACCGCTCAAGGAGGTGTTCCTAAGACTAGTCTCGGTCTCCTCGGACCCAAGAATCTCGATTGCAAATTGTTTCTCTCAGATAGGCTTAGCCGGTGTGGACTCCAACTTGTAGAAGACACTTGAAGGCTGAAGATGAGACTTAGCTCCTTGCTCTTTTGAACTGTCTTTCAGGAATAGAACTCAGCTCCAAGTGGGATGCGTTGTCATGGACCTTTAAACAAGTCAGACTCTTTTACAATTAAATATTTCTATTCATTGTTAATGGGATACTCATAGAGGTGAAAATCCAAAGCACACTCCTTCATCTGGTCCTATGGTGCTCCAAAAAAGGTTGCAGCTTTTACTCGGTTGCGGCTTTTTCTCAAAGCTTCTTTCACTCCAGATATCCTAATCCTACTAAAGTATCTATGGTCTCCGACATCATTTGAGTTTATGGTTCCTCCTAACCCTATGCTCTCACAGTGATTGTCATTTAACAAGTTCAGAGAATAACTTCTCCACCTATCATTGATCTCATTATCTCATCATGAAACCAAACAATATGCTGCAAAATATCCACACAAAAAAAAAACACTAAAGCATCAATCACTACCATAAGGCGGTATGTATTGATTTTGGAGAATGAGAGGTTTGCAACAAGGTGACCCATTATCTCATTATTTGTTTGTGGTGGTAACGGAGGCCTTGGGAAGGATGGTGGAACAGGGGATTGAGGTAGGTTTGGTGATGGATTTTAGGTGGACAATTCTAATTTTCAAATTTCCCATCTTCAGTATGCGGATAGCATTGCGCTTTTATGAGGCAAATGTTTCAAATGCGGATAATCTTCGGTTGATTATAACACATTTCAAGATGGTTTCAAGGCTAAAGGTCAAACATCGGAAAAGGTGTATTATTGGGGGTGGATCTTTCTAAGATTGAGGTCGACGATTTTGCAGCTCAATTTGGATGTAGGGCGGGTTCTTTTCCATCTTCATATCTTGGTCTCCCCTTATGTATAGGCAAACTGGCCAAACATCTATGGAATAAAGTGATAGAAAGATTTGTGATCTCTTTGGGAGGTAGGTTAAAACTAATCAAATTAGACACTAATATCTCAATTTATTTTGTCTACTTTTAAATGCCCTAAATCAATTGTGGCTAGGTTGGAAAAGATTAGGCAAGACTTTCTATGGCAGGGTTTGGAAGATAATCACAAATTTCATTTATTAAAGTAGGAAGAGGAGTGTAGACCGACATCTTAATGGGGTGCAGGCTTGAGGAGTTTGTAGTCAATGAATTTGGCATTGTTGGGAAAGTAGGTTTGGGGATTTGGGGTTGAGGAGGGTAGCCTTTAGAGAGAGGTGGTGGGGAGAAATTTTGTGGTTGAGGATGGGGGTAGACGGACTAAATCTTCTTCCTTGTATAAGGCTTCACCTATATGGAAATCAGTGAATTTGTTAAAAAATAAAGTTTGGGAGTGAGTGGGTTTTTCTTTTTCTTTAGGTGATGGCAAGAAATACGATTTTGGGAGGATTTATAGTTCGGGGATCAAAAGTTAAATGTGGCGTTCCCTCGTCTAGCAAATACATCCTTAGAGCCAAATATCTTAGTAGATCGTTGCTTTTCCATTTAAGGTAAGGATACTATTTGGGCGCCACCTTGTAGAAGAAATTTAAAAGATGAAGAGGTGGATGATTTGGTCAGGTTGTTAAATATACTCTCTAATTGTTGTCCATCTTCTACAGATTCACAGATTCAGATTCTTTGGTGTGGTTAAAAGAAAAGTCGGGACAATTCTCAATAAAATCCTTCTATGAGATGTTGGGGGTCATAGTGAGCAATTTGAATATTGTCAAACAACCACTTTCTCTAAAAGCTCGAGCTGTTAGAGGATGGCATATCAATGTATATTAAGGGACTTTAACACTAACCAGCACGTGCGGGGTGAAACTCTGCATGGGAACATATTGGGCAAGGGTGGAGGGACACTCACAACTCACACCATAAACAGCCCCCCATGGGAGAATATATTAGGGAGGCATATTTGTTGCTCTTGAGACTCAAACACAAGACCTTCTGCTTTGATACCATGTCATAAAACCACCTTCTCTAGAAGCTCGAGCCATTAGAGAATGGCATATCAATGTATATCAAGGGACTTTAACAGAGTATCACACATTTGGCATTATGGGTGCTCCTTCAAAGGTGGCGGCTTTTGCTTGGTTAGTGGGAAGAAACAAGGTTCTCACAATGAACAATTTGCACAAGTATTATACGATTATTGCAAATGTGTGTTTATTATGTTTTTAAGATGAGGAATCAATTGACAATCTCTTTATTCATGTTCCTTTTGCTTCAAAGAGTTGGGTTGGTTTTTTCAATTTGTTTGGAGTTTCATGGGTTGTTCCAAGCTCAATTAATTAGTTATTCTTATCTTGGCATGGAAGGGGCAAAGGTTGGGAAGCGAGTATGGCATTTGTGCTTACTAGCAAGGTTATGGTGCATTTGGTTGAAAAGAAACAACGGGTGTTTCAGAAATCTAAGGGGCCATATCTCAGAAGTTTTCAACCAAGCGAAAAGGAATGTTAAGGAATGAGCACAAGCAACGAATATTTTAGTTTTTTATCAAATTCCGGAAAGTTGGTCAGAGTTATAAGGGGTTTTTAGTTTTATTTTTTTCCCTTTCCTTGTATTCTTTGGTTTTGGCCTTTCCTAATAAAATTAATTATCGCTTCAAAAATAAAAAAGTAAATTGCTATAGTCTTTAAAACTTCGTAGAAAGAAGCTCACAAGAAACAAAATGAGCAAATTAAAATGTTGAGAGATCTACAACCATGAAAAGGTTCTAGGTTTTGCATCTAATTGAATTGTGGGAATATGATAATCCCTTTCATGAATTATTAGAACCCATCGACTCACACTTTACCAAGATCTTCAATTTCTATTCCGAAGCTAGTAATGGGAAACCTTATACTACAGGAATTTTAGGAATTTTCTATTGAACGACACACAAGTCTATATAAACAAGGAAGAAGAAAGGGATTATGTACCATTCGTGATACTGGTTCAGCAAACAAACTTAAAATTTCACTTACGGAAACATAAAGAGTGTTTGGGGATATTGGAAAAAGCCTTTAAGGTACAAGAATGAAGGAGCACTGCTGCACTTCCACGACATGGGAAAGGGATCATGGGGTGAGGAAAAGAAAGAAAAGGTGCAAGGTGAGGTTCTATCTGTGAAATGAGTTCAAAGGAATTCTCCCAGACACGTTTCTTTAGCACAGGCCACGGAGTGAAGTTGGAAGGTTCAATGAGCTACGCGAAGGGAAGATCTTTGGCACTATTATTGTCTATATACAAGTGGCGTAGGCGAAGCTGTGGTGATACGTGAAGTAGGCAGCGAGCGGAGCTTGAACAGTAGAAAGCAACTTCAAACAAGCCATTGCACATGGGGGGGTTCGGGGGGCCTACGCATCGCTGCTCCCGCACACCATTACTATTGACAGGCTTTTAAGCCTCCGTTTGCTGGTGAGGGGTTGCTTCCTTACACTTGCCTTAACTGGCCTAGGGCGTACTGACGGTGTCAGTAGTCGTATCTGTTTCGAAAGGGATATTTTTCTTTCAACAAAAGCTAAAGCTAGCAGAGGTGTTCTCCTTAATCAAGCTTATTAGTCGTTATCTTCCTTAGCCTTATTGCGAAGCGACGGTTATCAGCTAGTTTCGGGAAGCAAGGCATTCAGCTAGTTACGGTGTCGGTGTCAGCTGTTTACGACAGATGAGGAAGGATATCTTTCTCAAAAACAACAAGAGCTCGCTACAAGCTAGCTAAGGCTAGCAAGCAAAGGAAGAAGTTGCTAGGGCAGTTAGTCCTTGCTTTTAGTTAGGTAGAGCTAGCCTATTACTGTAAAGAGGAGGAAGGGTAAGGGTGTTCTCTAGTCGTCACTATTATCAGTCGAAGTGGTTCTTTGGTCTTTTTTCATGAAAAGCAGACATGAGATTACAAATCAAGTGTTTCACTAAAATTTCGAACAGCTATCCCAAATTCAAGTTGATTATGTTTCACTTCTTCCTCAGAGAAAGCCGATAAAAGAATTCCCAATCAAGGTCCTTGCGGATCGGATCATCCAAACTTCTCCTCTAATTCCTTCTAGTCGAATTACAATCTCCATTCCACCTAAAATCCTAGGAATTCATTGATAGTTGGAATAGATTTGTAACTGGGCCAGCTGATACGCTTTAAAATATTTCCATATGTTCCTTTCCTATTTCTTCTATGTCGCAGAAAAATATATTGCTCTTGTGACTCAGAATAAATGGCTTCTCTGTGGAGGAAGGGAATAGTGATTTATTCCTATGGAGCATCCGGGAACAAGAAGATTCAATTGGAAATATCGACAAATTCTTGCGTGGTCCAAGGAAATAAAAAAAAAGTCCGCTTCTACAATTTTATCTCTATACAAAATAGAGTGTCAGGTTATATCATGATTCATCATATATATGAAAAATAAAATGTCTTACCTTTGCTCGAGAAAACAACAAAACCAGACTGTAAGTGTGGGCAATCGCTTCATAGTTTTCTGGAGTATTTTCAGGGGAGAGCGCCTGAGCCCACAGGGATGAAAGCAGAAGTGTAACCTGACGACTGCTCAACCTAAGGGAAATTGGGTCCTGAAGTTTAGTGCATGGGAGAAGAGTCAAGCCACAGCCAAATTTAGGATCTAAAACAAGACAAAGTTGACGCTTGGGTAAAGCAGAGCTCATTAATACATACCAGTTCCTTAGTTGAATCACTTGTATATTGCCCATCGGTGGTTGAAGGTAAAATAGAAGCTTTTAAGCTATAAAGCCGACTGGTAGATGACTGCAATTTATGAAGCTTCATATCACTGTTGCCAGTTTGTTGTCCATCAGTGAGAACAAGTTTTTCCATACTTTCTCGACTAACACTTTCTCGTAAGGAATATTTTTCCCTTCTTAGCTTTGCAAAAAGAGCAGCCGAAGATGAGAAGACAGATACAGTTCTTGACAGTGTCCTCTGAAGCTCGTATGCCTTGGATGAATCTAGATTAGCTAGGCAAGGACGAGGACAAACAGAAGATGGCACAAGAACAACCGAAAAGATGCGGTGTGCCCCCACCCGTGTTTCATGGTCTGGGTAGACCATCGCAATGAGTAATTGATGAAACAATGCTTCAGGTAATGCCTGTGAGTCAAGATAGTTATTAGATTCAACCATGGCAAAATAGAACCAAAAACCAAGTGAAAGATTGAAGAAATACTAAATAGCCAAATATATAACCTATCAAGTATCAACTTGCCTTGTTATGATATGATAAATTTGGGATTGATGCTATTATTTGTGCAATACGATAAACAGCAGAAATTGTCGTTTTAGCCACAATCGTAGAGGTTGAACTTGAGATGTTCTCCAACACAACAGCCATAATGTCAAGAATCGGCCCAGCATCCCCAACCTGTTTACCAAGACACCGGCACTTTCTCAGTCCCATACTCATTGTCCAAAGACAAAATGTACCAAGCAAATCTTCGTATATCCTGGTTTAAACAGAACGTAGTTATTTCTGTAACTTGAAAAAAGCTGTTACTTAGAACCGAAAGCATAGTTAATACCAGAATCAGTTTCCGACATGGTTTGTAATATCAACGATATCTGCTTTGGAGACCTTACTATAAAGAGAAGTGTCATCTTAATTACTATTTACTACAAAGAGTTTTAGAGGGAAAATGCCATGCCACCTTATTTGATAACTGCACAAGGCACTCATCTACTGCTGCTTGATACTTTGCATTCCATTTTATTATGTCATCCCCCAGGTTCCCATCATCGAGTGACCAATGTATGCATTTTCGCAAATGCTTCATTAGTTCAAATATTGCACCAATTATTGCTACAGAAGGCTGAATCTTTGACTTCTGAGCAAGGGAGGTGATAACTTCGACAATGTCAAGCTGCATGTCAGGTCGTTTAATAACATTCTTGTGGTCAAGATGCTTTACTAAGATAGACAGCAACAAGTGTGTATTTTGACCTGCATGGTAATAAGAATCAATAAAATGTTTAAAAAGCCAGAATCATGTTAGCATCAATCACTCCTGAGAGAGCTTTTCGTTGCTAAGGAGTTGTAATAAAATATGAAAATAAAACAATAAACTAATAGTAGAGAAAAGTTCTACCAGTTTTTTCCATTAACATCTGCATATCCAACATGACAGCAAGGGCAAGCCCATGTTGAGGCGACCAGAGATTTTCATTTTCGAAGTAGCGGAACACAGATTCCAAGACACGTCGTACAGTTGTAGCCTCCTTGGCTAACTTGGCCATGTTATGCACACAAACCCTAGACCAAAAGTAGGGACTCTTGGCATCTTCCCTGTTGAAACATAACAGAATTTTGAGAGAAGGCATGATTGACTGCAAGAAAAGAAAAGAAAATTTAAATTTAAATCCCATTTACAGAATCTCAGAGCATGCAGTCTTACGCTGTCAGGTTTACTTCGCCTCTGTCATTCACAAAGCTCTTCCAAGAAGGAACCCTAGAGATGACACCTGGAGAAGGAGAGACGTGGCCTTCAACTTTAAGCACTTCTTGTACCCAATGGTTTTGGGGGCCTCTCTGGTCAGGATTCTCTGAATTTTTTTGAGGACTCCCATAATTTTCCAAGACCACTGAGACAACCTGTCACAAACGGAAAATGAAATCTCTACGCTGTAATAAAATGTAGCGCAGTTTAATAGAGCAAAAATATCTTGGAGGGGGAATGCAAATGGATTTCTGATTTGAGAAATCCAATCACAAAAGGAGAAAACAGATCCCCAAAGTAATGCTTCCAGAGTCAATATAGTGTTGCAGGGTTTGTTTCTCCAGATCACATGGTGTACATTGGGCAATTACTATGAAGAAGGCTAAATGTCTTCACTAAAAGATCATCGATTATCAAAAACGAAAAAGGTTGAGAAGAAGGCTAGATATGAAACACTGAGAACAATTATACGACAAATGGGAGGCATGACATAGCTCAGCAAAGAAGCTGACAGTACCATCACTAGAAACAAATTGTTGAGTACAGTCCTAAAAAAATCAACCTCAACCTCCCTCCTTCTAAATAGGCTTGAAGCCTTGGACCCAATACCTCAATGCTGAAGCCGTAAGTGCCTTGGATTGAGGTACAAGCTAGAGCCCCAGAGATGATTATATCTAAAGGTAAAGAGTATGAAGAGGAAAAAAAGGGTGGGGGCAATAACAATTGAAGTACATCGGGATCTAAAAAGGAAATGGGAACACATGAAAAACTAAGGTGTCTTGCATTACATTTTTTAATAGTTATCAAAACATCAAGGAATTGGCTTACATTATCAAATTCTGCCGAGACATGGGAGTATTCACCCATGAACCAGACCTGCGCACGAAATGAAGCATAAACAATATCAATGGAGTGGATGAGTGGCATCGTAATCTCGAAGCCAGAAAAGGAATAAGAGAAAAATAATCAAATTCAAGATAAACAAAACCATGTGAAGCAAAACTTAAGCCAAAATGGCCAACATGGTTCATGGAAAAGAGAGAAACTGAACCTCAGTAATTCTTAATGCTGAAAGTTTTACTAGAGTTCTTCGCAATTGAAGATTCCAAAAGAAAAAAGGATATCAGAAGTTCAACATCGAAAAGATTAGCCCTATGCAACTCATCAACTTTGCCACCAACACTTGGCTTTTGTTGGATGGTGATGATCTGGTGTGTGGCCCACTTCCCATGGAGATTATTGTTTCTATTGTTTCAGTATTATTATTTTCTCTTTGTTCTTAAAGGTGGTGTTATTATAAAGTTAATGAGCTTTGGTTTTTGTAAAAACTTATGGGGGGGGAGGGATATATTAGTAAAATGCTAATGATAAGGGCATTGCCACCTCTTTGAGACTTTTCTCTTTTTCTTGCTTCTCCTCATATTCTCTCTTTCTCCTTCTCAATCTCACTCGAGGAACAACTTTTAAATGGTAGAATGGAAAAATAATAATAAATCCAATAATTTATGATCAACTACCCATAAGACATCAACCTTCCTTTCTTTACCCATGCTCTTGGAACCAACCATGGTTGAGGCTCACATTGACACCACTCACAAGCCAACATGATCCCACCCAGCATTGCCCCCCGGCTTTGGCTGCCAATATAACAGTGAATCCAATTATACGTGATTACTGGCACCATCACATGCCAACAAGATCAAGCCCCATGCACCTTGGGACAATCATTGACTATAATTGATTTACTGGCCATTAAACAGTTTCAAAGTCTAACTCATACATTCAAAGTTCTAATCTTTGAGACAAGCATATGACTACTAGGAAGATCCACTAAGTAGCAGCCCTTCATGAAGCTAGCACCATCACGACCTCAACAAGGAGGGAGAAACAGAGCAGCCATCTTTCACTACAAGCAAAGAAGGAAGCAACAAGGACTAGAACCCAACAAGAAAACATGTGCAAACAAAAGGAAAACCACATTAACGACCAGCTATGATGATTATTAAAGGTATCTGTCATTCGGTCCTTTCTAAATTTAGGGAACAGTTCCACATGTGAATAAAAGGTTTAAAAGTATAAAACTAGCAATATATGGTAATGTTATTTCAAGTCATCAGCTAGCCATATATGGGTTTAATAAATGAACTCGCCTCAACAATTATGACATGACCAAATAGAAATATATCATCATCAACATCTCAGCCTTTCTCCCAGACATGAGGAGTTGGCTCTTAGTAGCAAATATTTAAATAAGGGGTTAGCTTCTCAATGGAAGATTGGCATAAATTTTATGATCCACTACTCACCAAACAATAACCTTCCTCTTCCGTCCGGTCTCTTGAATACCAGCCATAGTAAAGACTCATTAGCACACCAACACAGCCCCAACTGTTGCTGAACTCCAGCCCAACTATTAGTCACACCCAGTATTGACCTCCAGCCCAAACTATTGCATGCATGCTCCAAAGGGGGAGCAAGCAAAGTAGGGTCATAGAGGGGAAGTTGCCTGGAAAATTACTAGGTATCTAGCACCCACTCACAAGTAAGGTCATGCTCAAGTGCTTGGTTGCAGATACCATGATGGGCAAGTAAATCTCAACATTTCCCTATGCCATTTCTATACGATTCCCGAAGGAATCAATAAAGCCTCTCTTTTTTTAGGAGAAAGGTGGGATCACACCACCAGCATTTGATTAATAAGGAAAAATTGTGCATCTATAGCAAGGGAAGATTTACTGACCTGCTGGACATTATACAAGATCCATACAATCATCGCATAGAAACATCATTGAGGAAATTACACCAAGACACTCACAGACAGATACAAAAAAAAAAAAAAAATACATGCCCTTGGCCAGTTTTATCCCACCCGAAGGTTCCCTATTCCCAATTTATCCACAACCATGCTGCCTTTGATCTCTGCAGATAGATCCGCCACTGTTTTGAATATGCGATTTTCCTCTCCACTGCTTCCCATCCTAGCCAGCCCATTCACCACAATGTTGTTTTCTTAAGAATCGACAAAGCATATTCAGCCTATTGTGGATAGAAAATCATCCATAAAAGCAGCAAGGTGGGATCTTTTTGAAAAGAAATTGCAAAGCTACTCTAAAATTTCAGAATTGCAATAAATACGTAGAGAAGTTAGACTAAAGGGACGAGGGAAAATGCCAATTCCCACTAAGATGAAAATAAAACGTTAACTCACGCAGACAAACACACACACATGCACGGACACAAACACTGACAAACAGACAGACAAAATGACACAAATAAAAGGGGAGTTGTTATATGGCACGCACACATGCATGCATGCATGAAGGAACCAGAGAGAATCAACAAACACACAGAAAGAAATTGGGAGCTGTTATATGGGACACGTGCGCACGCGCTCACGAAGGAACAAACAGAACATATTCAACCTATTGTCGATAGAGGAATCAACCATAGGAATAAGTAGCAAGGAGGGATCTCTTCAAAAAAAAATTCAAAGCTAGACTACAACTTCAGAATAGCAATGAATGTGCAGATAATAGCTTTCCAAACTCCCGAAGCCCTATATGTGGAGGAGGCTTTAGGGAGCCACCCTTCGTCTTGAACTCCATACTTAGCCTCCATCAGCTTTCTCCAAAGACTATCATTCTCCGTGCTAAATCTCCATATCCACTTCCCGAGCAATGCCAGTGTTCATGATTTCCAAAAATTTAATACCAGCTCCCCCTTCAGAAATAGGTTTACATACCTCATCTCACTTGAGAAGGTGGAACTTTCGCCCTTTGCCACCCCCCTCCCAAAAGAAATCCCTCCTGAGCTTCTCCAGCCTATCTAACACCACTATGGGACACTTAAACAATGACGTGAAATAGATCGGCATGTTGGACAATACTATATGAGGACAAGTGTTGTGAAATTGGGAGGCAACATGAAATGAGTGAGAGCACTGTAGAGACAAGGATGTTGAGATGGATGTGTGAGAAGACTAGGAAGGATAGAATCAAGAATGAGGTCCTCCTAAGTAGTCTAACTACCTAAGAGTATGACGCAGGACATCCGACCAACTCACCAAAAGCTCTAGAGCTGATGGGGGAGGCACGGAATATCATTTTATCTCATAGCCCAGGCTAGGCCAGGCCTCGGTTGAACCCTCCTTCGTGAGCCGCCCCACTTCGCATGGGTCCCGCTTCACATGGTGTAGCCACTTCGCACAGTCTACCCCACCCCGAGTGTGCCTCCGCCTCACACAGGCTTCCCCACTCGAGCCCAATGTGAAAATGCCCCTACATTAATCACCCCCGGTGAGGAGTCTCGAACATGAGACCTCCCGCTCTGATACCAATTTGACGAAAGACATCCAACCAACTCACCAAAAGCTCTAGAGCTGATGGGCGAAGCACGGAATATCATTTTATCTCATAGCCCAGGCTAGGCCAGGCCTCGGTCGAACCCTCCTTCGTGAGCCGCCTCACTTCGCATGGGTCCTGCTTCGCACAGTCTGCCTCACCCCGAGTGTGCCCCCGCCTCACACAAGCTGCCCCACGCGAGCCCGGTGTGAAAATGCCCCTACATTAGAGTAGCTCCAATGGGAGATAAATCATAGAAGCATGTTGAGATGGGTAGGTCATGTGAGTTGAGATAGATGTGTGGGAAGACTAGAAAGGGTAGAATCAAGAATGAGGTCCTCCTAAGTAGTCTAACTAGCTAAGAGTAGCTCCAATGGGAGATAAATGATAGAAGCATATTGAGATGGTTAGGTCATGTGCTACAAAACTGGAGACCGGCTGAGTATGAGGGGAGCTTTGATGAGCGTCGAAAGGACCTAGAAAAAGGATGAGGAAAAGACCTAATGTGAAGGCTTGTTCACTTAATGACAGGGTTCAAGATATAGGTATCGGTAGCCATATCAGTCAGCCAAAAACCAATTTGTATCAGTGCATATTGGTGCTACCTGAAAATATGAGATAAATAGACAATACTTGTTTAACATTCATTTCATGATTACATTGTGTTTTTAAGCATTTAAGGGTCCAGATTGTGGCATGGCCTGTCACGGCTAGTATTTTCAATCTTTAATGTGAAGTTTTGATTTATTCATTGACCATATTGCTTTATTTTCAGGAGTTTCAAGGTACTTGGTAGTTGGTAAATCAGTCAATGCATGAATCGTATGTATTTTGTGTGAAAGAAAGAAACATGTAACTTCAATATAGTTATAAAATTGTAATTGTGTGTGTGAGACTTTGCCATGGCTGATTTCAAGAGCCCGAGTAAAATAGAAAGGTTCATGCCACATGGCAGCTGGTCCTAAAACTTCTGCCAATCTACCATTTAAAAGCCAACCCCAAAGTGTTCGTAGAAAGGATAAGATGATGATGATGGTGGCGATGATAATATATTACAAGCTAACATATCTACCAAAGTAAAAGATTCAAAAAGCCCAACCCAAATAGCAGGGACAATACTATGATGATGATGACGACAATGGCAATGATGACCATGATAATGACAATATTTTTAGCTTGGAGAAATATCTGACTATAGAGAATGCAAATTGTAAAACCAAGAAATGACAAAATAACCCAACTGAAATGTCAGCATTACAATATTGTTAAATAGAAGTACATGAAATAATAACTTTTTATTGAAGACAATAATGGGATACACTAGGAAGGGTTTAAAAAAGAATTGTTGGAGCACATTCCAAACAGGACTAATGAAAGTTCTGGCACAAGAATTAACCCATCTCAGTTAGATATGTTGCTGACTGCAAGTGAATTTTTCTACCTAACTTTTTGGGCTCTTTCTAGCTTGGTGTTTATGTGGGAAGAAGGAAAAAGAAAGAAAAGATGCCCCTTGGGCCCTTTAAATCACATTAAAGTAACCTCAGTGCTCTCATTTTGGTGTGTGTACTCCTGAATGCAATTTAATAAATAGTGAAAGAAACTTCTTTTCGCTCAAAAAAAAATAGTGAAAGAAAAGGCTAAAAGGAAATTGCATTTTATAGGAATTTCGTTATCTCAGTTAACATGAATGATAAGATAGCATCATACACTCCGCCAAACTTCTTTACCATAACCATCAAGAGAACATTTTTTAACTTAGTTCAGGAAAGGAACAGAATCTATTTACAAGAAATAAATGATTTTACAAAATATATAGCTACAAAGTATAAGACACATTCTATGGAAATGATATTGAATATACAATCAGATGGACATGAGATAGAAGATACCATAGACGAAAGGGCCTGTAGCCCTGCTGAACGCAGTTGGTGTGCCCTTTCATCCTCTCCCATTTCTTGAGCTAGCTGACAGAGCTTGGGAATCAAGCCTTCTAAGTTGAACATGTAAGTACCATCCATCTGTTACAATTACGAAAAATGACATGAATCTAAACTCTCTCAGAGAAAGTTACTAGCAAGCGTGTATGATATATGACCAACCAGACCACACACAAGTGATCCCAGTGCTAACTTCTAGAGGTTAGATCTGACTTCCAGAGTAAGAAACATGAACCCCCAAAGAATAAGCCACAGTGCCTACCTGACTATTTACAAAGACAAAAAGAGTCTGGCAACCAATAATGCGGATTTCATCCTGCCGCGTTTGATCGAGCAGAGTGTAAACGATGCTCAGTAAGCTACTTGCAAATAGTGGCCTGTAACATATTCAATAATTTAAATAAAGTCCAATAACGCCTAGGTGCAACAATAACATTAACTTGTGCCCTTCAGCCACTAGAGAACCCAGTTGCACAGAACTCCAAACTATCTTGAAAACAAATCAAAATTAAAGGCACAAATAACATCCTCGAGAAGAAAGAACTTACATTTGCTCCTTACATGAAATCAATAATTTCCTGTAAATACACATGACCACTTTTGCAGAACCGAAGCGCTCGATTCTTAGCTCTTTGTAACATCTTTGCTCGAGATAGTTTGTAATCTACTAATCAGAACAGGAACTTCCGTTAGAAAGGATGGAATGAAACAGTTTGAAGAAAACTCAACATGAGTGCTTTTCTGTGAATTTCTGGATAAGCTCAAAGGATACAATTTATTGACCATGAGTTCAAACTATCATTTGACAAAACAAGACAGCTCCAATCAATATATATAAGCAGAGAGGGACTGAAAGAGATACTCAATGCTATATTGGCAAAAATGTCCACTAGCAAAGTCCCAACATTGTTGGCTGTTCAACACTAGATTTGCCGATTCTTCTTGAGCCTCCTTTTTTATAGTGAAGCCATGATTGAAGATGCTAAGAATTCCATGGATTTGATCGAGAAAAACCCAATATGAAAATCAAACCTATGAAGCTCAACATGCATTTTTGGCATGCCGAACAAACAAGTGATGAGATAGATTTATGCTCTTGCATTAAGAATCCAAATTACATATATACTTCAAAAAAGTTTTGTCCAGCAGGTGCTTGAAATGCTCCTATACATCACGCAAGTGTGCTGCTTCATGTGATGGTGCACACCAACTCCATAGAGTTGCATGACAAGTATGAGAACATCATACATGTGGCACACATGTACGAGATCAAAATCTACTCTCCAACCTAACTAATAACCAGGATCCACCTAAACTTACCGGGTAAGATGTTTGCAAACCAGTGAAAGAGGGGACTGCTGGCCAAGTGGCTGTGGCGCTTGGGAGAGGAGCATGTGCCCTTGCCGAGGAAGATCCTTAAGGCTAAGTATGGTGTATCAGAAAAGGGTAGGGATGTCGGATGTGAAGCCCATCAGCAGCAGGAAAGGGTCAGCAATTTTGAGGGAAATTTCATCGTTGTATCTCAGTTTCACAAAGTACATCAAGTTCAGAGTCGGATGCGAGACAACATCAGATTTTGGGAAGATAGCTGGCATAGCAAAGGACCTCTAGCTGAGGAGTTCAAGTCCACTTATGTGATAGCCACAAAAAAGGAAGAGATGGTGGCCAAAATTGTAAAGAGGGGTGTGAATGGCAATATCTAGACCCTGTCGTTTAGAAGAAATTTAAGACCAGCCAAAATAATCGAGCTTACCTGGAGGTTGGTTTTACTAGAAGGCATCTATACTCATCCAGCACTAAAAGACAAAAGATATTGGACAGCTCAATCAAACGAGATATTCTCTTCAGCTTCTCCTTTCGATAAGGCAAACAGGGAGGCAGCAATCAAGAATCAGCAGGAGCAGTCCGCAGTGTGGAAAGGAGAAGCTCACCTATAAATTTGTCAAAGCTTTATGCTGTCTGGCTTGTCACAACAGGGTTCTAACGGTGGATAATTTAAAGAAGAGAGGCACCTATAGTCCAAACAGGTGTTCAATGTTTTGTATGGCTGAGGAAAGTGTGACCCCATCTCTTCATACATTGCCCAGTGGAGAGAAGACTTTAGAACGTGGTTCTAAAGAAATTTGGGGTGATGTGGGTGCAAAGTCGACGGCAAAATCAGTCATATGGAACATGTGATTGTTGGAACACCATGCATGTATTTTCGAAGGTATGGCTAAATCCTTTATTCCTGATGAGCACCTAATTTTGTATAATTAACCCTAATTATTTATAATGTTATCATTAGTTTTCCGGTTAATTATCCCTCAATAGGCGAATTTTCAATGTTCAGGTGATCAGGAGAAGTTAGACAAGATCTAAGCCAATCATGATGATTTAGTGCCCAAAAGTAATCAAGGTCTAGTGTGTGGCAATTCTAAGGGAAATCGGGCTGTGAAGATCGAAGATTGGACCATACTCTATGATGGATCCGAAGTCTCAAAGGACCTTATCAAAGCAACACATTTTGGAGGTCCATGCTATGATGATTGTGATCAAGGCATTCATGCAAGAATGGATGATCATGTTTGGATGGTCATGATTGGATATCCACATGAGGGACCAACTGTGCATCAATGCGGGCCACACTTTCATGAGCATCAGATCAATGGCCCTGATGGTTCAGCATTGTGGAGCCATCTCCATCTCAAATGTGCAACAAGCTTCAACGCCTCCAGCAACTGTTAGTCGACAACAACTCATCATCACCGTCCAAGCTGCCTCATCAATCTCCACCGCCCATCCTTCACATACAGCAACAATATTGGATGGCCACCGACCACATGTGGGTTCATCGAGATTGCCCAATTGTCCAACAGTTGATCATCCACCATCACATAACCCATACAACAGCTGGAAATGCAATCTTCATCATCCAATCAGGTGAGCCACACTTCATCTCAACATATGCAGTCTGCCACCCGTCAACACATGGCATCAGCCATCCATGAACATCAACCATCCATCATACCACCCACCTACAAGCTCCATCCAATTCAGCAAGGTGGGCCATCACATGCACAATCATCCGGCAGCACCATCAGCCGTCAAGAGAAGACAACAATCTCAGATGGCCACCATCATCAGCGTCCCAGGCTCACATCCAACGGCCAGGAGCTAAGAACCTTCACATGTGCAAGACCTCACAGCCATTCATCCATCATCACACGTGCGCTACATCTGAACGGCCAAACTGCAATCAACGTCCAGCATCCATCAATGAGGAGCCCACGTCCATCACAGCAGCCGTCCATCAAACACAACTCCAGGACGTCCGTCCAGTTCAGGCCACCAAGCAAGGTGTCCCGTATCGGTTACGTATCGGCCGATACGTACCGGATACGGCCGTGACCGTTACGCGATACGAGATCCAAAACGGGGACCCCGAATATTTGGTCCGTAACGGACCGTTACAGGGCCGTAACGGCCCAAAACAGCTGTTACGGCCCCCGTAACAGTAAAAAAACGGTAACTTTTTTTATATATATAAATACTTGCTGTTTTGTAATTTCTTCACATTTTTCTTCCCCCATTTCTTTTCTAATCTGTTCTTCTGCTAAAAACGACCACAATTAGTCTATTTTTGAGAATTAAAACGAGCAATTTCTACGATTTGGATGAATCGAAGCTCCGTGGGCCATTTTTCGAAGAAATCCGAAAATAGGTATTTATACATTTTTCTTCCTCTAATCACTTTTTTTCCACCTTGATATGATGTTGTAGCCATTGTAAAATGTTAAAATGTGTATTTCAAGATTATGCAACTGATCTTTATATTTTTTTTATATTTTTTTAATTTCTGTCTATTTTCGGATTAATATTAAAAATTAGTAAAAATCATTTTTTTTTCTGGTTTAATGGTTGGATAACATGTGTTACTTATAGTAGGACACAATCATGTGCATTTTACAGATTATGCACATGATTTGCTATTTTTTTTGTATTTTTTTTAATTTCAGAATAATTTCGGAATAAATTTAAAAATTAGGGAAAATCATTTTTTTCAAAAAAAAATTCTGGTTTAAAGGTTGGATAATATGTCTTACTTATAATAGAATATAAGCATGTGCATTTTACAGATTATGCACATGGTTTGTTATTTTTTTTGGTATTTTTTTAATTTCAGAATAATTTTAAAATTTAGGGAAAATTAATATTTTCAAAAAAAAATTCTGATTTAAAGGTTGGATGACATGTGTTACTTATAATAGAACATAATCATGTGCATTTTACAGACTATGCACATGGTTTGCTATTTTTTTTGTATTTTTTTAATTTCGGAATAATTTAAAAATTAGGGAAAATCATTTTTTTCAAAAAAAAAATTCTGGTTTAAAGGTTGGATAACATGTGTTACTTATAGTAGAACACAATCATGAGCATTTTACAAATTATGCACATAATTTGCTATTTTTTGTATTTTTTTAATTTCGGAATAATTTTAAAAATTAGGGAAAATCATTTTTATCAAAAAAAATTTTGGTTTAAAGGTTGGATAATATGTGTTACTTATAATAGAATGTTGTCATGTGCATTTTACAGATTATGCACATGGTTTGTTATTTTTTTGGTATTTTTTTAATTTCGGAATAATTTTAAAAATTAGGGAAAATCATCTTTTTCTAAAAAAAATTCTGGTTTAAAGGTTGGATAACATGTGTTACTTATAATAGAACATAATCATGTGCATTTTACAGATTATGCATATGGTTTGTTATTTTTTTTTGTATTTTTTTTAATTTCGGAATAATTTTAAAAATTAGAGAAAATCATTTTTTTTCAAAAACATGGAGAATCATATTTACAGATTAATGAGTAATGACTAATGTATGTTTATATTTTTATTTTTTCGACAGGTTTTGCCGTTTTGGAGCTTCGTAATTGTACTTTGTACGCTGTAGCCCATAGGGTTTAGTATTTGAATTTAGTAGTTAGTACTTGATTTCATTATCTGTATTTAAGATTTACAATTACATTTATAAGTTTTAAAATCTAAGTATTTCACTCTTAGACTCAGTATCTAAGTGACATAGCCACATCACATAAGCAATCTCTAATTAAAAAATGTCTGGAACTGGAAGTGGAACTGCAAATGAGGATATTGGATGGGAACATTGTCAGAGGGTAGGTGGTGGAAGGCACCAAATAAAATGCAACTATTGTGATAGAGTAATAAATGGTAGAATTACGCGACTTAAACAACATTTGGCAAATCGAAAGGGTCAAGTTGCAGGATGCACCAAAGTTCCCAAAGAGATAATGATACTGATGCAAGCCAATTTAGATGAGTCAAAGGGAAAACGAGCTGCTGTGCAGAAAAAGAAAGATGATATCCTTGATGCGGCCCGACAAGAGGTGTTTGGTCCAGAATATATGGGCGTTCGTGGCGAAGACATCATTGATTCTGGGGAAGATTCTGATCGAGAAATGACTATAGCTAGGAGAAAAAGCGTGCGCCATGCTCGTGAAGAGGAAGAACGTCGACGCACGTTTGGTTCAAGTGCGAGTGGGAGTGGGAGTGGCCAGGGGAGTACAACTGCAACCCCAACGGGAAGTACAGCTGGGGTTGGAGGGGGTATGTTTGGTGGATTAAGGCATATGTTTAGTAGCCGGCGGGGCACATCTTCACATGTAGCTCGTCATCCTATAGATGTAGATGTGGAAGAAGAAGATGTGCCTAGAAGACCCTCTGTTGATCCGATCCTCTTTAGGAAAGAATCTAGTAAACAAAAGAAGATAAAACAAATGTGGAGTAGAACTTCTGTTGAGAAACTGGGTAGGGCAGCAGCAAAGTTATTTATACATGCCAACATACCCCCTAATGCGGCAAACTCTCCATATTGGCAGGTGGTAATTGATGCAGCAGCAAAAGCAGGTGAAGGAATTAAAGCTCCCACAGCCAAGGAGATTAGGGGAAAATGGACAGACGCAGAGTATGCAGATACAAAGGCATACGTAAATACCTTTAAACCCATATGGCAGACCAGAGGATGCACGATCATGTGTGATGGTTGGACTGGCCCAACAAGACGCAGCATGATCAACTTCATGGTGTATTGCCACTTGGGAACAGTGTACCACAAGTCAATTAATGCCTCGGATGAAATAAAAAATGCTAAATATATTTTTAGCTTGATGGATAAAGTAGTGGATGAGATTGGGGAGGAGAATGTGGTGCAGATTGTGACAGATAATGAAGCAACATATAAGTCTGCAGGAAATTTGTTGATGCTAAAGAGAACACATATATTTTGGTCACCATGTGCTACACATTGTATTGATCTTATATTGGAAGATATTGGAAAGAGAAAGAATGTCAAAGAAATGGTTGAAAAAGCAAAAGAAGTGACAACATTTATTTACAACCATAATCACCTAGTTGCAATAATGAGGAAGTTCACGAAGGGACGAGAGTTGCTTAGGCCAGCGGCGACTAGATTTGCAACAAACTTTATAGCTTTAGAGAGTTTGTATCAGCATATGGGAGAGTTGAGTGAAATGTTTGCTTCTCAACAATGGCTCAACACAAAATATGGGAAGAAGACATCAGGGACGCCGGTTGATGTTGTAAACACCATAAGAGACAACAAATATTGGAAGAGGGTTAAGAAAATTTTAAAGGTGATGGAACCACTGATGAGGGTACTTCGTCTTGTTGAAACCGATGAAGCACCTACGATGGGCTTCCTCTACGACGCCATGGATAAAGCGAAGTTGGCAATTCAACGTGATTGTTCAAGCTGGCAATCTTACTGGAATTTGATCGACAAAAGATGGACAAAGCAGCTCCACCACGATATTCATGCAGCAGGTTATTACCTAAATCCTAGGTATAGATATGCCCAATCATTTGTTATGGATGATGAGATTCATATTGGATTAAAGAACGTGATAAAGAGATTAGAGCCTGACTTAGATGTACAAATAAAGGCTTTGAATGAATTGGATATATTTGGAACTCGCCAGGGTAGCTTTGGAGATACTCTTGCACAACATGCAGTACTTAGGTTGCACCCCGCCGACTGGTGGATAAATTTCGGAGAGGACACACCGGCTCTCCAAAAAATTGCAGTAAGGATTTTGAGCCAAACAACGTCTTCCTCTAGTTGCGAAAGAAATTGGAGTTGTTTTGCACTTATTCATACGAAGAATAGAAATAGAATTCAGACTAGGACGTTAGATAGACTTGTCTTTATGCGTTACAACATGAGGCTAAGAATGCGCATGCATTCAAGGAGGCCTACCACCAATAATGCCGGTGATGTGGATTATTGTCCAATAAACTTGGACAATATTTATGATGAGGATGACCCACTTCTACCTTGGTTGGAAGTAAGGGAAAAAGAAATAGAAGATGATAGTGAAGAAATAGAAGTTGAAGACCCAGAAATACGCAAGGCACAGCAAGAGAGTCGTGCATTTGTGTTGGACCCAGAAAGGGGGGCAGATTTCATACAAACTCAGCAGAAGAGTGCGAGCTCTAGCGATACTGAAACAGATGATGATGATGATGATGATGATGATGATGCACCTAATGCTGGTCCCACTTCTGGCATTGCTCAACCCACCTGGGCTACTGATACCATACAGCCGTCTACGGATCGCGAGGCTGATGAACTTCAACGAAGCAGGCGGGGCCGAGGGGGTCGAACTTATGAGTGTACTGAGTCACGATACAGCCAACAAGAGCCTGGCTCCAGTAGTGCACCTGCAGGTCCTGCACCTCACCGCAATCTACACCGACAGATCTGGAACATCAGCATGCGTATAGCTATGATCCGAGGAATTATGGGTATTCTTACAGCCAATGGGATTATAGGGAACCTGTTCCGCCACTTTCATGTTGGAGTAGTCCTCCTGACGCTGTTTCACATCTACCATATGAACCAAATCCAAGTTATTCATCTCAATCTCAACAGCCTGGCCCTGAATACGAGTACCAGTATGGGCACGGCTATTCGACGGGCACTAGTAGATATCCTCACTCAGGGTCAGAATCTTTGCCTAGTCAGGATCAGTCATCATCAGGTTTCCTTGACCTGGTCTTTCCCTCTGGCACTGAATATTATGGATATGCAATAACAAGACCGCAACAACCCGATGATGATGACGACGACGACGTGGAGGTTAAGCAACCACAACAAAGTAGGTTTTCATTTTGGTGGTGAGTTCCGGTTTGGTGAGTCTTTTCCATTACCCACATGGTCATACATTCACCAAAAAAACGCACACTTTACATTGTTGAACTGGTGTTTAAAATAACTCCCCTGCCAAGTGAAAACCAGTCAAGTAATCTTTAATCAACATGCTTGCAGGGGAGTATATCAGGTATTACTATTTTTTTTTTCCACTTTAGAATGTTCAATTGGCAGGACAAGAGTCGGTCATAGATTCAAGATAAGAGAAGTCTTACTACATTATTTTTTGCAAGTCCTCACTCCTCAGGTATGTAAATAAATTGTAAATAATATAAAGTAAATTATAAAAAATAATAGTACATGTGAAAATTGAAATACTTTGATGTTACATTTATTCTAATATACATATTATTGGTATTAGACAATTAGAAATTTGAATTTATAAGTTCTGCAGTTAATTCCAGGTTATTAGCTTCATAAATTCACCAGACAGCCCGATACAGCTTTTTCACCAAAGAGTAAACCGCTTCACCACCATAAACATGTTCAAAATTATAAATGAATGCATATTTGGAATGTTTGAAATTTTCTGGATTTAATCCATATTTTTTTAAAAATTTTTGGCAAAAAAAAAAAAAGTGGACCGTTACGGGGGGCGTATCAGCCGATACGGCCCGTATCCGTATCGGAAACGGTGGGCACCGTTACGCCCACCGAAACCGATACGGGACACCTTGCCACCAAGCTGTCCACCATCCAGATGGAGATGATCTCTCCAACGTCCAGCAAGGTGATTCCCACCTTGCACTTGCGGCAGCAGTGCTGCAACTCCAGCATCCTTCAACGTCCAGCAATGGATGTTCCCAAATCAATGTCCAGGCCACTATCTTCATCTTCAGCCATTCAATCCTCTCCAGTAGGTGGACCCCATCAGCTATGCAGTGATCTCCAGCGTCCAGCTATGTTGGAGTTCAAACCTCCATCACCGTCCATTCATCTTTGAACAGCCAACAACTGCTCTACATCAACCACCCATCAGCAACTGGCCATCTCCAAGTCGTGCTACATGAGAGATCTCAGCCATCCAGTAGCAAAGGACGAGTCCTCTCCAATCAGCGTTTCAGTAAGATGAAGACGTCTGCACATCCATCATCTTCAAGCAGCAACAAGGGAGGTCGTCCCCACCTCCACATGTGCAGCAGAAGTTCTACATCCCAACCGTCCATCTTCTGGATGTGTCCTTCAATCCAAGGTGACCCACACCAGCGGTCAGCTCTCCACCATCCAGTGGACCCCTTCATCCAACATCCAGATATGGACTTCTCTATCACAAGCAACATGCAAACATCCATCGTCCAGCAACCATCAGATGGATCTCCACCATCCTTTGATCAGTAGTTGTGTGGACCAAGCATGAGCTCTCTCTCTCTCTCTCTCTCTCTCTCTCTCTCTCTCTCTCTCCCCACACATGTGTAAGGCTTGGAATTGCCACCTCTCCACTCCAAGCCTCACTCCATTCCCAAACCTAAAGAAAAATTTGCTTTAGGCTTGGAGTGACACCTAGGCTTGGAGTACTTTCCATACCACCTCATCATCCAAGCCTAACTCCAAGCCCAAACCTAAAGAAAAATTTGCTTTAGGCTTGGAGTGTCACCTAGGCTTGGAGTGCCACATAAGCTTCTCAAAAGGCTATAAAAGGAGGCCTCTCCTCCTCATTTCAATCATCCCTCAAATCCCACAATCCAAATTCCTCTCTTCTCTCTTTTCTTTCTTTCTTTCTTAGCTTTGTAGTGTAGAGTAGTTTTTACTTTGTAGAGAATTTAGTCTTCCATTGTAGCATAGCTGGCTAAACCTCTAGCTAAGGCTAGGGGTGAAGCATTTGAAGAAATTTGCAAGCTTTGGTTCTTTCGGTTCAACAGTTGTGCTTGAATGTTGGAGTTCTCTTTGGTTGATTGGTTTGGTTATCCACCTCGGCAAATGCTATTGTTGTGTAAGCCCCTTGATTCATCGTCGACTCCGAGCACGTTGGATGCTTGGGATCCCTTGTATACCAATTAGCTAGTTCATGATCGATAAAGTCCCTTGATCCATCAGTCAACTCCGGGCACAATGGATGCTTTGGATTCCCTACGGTCATCGAGCTAGTGCAAGTAAAGTCATCGATCTGTAAAATCCCTTGATCCATTGTAAACTCCGGGCACATTGGATGCTTTGGATTCCCTGCGATCAATAGACGAGATCCTAACGGTTAGGATCGGTTAATCAAAACCCCCTATCTTGTAAGTATGCATTTGATCGTATGATTTGTGATCTTATCGGTTGACTTGTTGGCAAAGTTGTTAATCTGTGCAATTCATTGATCCATTGTCGACTCCGGGCACAATGGATGCTTGGAATTTCCTGCGATTAACTAACGAGTGCTTCATAGTCAAATCAATCGGTTTAGATCACCATCTTTTATGAAATATGCAAGTGGTTTAACAGCTTTATCTTTTGATTGGAACGGATCTTTATTCGATTCCAATTGAGTTATAGTTGGACCAATGAATCAAACTTTGTGGACAAATCAAAGGCGGATCCCTAATGCCTTAGCTCCTTTTCTATTTCTATCTTTCATCACACACAACTTGCTCCACTCTCGTGGATAAATCAGATTTCATCTCTCACACCTAAACTAATTCCTCTAAGTATTCTTAACCTCAATCCCTGTGGTTCGACCTCGGTCTCACCGAGTATTTTACTACTTCGTTACCTGCACTTGGGTGTGCAATCTTCGGGTTGTAGCAATTCCCTTTAAATTGCAATGCTAGCTACTACGTATGAGTGGAGCAGTGATAACAAGGTGGTAGTGGGGTCGCAATCAGCAAGGAGTGTTGAGATGATTGGGATGGGCTGTTTCACTTGGATGGAACCCTTCGAAGGCTGTTGTTGTTTGGACTCCTCCACTGGAGAACGTATATAAACTCAGCTTTGAAGGTTATTCCTTGGCAATCCCAGACCAGCCAGAATTGGGGTTGTTGTAATCAGGAGAACAGGGGAGATTCGCTGCTGTCCTTTTTCCAGTCCTGCAGGGTTTCACATGTTAATTGCGCGGAAGCTGCAGTGTTCTCTTGTGGTCCTAAACTCGCTGCAGCTCATTCATATTTCCCCCTTGTTGTGGAAGGATATTCAAGAGTAGCTCTCTGCTGGTTATCTTCAAGTATATATTCTTGGGAATGCACAAGACTGTTGGATGAGACTATCAGATACATGCTTAGCTGGCTCAGTGTCATTCAGTCACGTCAAGAAAAGGGAACGACTGGGCCGATAGACTTGTGAAGGAAGGTGTTTTTGAATCCAAATCTAATTGTGGTTGAGGATAGGTGTTCAAGGGTCTAAGTATCAGTTTTCTGTTGGCATGTTGGCTTCACTAACTTTTATTTTGTTTTTTTACCTTCAATAGAATTTTGCCATTCATAAAAAATCAAAATAAAAATAAAAATTCACTGGATAGACCTTATTGGATAAAATGGATTACTGATATTCTCTGCAAACTCTCATAAAGCTACAAAGTATAGATAGACACGATGCAACAATCATTCAGTTGCTTGTTCGAAGAAAAAAATGTGGCATAGCTTCTTGAATGAATAAACCTAAGCCACACACACACACGAGAAATGCTCACGTGCAACTAGTTGGACATCCAACTAGTTGCCGTGTGGAGGCCACCATAGTGTTTGTATTACATCTTGCCCATTCAGCATAGTTTTCCCACAATGAAAATGGGATGCTCCAAAAATAGGCCAATCCAACTATTAGGTGGGGCACATCATAGAAAACTAAGAACAATCACTCAAAAAACTCTATATTCATGTGGGATGCATCTAATGGTTGGATCACGATCATGCTAGACTGGCAAGATGTCATGCAAACACCATGGTGGATCCCACACGCCAACTAGTTGGATGTCCAACTAGTTGTGTGTGTGCGCGCACACGCAAAAATCATGCTGATTGGGGATCCTAAGCTTCCAATCAATGGCATGAAAATGGACAGTCAAGATTGACCAGAGAAACAAAATAGGTTTAATCATCATCTCAAAACATCTACTAGATAGATCCCACTTTGTATTTCTTATTATTCTAAAGTAACACTTTGATTTGATGATTCTAACCATGTGATTTATGGCTCATAAACAATCGACAGTTGTAACAAATTGGCCCAATTCAAAGGATTGGGATCATCCGATTGGTGTGATTACTACACCATAGCTTGCTCCTAGTTGTATGAATAAATGAATGAATCAGATTGATGATAAGTCACCCCGTGTGCCACTTAAAAGGTTTATGCATGTATGTATCCCAATGTGACACTTGAAAGTTTGGGGACATTGGCAAAACCTTTGTGTGTGTGTGTGTGTGTGTGTGTGTGTGTGTGTGTGTGTGTGTGTGTGTGTGTGTTTTCACAGGGAATATGCAAACTGAATATGCAATGTCAAATGTTTTGCACAACATTAGCTTGGACCAAATGATCACATATTTCCTTCCATTTTGGTGCAATGATCTCATTTTGGTGCACAATAACCTTTGCAATCAACATAGATAACCAAATTATTGAGAAGAAAATTTTTTAGAATGAAAAAAATGCTAATCTCGATTTTTGAACTCAAAACAGTAGGAACATGCAAGAAAGCAGAACACTTGCTAAAAAATACAGGCACGTAATGAGTTTCTTCAGATAGTAAATAGCTAGGAGAAAAGGAAGAGACCATTAACCTCTCTTATCATCTTATGCAAGCATATGCTGGAAATGGTTGGAAGCGAAATTGCTTTCCATGGATTTGGTGTTTTTCGTTGTTTGCATTGAAAAAACTAGCTGTTGGAAATTGATTGTCTTTTCTTTTTATAGGTGAGTTGGGCTCGAACCCAAGACCTCAATGTTGAAACATGCCTTGTCTACCAATGCGCTATGAGCTTGAACCCGAAAATTGACTGATACCATTACACATTTACACTTCTCTAAAGAAAATAAGTTAATTTATTTCCTCCTCAAAAGCTAATCCATGGGCATTTCCACGATTATGAGAGAAGCCTCTCACCGTTGGCCATTGACCATTCAACATCCCATGGAAACCAACCATGCAAGACAAACAATGTATGTTCACCATTGACTTCTGAACAATTCGACTATTTTCAGTATTGTCAGATATCTAGGGGGTTTTCCATATCCACATTTTGGATTGTTGCCATCCAAACGCTCCCTAATATCATGTGAAATTATATGAGTTTTTGCTAGCATGGAATGCTTCTCCCAGCAGAAGTGAAGCCCTTTGCTTGTTATGAAAATTTACTCGTTAGAGGGGGGGGGGGGGGGGGGGGGGGGGGGACAGAGCATGTTCTTGAACAGGGCATGACCAGGACTCAAAATAACAACAACAAATAATGATAATGATAAACTCAAAAGCACAATTAAAATTATCTCTCAACTAGCTTGTAACCTCAACCAAAACAAATGACCACTAAAAGTTCTCCCTTTAACTGAAAGAAGAACAAGAGAGAGATACCTTTGGGACACGCATAGGATTTCTTGAAGCATATTCACATAGTTTTGCAATCTTACGATCATTTGGTTCTTCATCCTGCCAAAATATGAGACAAGTCACATAACCAGAAAAAGACCAATAAAGAGCCAAAATTTTAAAGCACAAAAAAATTGCATAATGACCACCACTTGATCATTCTTACTCAACAAAATAATTCATTCATTCCTCATATATCCTACCAATCCATGAAATTCGCAGCTACATGAACATTTTACATGACCTAGAGTTGAAGACCAGCCTACCAAATCAGCTGATGGACACCTTCTATGTAAAGCTGCAGCTTTACGTATCATAAGTCCCAATCTTCCAACTAAATAAGAAACACCAAGACAAACCAACTACCAATTCTGGTCTGCAGTCCGCTTCTACCATAGTTCCAAGGCTAATGTTCGCATTGGTACAAGAGCATCATAATGTGCATTTTTCTTACCATCTACTTATAGTAATGTGGGTGTTGGCACAATAGATTCCAAAAGTTGGCTAATATGGAAGATTTGGTGGGGAAGTTGTCATAAAGTTTGGTGGAATTGTAACAAAGAACTATTATTCAAATCAAAGAACCCCTCCTACATTAAGTGGTATTAGAGCCCAATTCATTCTTCAGATTTTTGACCGATTGCTAGTGCAAACTTGTCAACAAGTGTCAAAGAATTGTTGGATTTGTGCCTTGCTCATCGAAAGAGTCCATTAAAGCTTTGAAATGTTATCTTGCTCGATCCAAGGTATCATCATCCACTTCAACCTTATTTTCATTTCCATTCCGTTGCAAATCCCTGCCCCACCTTCCAATTTTGGCCATTCTCTACCTCATCACAGCCATATCAAGATTCAAGACACTTATATCAGCAACCATGACGAAACCCCCTACAACCCAATTCACTCAATTTCCAACCAATAATCTTCTATAAATGACTATCAAGAACCTCTCTCACACCCCCTCCTCACCAACCTATCAATCATACGTTCTTGGGTTCCCTGAGGTCGAGGCCATGGAAGACCTGAACCTGAGGCAATAGACGAAGGTATTGAATCTCTATTGTTGAAGTAGAAAACATTGTATTTTTGAGTAGTCCTATAGAGTACCATATAATGGTATTGTTAATATAAATAAAAAAAGGGAGAAGGGAATCTTTCCCTTAATCTCTCACTTAACATTAAATTACATGGTATCAAAGAGGGATTAAAACCCTAGCTCCCTTTCTCCCATTTTCCAACACCATCCACCGATGCGAGCCCTGATCCAAACCCAAGCCCACCTTCTTCTTCTCTAGTCGCCGCCTCGTGGGGTTGTACAACCGTCCGTGAGGCTGTACTCCTCCCTAGCCTCAGAGCCGTTCAAACCTCCTACCACCGCCATGACTTCCGGAGCAGCACCCTCCATCTGCAGGTGAACGAAATCCTCCATCAGCGTCCATCGCTGCAAGCACCCATCGCTACAACCTGTTTGCACTGCCGCGCCCTTATGCCCATTGGCGCCCATCGCCACAACCATTACTCGCCAAGGCCTCCCATCACACTGCCATCCACCCAAACCCTCGCCCCACCAAACCCCGCCGCAACACCTGACCCACCTCAACCTGCCGTCTGCCCAAATCCCTGACCCATCAAACCCTGTCACTCGCCCAAAAAGTTGTTGCTGCCACCTCCCACTTCGACGAAACCCCACATAACCACCTCATCACGTCTAAACCCATCTCCCACTGGTCGAAATTTAACACGACCCCACCTGCCCGAAACCTCTAGCGCTCAATCCTCTGCTCAAACCAAGCCTCTATGGTGGAACCTCAGCTTGGTTGAGCAGGTTCTAGGGGCCCTTAAGGTAGCTAGACAGTTTGAATTCTAATGAAGGTGATACATGTACGATCCAAGAATATTCAAGATCGATTGGCGTCGACAAGGTGATATACAGGCAACTCTAGCACCAAGATGTGACAACATAATTCGTTCTCTCAAGTGCTTCTAGTGTGGAGTGAGGCATATGAACGTCGCTTGTGACAAGAAACCCATATGTCAAGATAAAAGGAAGCAAGTGATGGTGAGTGGGGCACTGGGGCTAAATTTGGAGATCTTGATTGTCAAAATTTAGAGCCAGTGTATGATTGTTATGATGAAGCGGATTTGGTCAAATCTCAAAACATCATAGGAGACCCAATCTTTGATGCTGAGTCGATCAAGTCGCCAAGAGTCTTCAGAGATCCATTGTATGATTGTTATGACAATGATGTAGAAAATAAGGTAGTGTATGGTTACAATTACGAAATTTTGGTGTGTCACAAGAGCCTTCTATTGCCAAAGTAATCCAAGCCATAAAAGCTTCTCATTTTGGTGGGCATCTTCAAAGAGGAATCGGAGCATGGCATTGGACATGCCAAAGGAGAAAATAATGACGATGAAGCTATAGTCCCTACAAATGATTTGGTCGAGACCCTGTATCTATGGGAACCCCTATGCTTCAACAAGGGTCACGTTCAAGTTGTAATCATAGGACACTTGTCCACAACAAGTAAAATTCAACCATAAGCCACCATGAAGGAATGACGAGTTACCATCAAGAGTGGACCAGTTGTGACATGGGCTAACATATGCTAATAAACCCCACTGAGATATGCCCTCTTTCATTTTATATTAGCAGGGAGAATGTGGATGCAATGTGTTATAACGGCATAAGACATTCATTTATGTTAATTCCATCGACACCCCAACCTATTCAAGAGGAGGGTGAATGTTATCTCTCCATGTTCAATCCACTCGATGTTGATCACGAAGACAGTAGCGTATGATAACAAAGTGTAAAAGGTAATTGGTGATGAATCTTCATATGACCTCCCTAGGATCGGTGTTGACTACGACATTGTTGGGTCATGAATGGTGAGGGAAAAAAGAAAAGATACCCTAAATCTATAGTACCCTACCAAGAGTAATTTTGTCATGACAAGAAATGAAGGAAGCATTCATGCTACGATTCTACAAGTGCAATGTAAGAGTGTCAGAAGCTCGGCTGAAACGGATAGTCTAGCACCCAGGAGAAGATTTGCTCAATTTCGTGTGCAGATGGTGGAATATGCGATGATGCTGCCTATCACTGCCTATGACAGAAGCCACCATGATAAAGGAATGTATCCGGGCCACTGTGTTACGAGAGCAATTACTGCCAAATAATGAGAAGATGCATTCGAATCCCCATATTTGTCGTTGATGGATTATATGGTTGATAATACGATTACACAATTTCTCCTGTAATAACATGAATTTGGTATATCCTAAATTGCGCCATCAATATACAAATTGTAATACAAAGATAATACCTGTGCCTTCATTACACGGGTAAGTATGTAATCCACTATTGGCTATGGGCCATGTGATAAGTATATGATATATAGTATATAATCTTATATATGGATTATATATAACCCTTGATATACTATGCCGTTGATAAACCAATCTATATAATGATATTATAATATACTCATTCATACTATATAGTAATGAATATATGATTTCAGATACTGTTATAATATCAAACTAGACTATATATGTGATATTAGTTGAACACTAATATATAGATATCCATATATATTAACCCTTATATCATGTGCTAAACATATATTTCTATATTTAAATATATAATATATTATTTATACTAATATTATAGTATATACAATATATATATATATATATATATATATATATATATATATATATATATATATATATATATATATATATATACCCAACTATTGATTTTTATATTATTTTATCATATTTGTATATAATTTATGTGATATTATAATATAGTGTTCAACTAATATAGTATATAATATTTATAAACCTATAGTATATGGTATGTATATAAATCAGTAATTTATATTATATATATAGACATGATATCACATTATGTGTGTGTGTGTGTGTGTGTGTGAATGGGTATATATATGTATATATCATGTATTATATATAATTGTATATCAAATATCACATACGATATATGATAAAAATACACATTTATACATATGATATGATATATATCACTACAATGATACAGTATATAATATATACAAGGATATATATGTCATTATATATGATATAATCTATACATAAATATTATACAATATAGTATATATATATATATATATATATATATATATATATATATATATATATATATATATATATATATAGAGAGAGAGAGAGAGAGAGTAATGCTCATGCGCAACTAGTTGTACGTCCAACTAGTTGGCGTTTGGGGCCCACCATGGTGTTTGTACAATATCTTGCCCGTCCATTAAGATTATCCCATCACGAAAATGAGTTGACCCAAAAATCAGGTTGATCCAACTATTAGGTGGGGTACACCATAGTAAACCATAAAACAACACCTATAAACTCCACATGCACATGGAGCATCACATTTTCATGGTTGGATCGTCCTGATTTTTGGTGCATCCTATTTTTATAGTGAGACAATCTTTCTGTACGGACGGAATATCATACAAACACCATAGTGGCCCCCACATGCCAACTAGTTGGACGTACAACTAGTTGCGTGTGAGCATCTCTCTCTCATATATATCTATATATATATATATATATATATATATATATATATATATATATATGGGAAATGGTACTCTGAGGTCGACCTCATGGGAACTTCCCATGAGGTCGAGCTATGTGGGCCCCATTGTGATGTGGATCGGACATCAACACCGTGCACTTGATGGATCCCCTTTAGTTCATGGGATATCCCAAAAATCAGCCATATATGGAACTTAGGTGGGCCATAACATCTAAAACCATATGAAGACATGACTAAAATAGCTAAAAGTGCCTGGTGGGGCCCACCTGAGTTTTGGATGCGGCTGAAAGTTGGTCTGACCCCTCGTCTAACTAGAGCACACACAATGGATGGGCTGGATTTTTGAACCACATCTTGGTGGGCCCAATAAATGATCATGAAGGTTTTAATGGGCTGGTAACTCTTGTCAACTGTTATATGTGGTGTAGCCCACCTAAGTCATGGATTGACTTGCTTTTTAAGACCTTGGCCCATTATGGAATGGTGCATCTGACCGGTGGAGTAGATGTCTGATCCACGTCGCAGTGGGGCCCACACAGCTCGACCTCATGGGAAGTTCCCATGAGGTCGACCTCATAGTACCATTTCCCTATATATATATATATATATATATATATAGGAATGCTCACCTGCGAACCATCTCTCACGAGAGCTCGTGAGAGATTTCTTAGGGCTCATCACACGTGATGTGTTCCTAAAATCTAAGCCGTCCATGTGATGCAGCACCTTGAAAAACCCCTGGGGCCCAACTTTCAACCTGGTTCGCAAATCTGGTAGGCCAGGCAAATGGAAACAGTTTCCTCCCTTGATTTGCCTCTCTTTCTATTCTATAGCCCACCAGAGTTCTAAATCAGGTTGAAATTTGGGCCACGGGGGTTTTTCGGAGTGCTGCATCACGTGGACGGCTCAGATTTTAGGTACACATCATGTGTGATGAGCCCTAAGAAATCTCTCTCTCTCTCTCTCTCTCTCTCTCTCTCTCTCTCTCTCTCTCTCTCTCTCTAAATATATATATATATATAGAGAGAGAGAGAGAGAGTAATGATCCCCTACGCACTGTAGCATAGGGGAACTATATGCGCACGGTAAGGAGAAAGGGTTTAGTGCCTAATTGGCGCCCAACTGCGGATTTCCTACCAAAGGCTTTCGTACGTGGGGAAGCTAAGTGGGGCCATTGTGATGTTTGTGAGAAATTCATTACGTCCATCTATTTTTTTGAGCTCATTTTAGGATATGTGACAAAAAATGAGGAGAATCCAAAACTCAAACGGGCCACACGTAAGGAAAGAGCAGGGAAAGAAATGCCCATCATTAAACCTTCCTGGTCTCCACCTTGATTTCTATTTGCCATCCAAACTGTTTATAAGGCCATTCCAACTGGGATGAATTGAAAACACAAAAAACTTAGCCTGACACAACTTTTGTGGCCATATGAATGTTTCAACGGTGATAAAAATTCCCATTGCTTCCTCTTGTGTGGCGCACTTGAGTTTTGGATACACCTCATTTTTTGTCGCATGTCCTAAAATGAGCTCACAAAATAAATGGACGGAGTAGATTTATTACAAATATCACGGTGGCCCCCCCTTAGCTTCCTACACCTGAAATCCTTTTGTGGGGGAATCCATGTCATGGTGGAAGCAGATTACCTTGGAGGCGGATTGGGTACTGCCCCCACCAAGACTAGCTAGAGACAAACGGTCCTGTCAGGGGCTTTGTGGAGCCCACCATATTATAAGTGTTTTATCCAATACGTGCAACCATTTTGAAAGACCATTTTAAGGCATGAGTCCAAAAAAGAGGTATATCGAAGTTTCGAGTGGACCACACCATAGGATGTGGTGGTGACAATGACCTCACAGTTGAAACCTTCCTAGGGCCATTGTGATGTTTATTTGACATCCAACCTGTTCATAAGGTCACATGGACGAGGATGAAAGAAAAACAGAAATATCAGCTTGATCCAAAACTTCTCTATCCTCCAAGAGGTTTTTAGTGGTAGGCATTCAATTCCCACTGTTCATGTGGTGTGCTCCACTGGAGCATTCAATCTGTCTCATTTTTTAACTTATGTTTTAAATGAATTTTCAAAATGGATGGACGGTTTTGAAAAATAAAATACATTATGGTAAGCCCCACATAGCCTTTGATAGGACCGTCCGTTTCTAGCTTGGTCTCGGCTGGGGTTGTACCCAATCCACGCGAGATCGCGTGGTGTGCTGCACCACCAACTTGGGTGGTGTGTTGACGACCACCAACTTGGGTGGTGTGTTGACGACCAACGTTGAATCTTTTCTAGGGCATCCCAAGAAGTTTATTTGCAATCCAACCTGTTCAAAAGGTCACACAGACCTTGATTAAGGGAAAAAACAAATATCAGTTTGATCCAAAACTTCCATGGCCCCAAAAGATTTCAATGGTAGGCATTTAATCCACACTACCTTCTATGGTGCGGTTCACGTTTGCTTTGGATTAACCTCATTTTCTAGCTCATGCCCTCGAAAGATCTCTCCATATGGATGAGCGGTTTGAATATAACACATACATCATGGTGGGGCCCACGTAACTTAGTGACGTCAACAAACCTAAGGTCTGTAGTCGCGTGCGCATGTAGCTCCCCTACGCTACAATACGTAGGGGATCATTACTCTATGTTATATAGTATATAATATATATACTATATAACATATTTAGTATATAAATATAATGTATATGATAAAATAAGTTGTATCATATAATCAATAGTATATAATAATAATAATAATATATAATCATATAATCTATACAATTATATACTATCATGTATTATTATATTATATACTATCATATACTATCATATACGTTGATAGTATACAATACAGGTCACCTTTTTGAGATGAGATACATCCCAATTTCTGAGTCCACTTACAAAACCCTTGCATTGGCCAAGCTTTGTCTTTAACTGCCCCTTGATGATTTTGTTCACGGCCTCAACCTAACCGTTGGCTTGAGGGTGATGAGGCAAGGAAAAGGCATGCCGGATGCCAAGCTCCTCGCAGATTTTCCAAAAGTGGGCATTATCGAACTGTGAAATAGTATCTATAAATATTACATTATAATATATAAATATCACATGAGGAGGAATTAGGAAGTCAATATTTTTATCAGATCACACTTTCAATGGAAATTCTTCACAAGAAACTAGCTCCGTAAGCTTTATATACTTGGTCACATAACGGCCTAAATCATAACATTTCACATAGGACGTAGATGCTTGGTTATAAATTTCTGTTCCCAGCAGTGGCATACCACATTTGGACTCCCTTTCGCTACATTTCATCATTGACGATGCATTAACAATGATTAATGCATAAGTTACTGGCAACAATCTCAATCTCAAATTGGGAATATCAGACAAAAATTCTAATAAAAAATTAAACAAACCAAAATGAACCAGAGCACAACAAACAGAGGATCTCACCTGCGATCGAGGGAAGATATCCTTAAGCAGCTTCTTATACCGCTTCACAGGCTGCCTCGACCTGGCTCGCAATGCAGGGCAAAAGAAGCACATGCTCCCGCACATGGGCAAGACCTTCCTCGACATCACCCCCATTTTTCTTCACCGCGAGATTGAAAGATCTCCCTCGTTTCTTCCCTCTTCTCCTTGATCGAAACCAGTTCCCTAATCCCTAAAGGAATTCCAACTTCAAACCGTATATTTCAAATGCAGGGACCAGCCTACAAATGCAAAGGCCAAAAAACGGAAAAACCTAAATCTCCTGATCGAAGAACCCTAATTCGATGAATACGATCGGAATTCCATGAAAACGATCAACGAAAACAGAGAATCCGAATTTGATAGAGCCGATTTTCACAGGAAATGGAAAAGATTGAGAGAAGGATTTGAGGATTTTCTTACCTCGAATCGTCTCCGTTGAAGAGAAAGGGAGAAACGAGGAGGCTGGAAATCCCAAAGAAGCTAGGAATGAAAGCACCAGATGTCCAACATCTCTCCCCCTCCGTGAGAATTCTATATATAGTAACGATAGAAAAGCGCGCGCGCGCGCGCTCTCTCTCCCTATTTATCTGTTTCATCTGGCTTTATACAGAAGAATTTTGATACACCATGCGTACGCTACATGCACGCGTGGTAAGAGTCGAGAGAAAATTTTTGCTACTCGCACGAATTAGCTGTAGCAATGAGTGACCCCACCATGATGTATGTATGTGTTTTATCCACGCCGTCCATCCATTTGGCGATATCATTTTAGGGCATGACACAAAAGACAAGGCAGATCTGAAGCTCAAGTGGCCCTCAATAAGTTTTTAATGGTTGGCGTTCAATCCTCACTACTTTCTGGGTCCACTTGAGCTTTGGATCTGCCTCATTTTTTGTGTCATGCCTTAACATGATCTAATCAAATGGATGGATGGCGTGGATAGAACACATCCATCATGGTGGGCAAAAATTTTCTCCAGAGCCGAATAGGTGAGACCCCGGCTTCACCCAAGATGGTGCGGCCCTTATCATGGGGACCACATTGATGTATATACTATGTATCCACGCCAACAATCCCGTTTTTCCATATCATTTTATTATCCTAAAAATGACACAGATCCAATTATCAAGTGGACTATACCATAGTAAACAGTGTTGGTTGACCATTAATGGGCCAAAAAAGTTTTGGATCAAGCTGATATTTGTTTTTTTTCCTTTGGTATAGTCTTATATTACCTTATCAACAGATTTGATGGTAAATAAACACTAGGGAGACATTAAAAGGTCCCCTAAGAAGTTTTAAATGATAGGCCAGTCAATCACCACAGTTTCTTATGCCATGGCCCAACTGATAATTGGATCTCCTTCAATTTTGGGTTAATGCTCTAAAATGATCTAGAAAAATGGATGAACAGCATGGATATATAACACGTATATCAAGGTGGCCCGACGGTATTTCCAATATGAAGTAGGTAGAATGCGGAAAGTGCGGATTTCATGCGAAAGCCTTCTTGTGCTAGAAGCCCAGGTGGGGGTCATAACTGATGATTGAGAGAAATCCACCTCATTCATCCGTTTCATGAGCTCATTTTAGAGCATGAGATAAAAAATGAGTAGCATTGAAGAATTTCGAATCAAGTGAGCCGCACTAAGAAAAAGGTGGGTAGGGAAATTCCTACTGTTGAAACATCCTTGGTTTATAATGATGCTTATATGCTATTCATACTATTCCTAATGTGATTCCCATGGGGATGAACTAAAAACACAAATATTAGCCTGATTCAAAACTTTTGTGGCCGTGTGAATATTTCAACTATGGACGTTCAATCCTCATGTTTTGGGCCCACTTGAGTCTTGGATTCTGAGCTCACAAAACGGATAGATAAGGTGAATTGCTCACAGTCATCACATTGACCCCCACCTGAGTTCCCAGTGTATGACAAAGGCTTTTTGCAAAAAATCAGCCTTCATGCGCTATTACCTCTCTCTTCATGTCTTGCTTAGAAACATCACAATCACAATAATGTTTATTTGTCATCCAACTTGCTCATAATATCACAACGATATGGTTAACGGTAAAAAAAACAAATATCAGCCTGTTCAAAAGCTTTCGTGGTCTCTAAGAATTTCTCAACAGCAAATGTTCAATTCACATTGTTTATTGTGGTGTTGTCCACTTGAACTTTGGATATGCTTCATTTTTTATATTCAAGCCCAAAGATTATCGGTTAAAATGGATGAACGGAGTGGATAAACTACATAAATCACAGTAAACCCCACAGCTTACTAACTTACTACACAATCCGCTTCCTTACCTACCCACCTTTTCTTCTAGTGCAGCCCACTTGATTCTTGGATGCACCTCATTTTTTTGTCTCGTATCCTACAATGAGTTCACAAAACAGATGAACGGGGTGGATTTCTCACAATCATCAACTGTAGGCCCACCTAGGTTCATAACGTGAGAAGGCTTTGGCACGAAATACACATCCGATCTCTCTCCATTCCAGTTCTCCGCATTCTACTCTCCTCTAGGACACTCCTTCAGATCAGGACGTCACCACGCCTGGGATTGAGCTGGGATTGACGCGCATACACCATACATAATCCGTGGGTGCAGCAAAATTCGGTAGTGGATTTCCTGTGAACCCGGCCACAGGGATATCACTGTAGACGGGCTGTGTGGGACTCACAGGAATGTCCTGTGACAAATCCACTACGTCCATCTGTTTCGGAAGACCACGTTATGGTAGGATTTTAAAAAATAATGAAGATACAAGACTAAGATGAGCCATAACACACGCAATAGTGGGTATTGAACACTTAGCGGTAATAGAAGTTTTGTCTCAGGATGATATTTTTCTTACCGTTTATCTGAATGTTAATAATTCTTTGAACGGTTTGGATGGCACATAAACATCATGGTCAACTCGAGGAAGGTTTGAACGGTGGACTTTGGTGTTCCTACTGTTTTATTAATGCGACCCACCTGAGTTTTGAATATGCCTGGTTTTTAGAATCCTGCCTTATTTTTGTCGCAGTGGATTTGTGATGGACTTTACTTTGGATCCCACGTAGCCCCGGCCGCAGGTGATATCTACCTTCGTGTCTCTCTCCTCTTGCGCTCGTCTTGCCTCCGTCATGACTGGGGTCGCCAGTAAATGTCGCACCATTGGAGCCACACTACGAAATGATCTAGTAATCGGAGCCGTTAACACTCTGTTCTGGGTTATGTAGTATAATAAGAACAGTTAGTTTTTTTTTCTGTCACTATAATTAGATGAATTTTAAAAGATGAAATGAAACTTTCAATGGCTCTAATTAAGATAAAAGATTAAAGGTCGAGATCGTCAATAAAGAGTGGATATTTGAAGATAGTTTAAGTGTGTAATAACGGATAAAATGGACAGTCCAGATCATTGGGCCATCTCATCATGTGGCGACACATGCTGGAGATCCTAGTCGCGACACGGGCAAAACGAATTTCTTTCCCTCCCTTCAGTTTGTCCGCCTAATAATAAAAGGTAAAAGACATTTTGGGAGCGATTAGGCAATTGGTATTGGTTTTGGTAGGAATTACAGGAGCTGCCATGCAAGCTGGAGGGGGTTTTGAACTTTGACGCAGGGCATTCGTCAATGCAGCACGCTTGCCAACTGGGCACATGTTCTCATGATCCGGGCCATTCATTAGGTGGGATCCGTGCCTAATGGCTGGAGGTGCATGATAAAAATGGACTGCTGAACAAAATAACCGACGCTCTAGGTTCGATGTGCGATCCAAACCACATGATTTTCAGAGGCTTCATCTATGGCCAAATAATGAGGCTTCCATAGTTACTGTCTAGACAAATAGCCTGATAAATTATTCTATTAGTTTTAAGGTATTTATCAAATATTATACTAATGGTTGTCATTTCATTGCCGTATTTTAAAATTTTAACCTTGGCATCACACCAAGTAGCAATCATGTTGCGAGAAATCCTTTAAAGCATCAATTATTTATCCTTTATATATTTATAGATAGTCCATTATGATTTTCGGAAGTCACCCATAAAACTCACAGAAAACTTAGGCCAAATAACTGAGTCTAGTAAGGCAGGGCTTCAAATATCTAAATGAAATATTAAACTAAAAGGCCTATCACTTGAGCTTTTGTTGCACTTAAAAAATACTCTGGCTTGTTTAATTAACACACTGATAAATTGATCTCACACTAAAGGCCTGTTTGAAATGATGTAATTACATGTATTTATATGTATTTTCTCTCACATCATCAATAAATGCATACACCACTATGTTTGAAAGCGAAGAGGACTCTGGTATTACATAGCACGGAATTCGAAGCCAAAACTTTGCCGTCCCCCCATGAAATATGTATTTTGAGATCATTTTAGGGTGCGGGCCCAAAAACTGAGGCAGATTTAAAGCTTAAGTGGACCACACTAGAAAACAGTAGAAATTGAACGCTAGCCATTTCAATGTTCTTCTTGTGATGTGGTCCACTTGAGTTTTGGATCTTTGTCATTTTTTGAGGTATAACCTAAAATGATATGGCCAAATGAATGGACAGGATGAATAAAACATGTACATCATGCTAGGACCCACATAGTCCCATCTCATTTTATGTATTAAAAAGTTGATGTCGTACCACCTCCAATTACCTTTGGTAAATAATAAATTAGAAAAAAGTAAAATACATTACAACTACCATGGAATACATAATTTCAAAGAGGCCCTAAGAATCACTCGATAAAAAGGCATAGATGATATGATAAAAACGCATTAATGATATAGCACTCGGGGCAGTGGATGTTCCCATCTCTAATGCCTAGATTTGATTAATGTTAGCTTTCCTTTCATTGACTACGAGAGCTATTGAGCTCTAGTCTAATAAGTCCATGTTCTCATATACTTTACCAATCCCATTCCTCATTATTAAGTTTTGTAAGACAATGTAACAAAACAATTAAGAGATTTTGTTAATATACTTATAACTAATAATAAGATGGAAAAGGTGGAAATCCAGAGAACTCATGGTAGAGTAATATTAGGAGACAATTTAGTTTTATTGATGTGGTGAATAAGGGATGACAAATTATCAATAAGTGATCAGACCATCTTATTTCCTTTTGTATATATTAAAAAAAGATGGGCAATCTAATATTTTAATCAAGCAATTGAGGCATTAGAGTAAATAATTCAAAAATTTTAAGAGGCATTTGGATGGTAAATTATTCTAGATAAGCTACTTATGCATTAAGTAGCTTATCTTCTTATCTGCTTAATCAATAAATAAGCTTATTTGATAAACAATATACTTGTAAGATATAAAAGGTAAAAATGCATATTTTATTTCCAACGTTACTCAAGTATTTCTCTCTCAAGTTTATTTGGTTCGCCTTCATATTCACCATCCATGTGGGGGCCAACCTTTGATGTGGATTGGTCATTGTGTAGGCCCCCCCTTTGATGTAGATCATCCATCATGTAGGGGCACATCATGGATGTGACCCATTCATCATTACGGAGCAAACCTTTAATGTGCACTGTCCATTATATAGGACCCACCTTTGATGCTTGACATCCATCATGTGGGGCTCACCTTCAACATCCACCGCCCATCTTGAGGACTATCCATCATGTAGGCACTACCTTTGAAGTGGGTTGTCCATTATACTAACCTGCTTTGGATGTGAACTATTCACCAATAGGGGCCGACCTTTGATGTAGACAATCTATTTGTGGCCTACATCAATATGGGGTCATCTATTATTTGGGGGCCACCTTTAATGTGCATTGTCCATTGTGTGGGCTCCACTTTCGATGTGGACAGTCCGTCAAGTGGGGCCTCCTTTAATATGGATAGTGAGAGATCCTCCTTTCACATGGACCATGAGAGTCAGAGAAAGGAAAGTACATGAGTGGTAAGTTAAAAAGCTAAAAAGAAAAATGCTTATCAAGATAAATAGATTTTAGCTATTGAGTTACTTTTACTATGAATCTTACCGGAAGTAATTTAAGTAGGAAAAGTAATTTAATAACTTAAAATAAGTTAAAAGGTAATTTATTTGTAGGTATCCAAATAGGGCCTTAGGAACTCTTAGGTTAGAAATGCCAATGATACAATACCTAAATCTTGCGAAGATGGTTGAACAATGATGGGAGGCACAACCTTAAATTTGTTCAACTGCTCCAACATTCTAGAGAGCCTTTTTTAAAGAAATATTTGAGTTAAAATATTAGTGATGTTCATAGAATTGATGCTAGTTGTAGCATCTTGTGCTTTATCATGGAGAATCCAACACTAGTTTTTTATATGTCAAAGTTTATTATAGTAAACACATTAAGACCTTTCGCCAAAGCCTTGACCACCTACTCATCTTCCTCCACCTCAACTCTGACCTCGACTTGTTGATCTATTGCCATGCCTAATAGGCAGTCAAGCATTAGAGAGTAAGGCTGAATGTTCCATTGAGTTTTAAGCATTAGAAGCGTTTGAATTTTCTTTTCACAGTCTCTTCTCTTTTGTATCTGAGCATACATCATGTTAAGAAAAACTAAACTCAATATATAGCCATTTAAATTTAAACATAACGTGTTTATAATCGGTAGCTAGATTGACTAGCATTTGAAATATTTTGTCTGGCTTAATTCATTTCTTTAGCTTAACCAGATTAGTTGTGCCAATGCAAAGATGAGAGAGTTCTTACCATATGCTATGTAATAATCCAAGATATTTATAAAACTTTTTCTCCCATATTAGTTTAAAAGCATCTGAGTGAAGTTGATAAATCCAGATAAGATTTTTTTTTTCTTTTTTTTTTTCTGCATAAATTTCACGTAAGAAGACCAAACCTCATGGCCCTTCAGAAGAAAGATAATACCTTCGAATATATGGGTTCCATAGTCATGATATTCAACCATAGCAAAATGAAATTTGAGAAAATTCCAACAAGGGTTAGACTTAAATCTGCAACTTGGATGACAACCCCAATCTGATATCAATCTTGGCGCTTGCGTCTCAAGTTCAATCCTCGGTTGTTAAGATGACAAGTAAATGCCAAATTGAGGTCCTTCAAGGGTTGGGTGTGAATGTGCTAACTGTTGGACCATATAGTTGAAATCAAATTCACATGCCTCAAATGAGACTCAAGCCCTAAGGCAAAAGGCCTTTCTTACAAACATGAAAGTTTCTTGGGCAAATCTGATGTGGGATAAAACTTACAACTAAAAGCAACTCAAATTTCAAATTTTGGAGGGAAACCAAAATATTTGAAATTCTTTTTTATTTTATTTTGAAACAAAATACTGTTGGGCTTGGACACCTCAAAGCTTTAAGCATGAAGACCACCAACCGGCCAGCCGGTCAGTTACGATGGAGCAAGACAACAGGTTGCTAGAACCTTTCTAGGACATCCGGCCGGTGGGGGGGCCGATCGGTCAGCAGTTTCCTTTTTGGACTAGGTTTCTTGCACGATTTTGCACAAGGAGTTTCTAATTCTGATTTTTCTCTTATTTAAGGAGATGTAATCTGAGATTAGGGTTGCCGCCAATGGGTCAAAGGATTGAGAGGGTTCTAGGGTGAGAGAAAGAGCTAGAAGGAAGCTTGGAGTTTTCTGAGTTGAGGAAAGGGCTGTGTTTGTCCTTCTGATGTGAGAATTAGCTTCGGGTAGCTTGGGATTTCTCTTGTGGGCTGTGATCCAAGGTATTCTTCTGTAATCTCTTGTAACTTCTGATATCATAGTGAATTGGTGTCGCTTTGTGCCGTGGTTTTTTACTCGTGAGGGGTTTTTTCACGTAAAATTCAGTTTGTCTTCCTGTGTATGATGATTTGCTTGTTGATTGTCATTGTGGTGTGTTCCTCGCCTGCTTTGATTGCTTCCGCTGCGGGGCTCCTAACCCCAACAAATACAACACCAAGCACACTAAGAGTAAGGGTTCGGTTCAATTCAATGTGAACATGTGGAGCATGCTTAGAGAGAGGTTTTGCCCAATTCTTTTATTTTGTAAGATACAATGAGTGGCGAAGGAGCATAGCAATGGTGTTGCTCGCAATTGATAGAGGAGATGGAGTAGGAGGGATCCATTGGGCCAATGTTGCACAATGGAGGAAGAGTTATTGTGAATAAATGGCCACATGATGAGATTTTGGTTTTTGGATAGGGTTAGATCAGCACCCCGATCCATAGCTCAACTGGTAGGCTGAGTAAAGATAACCTCGTTTCAACATTGAGGTCTTCGTATCGACTCCCTGGTGCAGGGGCTCAAGTGGGGGGTGGCTAACGTTGTGGGGTGACTATCTGGGGTGGGTGGGTGTACTAACATGGGGTGTGTACTAACCCAAAAAAAAAAAAATCTGAGTGGAGGGTGAGATTTATAGACATTGAGAGTAGTTACTTAGCACAACTACTTTCAAAAGAGAGGAGAAGATGCTGTGTGTAACACAACAATTTATAAGAAGAAAAGTGGTCCACTGTCCATCCGTTCTTCCAGGTCATTTTAGGGGTGAACCCAAAATTTAAGCATATCGAGAGCTCAAGTGGACCATACCACAGGAAACAGTGGGAATAATGGTTTCCATGGTTGAAGCCTTGCTGGTCCTACATTGATGTTCATTTGTCATCCAATCTCTTCATAAGATTACGCATACATGAAGGGAAAACACCAATACGAGCTTGATCCAAAACTTAGGTGGCACCCAAGAATTTTTAAACGGTAGGTAGACGTTCAATTCACACTGTTTCCTGTAGTGTGGTCTAGTTGAGCTTTGAGTATGCTTCATTTCTTGTCTTAAGCTCTAAAATTATCTGGTAAAATGGATGTACAGAGTGTATAAAATACATAAATCACAGTGGACCCCACAGAGTTTACTCAGTACGCAATCGGCTTCCTGGTTCACATGAACTCGATTCCAATTTCCAAGGGACCTCCGATTTTTCCGGGGAGGACTGGCATTGTTGTAATATTCTGCCAAAAGTCTCGTTACTTGTTCAAGGCAATTTAAAACTCGAAGAGATTCCGCTCCGTGTCGCGATGGGCTCGAGCTGCTCTGCACCGCTCGATGAGTACGCCCGAAGCAGAAGAGGAGATTGCCACGTCTTCTACAGCTAAGCCACGTAGGACGTTTAATAGAATCTTCAAAAAGCTTGAAGTTGTCATTTTCTTCCGTCCTCCTGTTTCGCATCTCTCTTCCGCTTTCGCGAGACCGGCCGTCGACTTTTAGAAAATGACGATGATGTCCCTGGTTCTTCAATGGATCCAGTGCACGTCGGGAGCCATTTGGTTCTTTTATCAACGGACCACATCTTCCTTGAATGTGGACCGGACCATATGTGGGTCTTTGAAAAGTATTGGCTGTTTCCGTAAGATAGCACCCCTGATGAGAGTGAACCAGAGTGATTTTCACCTGGTCATTTACATGATTGGGGCCACCTTATGCACGGCTCAGATGTCCCGAACAAAGGGCAGGTAAATGCATGCGAAGGTCTTTCAATTGATGTGATCGTACCAGCACATCGACGATGGACTTCCCAAAATCTTCACCGGTCATTCAAGAGATCCTAACCATCCAATTTTTTTCTATCGAATGAATGGCTAAAAAGAAACTGATCAAAAGCCCCCATTCAACAAGAATAGATAGAGATGGTTATGCTCATTCGACTGACGTTTATTTCCGATATGATTATCCACGGGCCCGTGATTTGCATGGTAGGGATTACACTGCATGCGATGGCCTAAGAAAATGATCATCGGTGGAAGGACTGATCAACTGACAGGCCACCTCGAGAACGGACTGGAATCTTTTACACCTACTTTCCTACAGGGCGCCTTTAAAAAAAGAAGAAGAAAAAAAAAAAGCCTAGCTCTGTGGGGTCCACAACATCGCATATGGTAAATCCACTCCATCGATCAGGTGGGAATCATTATTTGAATGCTGTACTCGGACGACAAGTCCGAACAAAAACCTTATGGGCCACACCAATGGGAACATTGTAAAATGGCTATTAAACCCGCCAAGCCCGCCATGTAGTGAGGATCTTCAACATGTACATGACAAAGATGGACCATAGAAAGAATCGAAAGGAGTTAAAATGACCATAAAGAATCGGCTGGCCGAACCCCTTTGATGACTAGCTGAATTTTGGCCCAAAACCAGTCCAACTCATTGGACAGTTTGTGTCAAAATCGGCCGGCCGAATTAAGCTGGTCAGCTGGTTGAAATACATCGAAGAACGCCTAAACCCGCTAGACAATTTTGGTAGTTTTCGACCTACCAACTGGACCCGTTGATCAGCTGACGCCCAAATCTTGACCGGCCAACAACTCGGGTCAACAGGTCGACAAGTTTTGCAGTTGCTGATTTTGAAGATTTTGTTTCCGACACTGTTTATGACTTTCTTCTTACGTAGCTTAGGGTTTTCTATGGTTTAATGAGTTTATTTAAACTCATTTAATTTTGTTCTTATTCATTCAATCTTGAATATTATTCAATAAAATTTCGGTTTTCTTCTTTTCTCATGAATTCAAGAGTTCTCTCCCTCATGGATTTGAGGAAGTCCGGTTGAGGATTCCCAAAGCTCCATGGATTCAGAGTAGTTATCCAATAAGGGAAACGGTGATCAACCTTACCACGTCTACGACCGCATCAAGTGGTATCAGAGCAAGGAATCCCCTTTGAACGATGGCTTCTAGCGACGACAACGACAACAATCCCATTGATGTTGGTCAAGGGATTCAATATCTTGTAGAGAAGATAGATGCTCTTCAATGATCCAATCATTTGTCCATGTAAGGCTGTAGGTACTCTCGACCGTATTGCGCCATTGTTAAACCCACCCGAAGTTTAAGGTGACGTCCAACCTCCTGTAGCCACTTTGTCGTGCAATCCCATTGCTTGTAAAGTGTTACCGGTGGCAAATCATTAAGCTCCTAGAAAGCTGATAAGCTTTCTATGCATATGCGCACATGCGTGTATGAGCGCATGTGCGAGGTTACAACTTTATTTGGACAGACAGAAATGTTGGAAAGTGAAGCGTAGGGCTTCCCTGAGATAGAAGCTCGAGCGCGGCGCTTTGCGAAGTCCCTTCCGATTGAGGTATCTACTTCCTAGAGATTGAGGTGGTCGGGCGAGCCTTGAGCGAGCATGTTTCAGAGTTATGGTGTATATAAAAATAAAACCACCCTCTATAGTTGCCCTCGACTCTTGTCAAGCTGCGTGTAAGCGTTAGATAGCAATCCGGAGTCTGTCGAGTGTAGCGAAGGCACCCAACAGCCCGCACATGGAGACATGTACGGATCACGCTGACAGAGAATTTCAAGGTAAAAATGATCTTCCTAATTTCAATGGTTTACTTAACATTGAGAATTTTCTCGATTGACTAGCAGATGTGAAGAGGTACTTCGATTATATGGATGTATCGGAAGATAAACAAGTTAAGCTAGTAGCATGTAAGTTGAAATCCAATGCTTTTGCGTGCTGGGAGCAATTACAACTCACACGCGCACGTCAGAACAAACAGCCCATCCGATCATGGTCACGGATGAGATTTTGGTTCGATCTTGATTCCTTCCTAGCAACTATGAGCAGGTGTTGTTCTAGCAATACCAAAATTGCAGGCAGGGGAATTAGACTGTCGCAGAGTACATGACGAAATTTGAAAGATTAGCAACGTGCAATGGTTTAACAGAGATAGATTCATAGAAGGTTGCAAGGTTTGTAGGCGGTCTTTAGCCCACAATCTAGGACCAAGTTCAGATGCATCCGGTTTAGACTTTGGATGAAGCGGTTCAACTAGCAAGCAGGATAGAGACGCATTTGGCAAGGATCCATACGTGTTCCTATCTTTCGACTTGGCCTTCCACAACTTGTCATACAGTAAGATTCGATTGTGTCTAAAGGAAAGGAACCTGTTGGAGGGTGTGCTCATCCTCCAACGACCGTGGGCCGTGACTCAGGGAAACAGTCCTCATAGGCCTCAACGTACAATGCCTACAACCGCAGGTCCAAGCCAAGCTCCAAACCTATATGTTCGGCCAAGGCCGAACAATTGTTTTCGCTGTGGCCAATCGGGCCACTTGTCAAATACTTGCCCTCAATGCCCTTTAGCCAATCTGACCACTAATGATGGGGGGTACTGAAAGAGAGTTAGCGGAAAGAGAGCCGAAGAATGGGGAGTTTGAGCAGGCCATTTAAGAGGAAGTAGAGGGAGCAAAATAGATGACAAAGGATCATGGTAAATCCTTACTTGTGAGGTGGTTATTATATACCCCAAGGAAGAGAATGCATCCATAGAGATACAATATCTTCTGCATGTGGTGCACCATGAATGAGAAAGTTTGTGACGTCGTTATTAACAGTGGTAGCAGCGAGAATATCGTGTCCAAGGTGATAGGTGGACATGTTGTGGGTGTCAACTACGAAACATTCAGCCCTGTGCGCCATTAGTTGGATTAAGAAGGTAAGCAAAACTAAGGTAACTGATCAGTGTTTAATTTTATTTTCGATTGGCTAAAGATATAAAGATAAAGTGCTTTGTGATGTGCTGGGCATGAGGTCTGCCATTTGTTGTTCGATCGACCATGATAGTCAGACCGAGAGACGGCCCATCGCAGGTGAGATAACATTTACATATTCGTCGAGGATGGTATGAAAATGATCTTGGCCCCTATGGCACTGGAGAAGCACCCCAAAGCTTCTAAAGTGGAGGAGAGTTCTCTCCTTACTATGCGGGAGTTTGTAGATGAATAAGAAGAAACTGATGAGGTCTACACCATGGTAGTGAAGGGGGGAGAAACAAAATCTACAAATATCCCTCTGACCGTTAGGCACTTGTTGAATGAATTTCAGGACATTTGGGCTCAGGATCTCCTAGATGGTTTACCGCCCATCAGGTTATGGTTCATCTACGAAAGGGATGTTTTCCAATCGGGACGTACAATAAACTGAAGAATAAGAAGATTGGACCAGTACTGATCCTTCACAAAATCAATGACAATGCATGTGTTGTTGACCTCTTAGATGAGTTCGAGATATCAAGGACGTTCAATGTTGCAGACTTGTACGAGTATCATGAGCCGACAATGAACAAGAACTTGGGTTCGAGTTCTTTTGAAGTGGAGGGGATTGATGTAGAGAGGATCGCCAACATGTACATGAAAAGGATAGACCATAGGAAGGATTGAAAGGAGTTAAAGACCATAAAGAATCGCCAGTTGATAGCCTATTTTGACCAGCCGATGACCCTAGTCGGCCGGTCGAGTCCTGCTGATGACCGGCCAAATTTAAGCCGAAAACTAGTCCAACTCACTGGATAGTTTGTGTCAAAATCGGCTGGCCGAATTAAGTTGGTTGGTCGACCGAAATACATCGAAGAATGGCCCAAACCCGCTGGACAGTTTTGGTAGTTTTCGACTGGTCGACTGGACCTGTTGATCGGCCAACGCCTACATCTCGACCGGCCGACGACTAAAGTCAACAGGTTCCCCAGTTTTGTGTGGAAGTTACCGATTTTGAAGGTTTTTGTTTCTAATTATGTTTAGGACTCTCTTCTTGCGTAGCTTAGGATTTTTTAGGGTTTAATTAGTCTATTTAAACTCGTTTAATTTTGTTGTTATTCATTCAATCTTGATTATTATCCCATAAAACTTCGATTTTCTTCTTTTCTCGTGGATTCGAGAGTTTTCTCCCTCATGGATTCAAAGAAGTCTGGTTGAGGATTCTCGGAGGCTCCATAGATTTAGAGTAGTTATCCAGTAAGGGAGACGGTGATCGACCTTACCACGTATACGCCTGCGTCATCTCACACGTTGTGGCCTGCCTGCTTTTTTATGAGTTTGATTTTGCATGTTCCATTCATCCCAGCGAGTTATACTTGATTAACTGTTTTGATGTTAGAAAGTATGGTGGGTCCAAAATAACATATGGTTGGTATCCTATCTCCATGGGTCCTTGTATTGTGGCCCATACAAGAAGTAGATTTGGGTGAGTTTTGTTTAGTGGGCCTAGAATATAGGATAGAACTTAATTGCAGAGTGGATTCCACACCACACGGTGAGCCCCCACAGACTTGAGTGTTGTAGAGGATTCCAGTCCTCGAGAATGAGCCTAAGTTATAAACCTTGCTAGGCAGTTGCTATAAAATGGGTCTCTCAAAAGAATTGAGGCTATGTGGAAGGCGGGCCCACTTGAGAACTAGATCAATCATGAGCGTCGAAATAGGAGACGATACTGCTGAGTTGGAAGAATAGTCACAAGTGTCATCCATCTATCTCAACTGTTCAACTAGTGGGCCTCATTATGGTTAAACGATGTTTAAAAAATCATACGTTCAAGCACTTAACATTGGCCATCAACTGTTTTCCGTTTCCACTTTAGATGGCTAGGATCATCTGATCTATGCATGTCTTGAATAAATTTTCATCCATTGTTGGTCCTACTGGATGGACAATCCTAATTGAAAAAGATGATCCTACCACCCACAATGTAGCCTCATGGACCTACCACATTCGGGTTCTTCTTACTATAACTAAGACGACATGCACCCTTTGAAGACTCTAAGGGTTAATGACTAATATGACCCTAATGGTTGTTGAATCAACAAAAGGGCGTTAATGTAGTAGAAAGATAAAATTTTGGCCATGGATTACTCTTTAGGACCATTTTGCCCCTCTGCTCCTTTTCAGACAGTACGACAGTTGAGTGACCTGCAAGCTAAAGTCAGTTTCAATCGAATCGAGGGAGTGGGTCCCAACAAAGAGTGAATGGGCATCCCATGCAAGCTTAGATCCATTTATTTGAATCAGCCACCCTTGGAACCTCAGGTGGGGACCTTACTGGATTACTACTTAGCTACTCGGTAGCCCACAAAAGTACTAACACTCTACATTAATTTTGGTCATAATTCCCTCATTACATGAAAAGGTCCCACAAAAACGATCATAACTTCCTCGTTACGTGGGTGATCTTGTACTCGTTAAAATGGCTTTGGAATCATCTCAATTTGGAGACCATTTGATTGCTAAAATGTGGTCCAACAAATTATGGATCGCGATCACGTGTCCCACAAAAATGATCATAACTTGCTCGTTACATGTTCGATTTAGGTGATCTTGTACTCATTGGAAAGCTAATTCAATGAGATTTCAAATAGCTTTGGAACTACCTCATTTGAACACCATTTGATTGGTCAAAAGTGGGTCTAAGTAATTGTGGATCGCACCTGGATCAAGTGTCCCATGACTGCGATCTATGATGCCCATCTGCGAGATATAGTATCTTGTTGTGATCCACATCACCCTGGTGTGATCCAACTTAATCATCTGCTATCCACAGCTTAAATATGTGATCCAAATCTGCCATCTACGATCCACAGTACCCTGTTAAGATCAAACTCTCCCATCTGCAATCCACATTGAGGATCTGTGATCTACAGTGAATTGGACCCACTTTCAAGCTATCAAATGGTCTCCAAATAACACGATTCCAAAGTAATTTGAAAGCTCATTTAATTAGCTTTCCAACAAGTACTTGATCACCCAAATCAGACATGTAACGACGTAGTTATGACTGTTTTCGTTGGACACATTGATCATCCTCGATCCATAGTGTTGATCAACAATCCACAATGACTTAGACCCACTTTTGATTTATCAAATGTTGTCCAAATGAGGTGATTTCAACCCCATTTGAAAAACCATTCAATTAGCCTTTTAACAAGTACTTGATCACCCAAATCAAATATATAACGAGGGAGTTGTTAGTGCACTTTTCTGTGGTATACTAGTGCACTTTGTTTGTCAATTACTTAGGTCAGTAGGTCTAGTGTCGGTTGAGCTTAATGAAGACGAAGACCGAAGACTCAAGTGGCCCGGCTGCATCAAGAAAGAAGAAACAGGTAAATGTGATGCCTTGGTGTGCCTTGCCTTGACCAAAACCTAACCCATAACCTCTTAGATGACTTGGACCAACTAGGTATACCCTTAGTCATCATTATTAGTCTTAGAACTCCATGAAAAACATGATAAATTAGACTAATTAAAGAGGTGGAAGCTGCTGTAAACAAAACAGCTCAAACAGCAGTTTCCGATTGATCTCCGATCAATCGGACGTTGGCTCCGATAGGACTCCGATCAATCGGACAGAAGCTCCGATCAATCGGAAATTGTTCCAGCAAACATTGAAAATCCACTGGACATATTTTCGATCAATCGGACAGCCTTCCGATCCATCAGAAGGGGTCCGTCCGATCAATCGGACCATGTTCCGATCAATCGAAAAATCCTCCAGAGAGTTCTCTAGACTAAATTTCGATCAATCGGACATGTCTCCGATCAATCGGACTGGTTTCCGATCAATCGGACCATATTTTCGATCAATCGGAGATGCACGAATCTGCCCGTTTTTTGACCATTGGAAGAAAATCTATTTAAAAGGGGGATTCGTTTTTTGAGCTAAGAGAGGGGATTTTGAGGAGATAGAAGCCACCATTGCTAGAGATCATTAGAGGCTCTATCCCAAACCTAAAGCAAGTCATTCTCCTTGTGTTTTCATCACAAGCTTGGGCCATTCAATGCCATCTTGAGAATGGACTTGTTCCTCTTGATTCCTAGGGTTTAGACACCTTGATGATAGTTAAATCATTTGTCTAAACACTACCTAGGAGTCCATTTAGGTGCATTCCTCTAGGAAACCCATTTCCTACCATTTGTAGAGGTTTCACCATTCCCTAGCACCTTGGGCATCTCCAATGGAGCATCACATGCAAGGTAGCTGATCTTGGAGCTGAAGCCTTAGCAAAGCAACGGCGTCAACGATCGGGGGAGCACAAGGGGAGCTGATTCGAGCACGGGAGAGCGAGAAGAAGCAACCCAAAGCGGCGCTGAACAAGGGGCTCAATCCGACAAGTAGGTTGTCTTGTTAAGAGTCCATCCACTCAATTCCTTGTGGGAGTTGAGTGTAGAGTTTGTTTGACAAACTCGCCCCGGGGTCGTTAGCCGATCCTTGGCCTATTAGTTGGGCCTAAAATCTAGGGACGTCAGCCGTTCCTTGGCACGTTAGTCGGGCCTAAAACAAAGTCTCCAAGGGGGAGCCACCAACACGGGTGCAAACGTGTAGGTTGGGAGGAACCTATAAACTCCCCGGTTGGGTGGATCCGAGTTAAAACACCTTGGTTGGGAGGAAACAGATTTAAACTCCCCAGTGAATGCCGGTGTGCTCAAAGGGGTTGAGTACTTAAACCAGGAGTGGAGTAGACAAGTAGTCGAACCACTATACATCGTTGTGTTTGTGATTGTTCTTGAGCACGTTTCTCTTTATGCATTATGTTTAATTGATTAATTATGAATGCTTAGTTAGGAATGTATGCTAGGCACTTGATAGGCACATCCACACTCACAAGATGTACTTCGACTACCTCTGTTGACTTGAGCCATTTCTTTGATCAATCCTCTCTAGTCCACTGAGTTGATTAGACTAGGGTGTTAATTGCTTTATCTTTTGCTAGTCTATGAATGTGGACACACTTAGGCTTGGAAGCCGAAGGTAATTTGTCGCTTACGTTAGTTAAATTTGTTAAATCTGATAAGTAGGCGAAAAGAATTTGAAAAAGGTCCTAATAACCCCTCCTATAGGTTAGCCTAATTCTAGTTGCTCCTCAAGCTTCCGCATGCGTATGCGTAGGGTGTCGTGTTAGGCTACCCGACGCAATTTCAGGAGTTATGATTGTTTTCGTGGGACAGAGTGATCATCAACGATCCACAGTCACTTGGACCCACTTTTGAGCTATCAAATGGTGTCCAAATGAGGCAATTTTAAATCCATTTGAAATCTCATTCAATTATCTTTTCAATAAGTACTTGATCACCCAAATTAGACATATAACGAGGGAATTATGATCATTTTCGTATGACACAATGATCATCAACAATCCACAGTGTTGACTACGATCCATAGTGTTGATCAGTGATCCACAGTGACTTGAACCCACTTTTCAAATGGAGTCTAAATGAGGTGATTCTAAAACTATCTAAAATTTCATTCAATTATCTTTCCACCAAGTACTTGATCATCTAAATCGGACATGTAACGAGAGAGTTATAACCGTTTTCGTGGGGACACAGTGATCATTGGCGATCAACAGTATTGATCTGTAATCCATAGTGACTTAGACCCACTTTTGAGCTATTAAATGGAGTCCAAATGAAGTGATTCTAAGGCCATTTGAAAGATCATTCAATTATCTTTCCAACAAGTACTTGATCATCCAAATTAGACATGTAATGAGGGAGTTATGATCATTTTTGTGAGATATAGTGATCATTAGCGATCCACAGTATTGATCAGCAATCTACAGTGACTTATATCCATGTTTGAGCTATCAAATGGTGTCCAAATGAGATGATTCCAAATTCATTTGAAATTTCATTCAAATAGATTTTCAAGAAGTACTTGATCACCTAAATCAGACATGTAACAAGAAAATTATGGCCATTTTTGTGGTACATAGTGATCATTAGCGTTCCACAATATTAATCAGTGATCCATAGTCACTTGGACCTACTTTTGAGCTATTAGTGTCCAAATGAAATGATTCTAAATCCATTTGAAATTTCATTCAATTAACTTTCCAACAAGTACTTGATCACTCAAATCGGACATGTAAAGAGGGAGTTATGACCGTTTTCGTGGGACATGTGATTCAGGTGTGATTCACAGTTTTCATCTGCGATCCATAGTTACTTGGACCCACTTTTGAGCAATCAAATGGTTCCAAATGAGGTAATTCCAAAGTCATTTGAAAGCTCATTCAATTAGCTTTCCAACGAGTACAAGATCACCCAAATTAGACATGTAGCGAGGGAGTTATCACTAGTTTTCGTGGGACACGTGGTCCAGGTACGATCCTCAGTTTTTATTTGCAATCCATAGTTACTTGGACCCACTTTTAAAGAATCAAATGGTGTTCAAATGAGGTGATTCCAATGCCATTTGAAATCTCATTCAATTAGATTTCCAACGAGTATAAGATCACCCAAATTGGACATGTAACAAGGGAGTTATGACCATTTTCGTAAGACACGTGATCCAGCTACGATCTACAGTTTTCATATGCAATCCACATTTACTTGGACCTACTTTTGAGCAATGAAATGGTTTCCAAATGATGTGATTTCAAAGCCATTTGAAAGCTCATTCAATTATCACCCAAATCGAACATGTAACAAGGGAGTTATGATCATTTTCGTGGGGCATTTTTATATAATAAGGGAGTTATGACCGGAATTAATGTAGATTGCTGGTACTTTTGTGGGCCACTAAGTGGCTGCATGGTAATCCGGTAAGTATTCACCCTGAGGTTTTAAGGGTGGTCGGTTCAAATGAACAGATCTGATCTTGCATGTGAGGCTCATTCACTCTTTGTTGGGACTCACTCTTCGATTCAGTCGAAACCGACTTTAACTTGCGGGTCACTCGACTATCGTATTGTCTAAAAATGAGCAAAGGGGTAAAATGGTTTGAAAAATCTAGTGAACATTGCCTGAAGGCTAAAATTTTATCTTCTTGCTACAGAAACACTCTTTTATTGACCAGGTCAACAATTAGGGACAATTTAGTCATTAACCTAAACTAGACAAATTTATTTAATGCGATGAACGGCAGCGGATTAGGTGAGATCCACCGAGGTAGTTGGGACCCTGACTTGTGGGGCTCATTGTGATGTATGTGACTACATCCACGCAGTCCATCTATCTAGAAAGCTTATTTTAGAGCATGATCCAAAAAAATGAAGCAGTTCCAAATCCCATAAGGACCATAGTACAGGAAACAGTGGTGATTTACAATTAAAAACTTCTTGCTGGCCACAAAAACTTTGGATCAATATAATATTTGTGTCCAAGATAATATTTGTGTGGTCTCTTCGTCCAGGTGTTTGTGAACTTATCAGCAGGTTGGATGGCAAATAAAAATTCCAGTGGAATCCAAGAAGTTTTTAACGGCGGGGATTCAATCACAACTGTTTCCTGTGGTGTGGTCCACCTAAGCTTTGAGTCAGCGTCATTTTTGGGATCATGCCTTAAAATGAGCATTCAAAATGGTTGGACAGTGTGGATTTAAGGCACACACATCACTGTGAGCCCAACACTTGGGGGTCCCACCCACCTAAGTCGAGCCGGGGTCTCACCTAATCCGCTCGCGTAATGGGCTGATGGGGAGTCATGTCCACAATATTTTAAAATTTTGGAAATGGTTTGGAGTGGTTTGCACGCCCACGATCACCTCCACCAGGGGCACACGTGCCAAACTGGCAAGCGTGCAAGCATCTGATCAGTTCATGAAGTGGGCACTCATCAGGATGGCCACAGTCGAGTCCATTCACCACGATGCCCATTACAACCCAAAAAAGAATGGATTCTGATTAAAAAGAAAAGGAAAGAAGAGAAATTCAGGTGTTTATATGCCATCTAATCCATTCATCTAATGTCCCTCATAAGGAGGAAAGAATTTACCCAAAAATCTTAGTATCTCAACATTCAGGTGGGCCATACCATGTGATGGGCGGAATGGACCTCATGCACAATCGAGCTATGTGTGCGAGTGTTTTTCTAATTTCCCCGCTTGTGAGTATTACTAGGGGTGGCAATGGGTGTTTGAATCGGCGCCTCAAAGCTTCAACAATATCTGTCGTAGCAGATTTCACGACAGAGTTCTCTGGACGTTGTCCAACAGGTCAAGGGTCCTCAACCGGTAGGCGGTGCAGTACGACTGGCTGGCAGTTTTTTTATTTCGAGTTGGTTTTTTACCTAAAATCGGATTGCCTTCTTATATGTGTTGATTGTTGTTTTGTGATTGCCATTGTGGTTTGCCTTATTTGATTCGCTTCCGCTGCCGGGATTCCCAACAAAGGGTTGGGTTGTTCCGGGTGTCAGGTATGACTAGCCTACCCTGCTTCAAAGATGGGTTTTGGGCTACATTAAATGGGCAGCAGGTTGGGCTCGGGCTAGAAAATGTGACCCATTGAAGTGAAGTGGTTGGGTTGAACCCACCCCAGGGTCATGTAGGTTATCAAGTGGTTGGGCGACAAAACTGGACCAGCCCTGGCCCAAAATCGGAAACAAGCTAAAAGAAGTGGGGCATAATCACATAAAGATGATGCATGCATTTAGTTTATGTATATCCAATAACTGGGCAACGCTGGGCATGCCTTTGACCCATATTTCCTTCTTAAACATCAGATGGGTCTTTCTGGGTCAGGTCGGTTTAGGTCGAGCTCTACCTGCTTGCAACTAAATGAGTTGGGTTGGTCAGGCCCGGTTAGTGCGTCGGGTATGGGCAAGAATTCGTAACCCATTTAGTAAATGGGTCAGGCTTGGGCTGACCCTGACCCTACAAAATCGCCACCCCTACCAAGACCGTTAACATTGGAGTCACACGATCAATTGTTCCACAAATACAATCAAGAACTGCAGCATTTCAAGCATAAGAGGCTATCGAAGAATCTACGAAAACCTCGATGTCTTATATGCCAAAGGGACAAGAAGCTTACATATATGAAGATACCAGAGCTCCACATTGCAGAAATGCATTTAGTTGTTTTGAGTGCATAGATGAACTTGGGGTGGGTCGAACCTCATGAGCCGGCGGTTAAGACCCACATCCTGCAGTGACGAGTTCATGGACTTGATGTCTCAGTTCCCCATTCCTTCCTTCTCCATCCTATCCATTTACTTCAAGGACTCTCTGACTTGGACAGCTCTGGAGAGTGCAAAGGGAACACTGCTCTGTTCTGCCTGAACAACTGTGAGGAAGAATTCCCTATTTCTTGCAGTGGCAAGCGCTTCGGGACGGTCCCACAGGAGCGGACTCTCCTCTTCTCATCCTTCTCTTCATTTCTCTTGCTGCTTTGAGCATTCTCCTTCAAGCGACAAATCAAAACTCGCTTCTCCTTCTCCTTTTGTAAATCTGATGATCTGCGTGCTGGGTCTGTGTTCCGAATATCTGGCTGGTGCTTTCGGCGAGGATCTGTTGATAGGTTCAGTCTTCAACCTTTCGAGCTCGAGCTCAGTTCGGAGCTCGGAGATTTGCTTCTGCAATTGAGTTACCTTGTTCTCTGAAGAAATTGCTTTCTGTCTCCAGTCATGCATCTGAAATGACATATATTGCAGTTGGGAACGATTGCAGGAAGAGACTTGTGTAGGTTTTAAAGTAGAAAATGAAATGAAGGGAAACGGTCACTCCCAGAGTCATAGAGAAATCTTGCAGCAAGGGACTCTTATCACTGTCTGATATGGAGTGGGCCTCTTCTAATCCCACCATTCGTTAAAATTCCAATGGAAGTGGGGGCCACTTGATAGGATAACGACTATATTCAACCACACCAAAATTTCATACTGGCAACTCACAACAGGTGATTCCTTCTGGGAATGGGCTGGCAATCTTTCTTTCTTTATTTTCTACAGAGAGATGATCCAGCATACATAGTTACATTAGAGAGTTTCACCCTCGTCCAATCTCAATAAGATGGTCATCAGGTGTGTGGGATGCCACCACCACCACCACCACCACCCAACAATCCAATGAGATTGGACGGCTGTGAAAATTTCAGACCTTTCTCTGAGGGTCAACTAGTGAATTTTAGAAAGGGATTTAGTCTCAAGGTAGGCCTAACTTTTTGTATGGCATCTAATGGGTGGAGTGGAATTCAAGTACTTATTATGGTGGGCCAGGTACAAAATCAAGGGTAGACATCTCTCCCAACTGTTTACTTTGGTGTGGCCCATCTGAATCACAGGTCAGCCTGATCTTTTGGCCCTGGATCTAATATAAGATGACACATCTAATGATAGGAGTGGATTTTAGGCGCTGTAAAAAATCAAGAGCCGCAGATTTGCATATGAAGGTATGGTAGTTTGTATATGAAACGGGGTTTGTGGGGCCATCATGTGGTTTGTATAGTGAAACGGGACAGCCTCAAAAATCAGATGGATCCAACCATTAGATGCACCCCACGAGAGTGTGGAGTTTTTTTTTATTGTTTATTCAACGTTTTCTATGGTTTGCCCTCACTTGTCTGTTAGCATCTCTGTTTACACGCGCACAATAAGGAAATAAGAGATTGAATGTCTTACAGCAATTTGGAGAGTTTGAAGCTTGTCGTCGGATTCGAGGGCCCGATCTTCCCAGAAGTCCCTGGAAGACTGCAATTCTTCCATCTCTTCTCTCACTTTCCCCAGCATTCCTTGCATCTCAGACCACTGCTCTGTCTCTGCTCGCACGTCCTCCACTATCTTCCTCAATGTCGCCTTACACTGCCCCGAGCACGCTTCCTGCTCCATAACAATACCCAGTTCAGTACAGAAAGCAGCACCACCCTAAAATGGACTGCCGCAAGTGGGCCATACGTGGTGATCTGGCCTCAATACCGTGGAAGGTATGGTAGTTTATTTGCGTGGGACCCACCGGATAATCCGCTTAGCAAAAGGTAGGTTGGATAATCCAGACGGTAGGCAGACAGAGTATCAAATAACTCCATTCATAGGGAGGGGGCGCATTTTAGTATTTTAATATTTTTTCAGAGGATCGCCCAAGTGCACCCGCGGCGAGCAGGAACCGGAATCGCCTGCAACACCAGTTCCAAGCAGCCGCGTAAGATAACCAAGGTATGTGGGGCCCACCTTATGGTATATGTAAACTGGTGAGCCCCCACAGACCTTGATATACGAAAAAAAAAAAAAAAAATTCATCAAGGTGGGCCCCACACGGTAAGGGTAGCACCTAACTTTCTAAACAACGCTCCATTGCTCTCAGAGCACTATAAAAAACAGTGCTGCAATGCAAATACGAGTCATTTGATCAACGGTATTTTATATGGACGGTCAAGATTACTTATACAAAATAGGTCCAATCATTAATTTAATCAATCTAATTGTTAGGGCCCATTATGAATTACTTATGATACTAAAGAATCTTTTTTTTTTTTGTGTGGCAATGTAACCATCCCATCCTTGGCTTAAAAATGAATGGCTGTAGAGAATAAGGCCAAATCAAAGATAGATTGGATTATCCAAAAAGTGCAACTTTAGTCTAACAGCCTATAAAATGTATTCTAAACTTAATGGACAGTTGAGATTGATCTATTGAATTGTCCAAGTGTACCGATGCAACCAGGCGCACTGTAACTTATAGTGCTCCAATAGCAATGGATCATTTCTCTATTTTCTTTATGCGCCGGTTGTTTTGCCGTAAATGACGGTAAATGCACGCAAACAAATGTAAGAAAGCGGTTATTGTCATTTACCTTCATTTGATAAGAACATGTATTTCCTCAGGGTAAAAAGCTTTTGAAAATGATGGATAATGCATTCATGGGCTCCATTGTAATGTTTGTGATGCAACCACGCCATCCATCCAATTTACTGAAACATTTTAAAAGATGACCCCAAAATTAAGGTAGATCTGAAGCTCAAGTGGCCCCACCATAAGAAATTATAATTGTCAAAGATTTTTAATGGTAGGCACTCAACCCATTATTTCATGTGGCATAGTTTACTAGGGCTTTAAATTTGCCTTAATTTTGGGTTCATGCCCTAAAATCACTTTGTAAAATGGATGAACGAGTGGATAAGCCACATGTATGGATACTCTGCCTCACATGAAATTCAAACCCCCCTCAATTTTAATATACAAAATTTAACTTATTATTGTAAACTTTGAAAAACTCACTCGAAATTACATTATAAATAATCATTACTACCCATTTACTAATATTTATAGGGTGTAAATGTAAAACAAACAGGTCCACTTAAACTATATGATTAAACTAATAATTAAAACTCCTATATAAGCCACACATATGCCAGCATTGCACAGGTGAAAGATCTAATCCATCCATCAGATTGGCCAGGCCTTTTACATAATTCTCCCCACCAAAAACAAAACTGGTCCAATCAGTATTCAAAGTTCTCAATAGCTGGCCCACCTCGCCAGTGGATAAATCTGATTCGTCAACTAGGACATCAATACAACGGTGCAGTTCTGATGGATGGATTGGATCTTGGACCTATCATGCCATGCTGGTACATGAGCTTTAACGCACATGCGAATATGCGATTAGGGTTAACAAAGCTCAGACTCGTAATACCATAATTACAGTAATTTAATAGTGTATTTAATTACTGTTATCGCTAATTATTACTTTAGCTAAGTTGGATTAGTTAATTAGCTTATTGATTAGCAAAATAATTCCCATTATAACACGATCCATCATGTATGTGCGGTGAGTGACTGGACGCGAGTTTTCCGTAGTTCGTTGTGTCCTGGAGTTCCTGCAACGCAAAGCTCTGTTGGGCCCACCGCTATGTCCATGTGAAATCCATTCCGTCCATCAGTTTCAAAGGCTTATGCTAAGATAAGATCTCAAAAATGAGAAAGATCCAAGACTCAGGTGGGCCATTCCAAAAGAAACATTGGGGATGGCAGGCGTTTAATCACCCACTGTTCCTGTGTAAAGAATCTCTCTGCTCAAAAGATCCAAACGATCGGGTCAAACTTCAGCACCCAATCTACTGACCATCACCATCTATGGTGGGGCCCACCTGATGGATGGGTACGGATTACAGTACATTGCTCGTCCACGCCTTAGACATAAAGACATCTCTCAAACCCGGCGCGGGTTAAAGGAGGCAGGTGCAGCAGCAGTGGCAGGCAACTGCCGGGCCATGCGCATGTTAGCGGCAGGAGGGCTAAAATGCGCCCGGAGTCGCCATTTACTCCGGCGCCGCGAGCTTTCAAAACGGATCCCCCGCTGCTCGCCATCTGGGAATCACGGCCTTGCGAAGTACCAAACAAGTACCCTGCCATAAACACCCTAGCGCATTTTAGCAAATTCGTCTAATCCTTTTCCATTCTTAAAGACGGACCGAATGTTCGAGGTCCCCGTCAGTACGGCGCCAACCACAGTTCGTCTAAGACCAGCGGCTCACCATATCATTCCCGTTTCCATTTTCTTTATCACATCGCGACTGAGGATCACCCACATGTATCGCTCACTAGGCCCCACTTGCTGAGAAAGGTTGATCCGAACCGTCCATATTATGGATGCTAATCTATACGAGAAACCATACCGAAGTTATGCTTAACGGTGATTCTGAGCATCCTACTGAAAATATCATTTTCAATGGTCCACGTACAAGTTCACAAATCAAAGGTCAGGATCTTATTTGAAGCGTGATTATTGTACCATGGCTCATTTATGTAGCCACCGAGAAGATGGACGGTCCAGATGAGACTATCTCAGCAAGTGGGAAGTGGGCCTCAAGGAGCAACACATACTGGTAATCCTGATTCGTAATACAGAGAGCTATTTTTAATTTTAGTATCTTGCCTGTTGTCGTTTTGCAGCTTCCGGAAATTCGATTCTCCTGGAAGTGGAAGCAGAGCTGGCGGCCGAACTGCTACTCGAGAGCATCGAAGAACCGTACTCCTCCATCCTCTCCAACATCCCTTTCGACAGTCCTTCCATCTTCCTCCGCAGCATTTCCACCTTCAATGAAAGAAAAAAGAGGAAAAAAAGAGTAGAAAAAAGTGGTGGATCTTTCAAAATCTTGGGTCACAAAATATCATTTCCTAAAGAAAATCGGAATCCAATAACAGAGAGGAATTAGAAGCATTCTCAGAACGGTAAAAGGAAGAAGAAGAATGGAAAAAATAAGCAACGGAATGGAAAGTGGAAGCTTCGAGAATCTATTCTCTTCTTACATCTGCAAACCGGATTTTCCGATCCGTTACGAAACTCTTCTCGAGTCTGCAAGAGCTCTCGATCCTCAGACTAGCCTCCGCCATCTCTCTAATCTCCCTCACGCATCTCTTTTCCTCTGCGACGCCTTCGATCTTCTCGAGCTTTCGACGGAGAACCGATGCCTGCCTGTCGAAATTGCCACATTTTCGATGCTCGAATCTAACTCCAGAGCTTCTCTGTAGCTCCTCCAGCTTCTCTTCCAGATCCTCGATCTCCTCTTCCAGCAGTAGACCAAGATCTTTCTCGTCGTAAATCTTCTTCCGCCCCTAAAATGCAAGAAAAAACGAGACGATTTATACAATCTGTTACGAAATCGAACGGAAAAAAGGGAATAAAATGGAAAACCCGGCACGAACCGAGACAAGTGTTTCTACAGCGGACTGCAAAGTCCTTTCCGTCTGCAACCGATTCCGTTCCAGCTTCTTCAGAGCAATCTCTCTTTCCATCCGCAGGAAATTGCATTCCGCTCGGAGGAACTCGGCCTGGAACTTCCATTTCTCGTCTTCGAAATCCGCATCGTTCCGGCGATTTTCTTCACCATTTCCGACTCGGTCTCTCCGTTCTGAGTCTGCAGAGTTCAAGAGAACGATCGGAACCGTGCGAGAGAAGATGCGCTCCTGGTCGAAGAGCGCTTCGAGCTTTCCTCGGCTGTCGCGGCGGGAATCCGGCTCAATGAACGCCGGTTTCAGAGCCGGCGGTTTGACCGTTTTGGAGCGTCTGGTCCGTCTCGGGAGGTGGAGGATTCTAGGGGTTGGAGGAGGAGGCGGATGCCATTTCGGTTTTCTCACAGACATGTTCTCTTTCTTCTCTTCCCTTCTCCTTATCCTTCTTCCTTCCGTTAGTATTTTAAATGAAGAAAATGAGGTTTGGGGATTTTGATGGATTTGAAATGATGGTGGTTTTTTGTTAACGGATAGGAGAGGGGCAGAGATGGGATAAGAGAAAAGAGAATTGAGGACGTAGGCGTGCTTCTCGTTTTCTGTAAAAGGAGATTTAAATGAGCTTTCCTTTCTATTTTATTTTTTTGAAAATTTGAAGATGCTTTTGGACTAAAATGCCCCCGAGTTTTCAAACAATGGCTAAAATGAGATGGAATGATTAATATTCGCAGGGTTGGTGGGTAATCTTGGGTGTAAATTAGGTGGAGTTGATGTTCTGTCTCCGCCGTACATGTGGCGAAAATGCATGGCGATTTGATGGTTTGTTATCGTGGGCCACCTTTTTTGTAACGGTCATTACCAGCAGTGGAATCCGATCAGCCGACTACTGGAAGGAATGGTTAGATCAACGGTTTACATTCAGCCAACAAAACCAACTTACCTCATGTGAGCTTCCCATGAGATCGAGCCCTGCGGTCCCACCTTGATGTGCACGGACATTTACGCGGTGCATTTGGTGGGTCCCTTTTAGGTTATGGTATGTCCAAAAAAATCAGCCATATCCATAACCATAACTCAGGTGGGCCACATCATCTGAAATCTTAAACATTTGAAATTACTTGGTGGAGTTCACTCGTGTTTTGGAATGGCTTGATATTTGGTGGGGCCATTTATTCAAGTGGGACACACAATGGATGAGCTGGACAAGGGAAATGCTCACATGCAATTACTTGGGCGATAAGTTGACGATGATAGCTCCCCACCTATTGAGTAGACAGAGATAATTTTTTCACAAGGTGATGTCACAGGCACATGTCCGTTGGATGGATGGATGGCAACTTATTTTCCAAATGGCTGGAAATGAACATCGTTCTAAGAAAGATAGCAGGGATTGTTATTTTAAAGTCCTTGGTATACACTGATACACCATCCTTTAAAGTAAATGGTTATTTGACGAAGCAATAAAAGATGTTAAGTATTTGAATCCAGAGGTAGCAAATGTGGCTCTGTAATATATTCAACACATGACAAGGACACGATTGGTAAGCGTATCCGGCAACTAGACATATATTCAATATATTCACAAAAATTAATACATGTGATATCCCAATTAACTTTAATATCTCAAGTTAGGGTACATATACGAAATTTAATAGAATGATTGTAACGATCCTATAGAAATATTATATACTTCAGCAAAAAATGAAAAATATTTTTCAAGCCTTCAATAGGCAACAAATGTAAGGATCTTAGACATAACCCGTAAATGTTTTTAAACTGTTCATTTAGATGGCCAATGGTTTGAATCATTTTTTTAGAGTGATTTTAGTGATGTAACCGCATAATTGAATTGTTTGAGAGTATTATTAGTGTGTGGCAGATATGTGAATAGTCACACCTTTATTTACACATGCAAGTCTCCTAAGGAGCTCAAAAAGGCATTTCACTCCCATTTACTTCCAAATCCTCTCTAGGAGAGAGGATTTCATTTGCTAGGACATTTACTCTTATTTCATTTCACTCACGCGCATTTACTTTATTCTAAACGCACCTCAAATATTACTTATCTACATTGACTCCCAATTCCACCCATTTACCTCCATTTATTCTCATCCAAATGGCCCATTCAGCGATGGGCCAACACTCTAGAAAGTTGTGAGCCAAATGTTGCACAATCTTCTAATGCATGGAAAAGCATTTAGGCCATGCCATAACATTAAACTAATGAACGACCTTGATCTCACGGAAGTGTCCAATTGTAGAAAATAAACCACATTAACTGGACAATCTAACCATGTAAAAATTGGCATATTAAAATCACAAACAGTATTTTGGTGATTTTGGTCCACCATTTTTCATGTAGCAGTTAAGGTTGTCCAATAATTGTGATTTGAGGTCTATGATCAATTAATGATCATTCCTACGAATGGTTAGATCATCATACATGAGCCACTTGTGTTGTACTCAAAGTGGTCACATGGAAATTCCATGCTTTTAGAACAACTAGATCTCCTCTTACTGTTGAAACCCTCCAGAATGCCACAATGTGCTGTGTTAGGAAAAGTATGCAAGTAGGGTCATCCAGTACTCATTAAGATAGTTAATCATGTGGACTGCAATTCAAAGATGACCCAAATCATAGTCAAATTCATGTCGTTTCTAAATATAAATTAATCCCCTAGTAATGTAACATTGAGGCTATGTTTCCAGATAACTGATACAAAAATATAGATGTTGAGGAAGGATCACCACACGATCTTCACTTAGAAAAGAGTATACTATATAGAAAAAAGTATACTACAAGGCCCTTAAAAAGATGCTGCGCGTTGGGAAAGAAAGGAGTTTCAAAAGAATATATGGATATAATTAATAATATGCCTGAAAAAGCAGTAACAAGTGTGAGGACTAGCAACAGAGAGGTTAATGATTTTAAATTACCATAAACTTACACCAAGGGTAGGCAATTAGCCCATCTCCCTTTGCATTGGCTATGAACAAGTTAAATATTGGGCATTTATTCAAAGAAGTCTCTTGGTTTATTGTAACCAGCTGAAACTTAAATTGTTTGAAACGAAACTTTGTGTGAGCCCACATCTATGGGGTCTACCACCTGTATATATATGAGTGTGTTGCTTGCAGGTTCAGACCTTGGACATGGTCCGTTGATCGAGGTGAACCAAAGAGATCTAAAATGGGCCACCTTGTAGACCCCTGACCGTGGAAACCATTCCAAGGGCCACCATGATGTTTATTTTCCATCCAACCTCTGATTATGGCAAGATCCCTAACCTTTAAATATATTTTCTGCAACACACATTCTATATAAAAAAGAAAAAAAGAAAAAAAAAATCTCTCCACAGCAAGTTGGATTTGGAGTGCGGAAATTTAGTGAGCTCATTAACCAAGTCTAATACTTGGCAATGTAGGCTAGAGCAACTTGGAAATGATACTCAGGAAGTTTGAGAGACCGAATGTTGATTGCAAGATGTCACATCTATGCCATTCGTAGATGATTCAGGTTTGATTAATGAGAAAAGGGATGGAGTATAACACCAAAAAAAAAAAGGGTATGAAGAGATGCTTTAAAATATAAAGGTTCTAAGAAAAAAAGTATATGAATGCTATTTTAGTAATATGGGGAGTGAAATGAGGAATTTAGTCAAAATTGCTGACTAATAAATACCTCAAAGTGACTGTTATACTCAGAGAATTAGAACTGAGTGGATGAAGTGGAGATGTACATAACTAGTAAGACTAGCCATGCTTTTATGAGATAGGGTGTTAGGTGTAGTTAAGGATCAATTGGTTGCCTTAGTGGTAGACTCACAAAAGTTTTAATATGAGGTTATGGGTTTCAAGTACCCATTGCAGTGAAATTTCACTATGGTGTGAGTGTATGTAGGGGTGTAAGTGCATGCTTAAAAAAGAAAGAAAGAGAAAAACATAACTAATATGATGATATTGACATGGGTGAGTGTTAAAAACAAAAATAGATAAAGAGTTATAAATAAATGCACTAAAGAGAACATAAAAATAATATCAACGAATAATACGAAGAGTAGGCTTAGGGATTATTGGGACACACTTCAGAAAATGGGGTTTTTCGAAAAGGACTTTTATGCCTTCTCTCTCAACTTATCGAGCAATGACACAAACCAATTCGTTTGGTTTCTATCAATTCAGTTTCTTAGCACATATTTTGTCATTTGGTTGCCGTCCACCTTTTGATGCCTATTGTGCAAAGCTGGAGATGAAATATGATTTGCAAAGAGCATCCAAATACACAACATAAGTTGAAATTTGGTATAAAATGTTATTAAACTGACGGGCGCATCCAAACAAGCCCTTACATGGTTTGACCAAGTATACTAGAGACAAAGAACTAAACCCGTTAAAAATGAATTGCTTGAATAAAGATCTAAAATAAAAGGAAGAAAGTCCAAAAGAATGTGGGTGATGGTAATAAAAAATAAGTTTAAATATTCATGATTTTACGGAAGATTTGAAGCTTGACAAGGTGGAATGGCCGGACAAAATTCATGTAAGCTAACCTAATATTAGTCGGATAAGGTTTAGATGATGAAGATGGCCATGACCTTGTTAAGGTACTAATGAATCAGTAATGGATCATAACTCTCACAATCCGAACCTAGGTTCATTTTGATTGGTGATATTTGCTAACATGGCCCACTTGACTGGTTTTATTTGTGACTGTGGTCCACCGTAGGATTGCACTTTCAAAAATTTGTCCCGCGTAAAATGCATACCTAGTACTTCAATGGTTCCATTTATTAATCTCAGGAAATGACTCCCCCATTAATATCTGCACCTACATTTTTCTAATTTTGGAACAGGTGTGGATCAAAACAGTTCAAAACGGCCAAATATAAAATGGGTCATACCGGGTCCAAAAAATATATCCTGACCCTTTAAACCGGACCTTGTACGTCAGGTACCGGCGGATCCGGGTCTCCGTTGACAGCCCAATTCTTGCCATTGGTCAACACCTCACCTTTCAAATATACTTTACACGTGTGGCCCACACGCTGATTGAACTGGGCTTTACTTGTCGGACACAACGTATATCGGTGGTATCATCTGATGAATGGCTCTGATCTCTCACGCATCTTCATACCATCGTGTGAGGATTCCACCTAACGGACCCGAATCGTCGACAACACCTGTTCTACGCCGCGCGTGAAATGCTCAAGTTTTTTGGGTAGACCATGCTATACATGTTAAATCCGGTCCGTCCATCAGGTGATAACCGTTATATTAACCGTACATGCAAAAGATAAGCTCGATCTAAAACTCAGATGAGAAAGTCCAATGGAAACAGGTAGACGTGTGACAAAAACATCTAAGTTCATGAGTTGTTGCCCACATGAGTATCAGATAAAGCTGATTTGTGCATATTCCCTTTATCCTGATGATTCCAACCTCATGTACCGTCTTGATGAAAGATACGAACCATGGTGGCCCCAAACACAAACCTACGGTTGGCGTTACATCTCTGTTTTTCAATGTAGTGTGGACCATCTGAGTTGTGGATATGAATTATTTTAATACCAGTTAGACTTATACCGTTGATCCTACGTGATGGATTGAGTGGATTTAACATATGAAACATGGGTGGGCACCAAAGAGCTTTGATGTTTTCTAATACAGGTGAGGTGCTGTAGAGGATCCGTTCCCTACGTAATTCTCATGATACTCGTGAATCGTAATAGAGATAAGAGGGGAAGGTGGCTCGAGTCTACTTGAACCTACAATAGGTGGGTGGACTGGCAGGGCGCGGCTTCGGGATCCACCGATGTGCGTGTGATGCCTGACTGTGGGCCCCACCTTGATGTATGTGACTACATCCACTCCGTCCATCTGTATTGAAAACTCATTTTAGGGCATGATCCAAAAAACGAAGCAGATTCAAGTCTCAGATGGACTAAAGTACAGGAAACAGTAGTAAATTGACCATTAAAAACTTCTTGTTGGCCATAAAACCTTTCGATCAAAATAAAACTTGTGTAGTATCTTCATGTAGGTCTTTGTGACCTTATCAACGGGTTGGATGGCAAATAAACATTCCAGTGGATTCCATGAAGTTTTTAATGGTAGGGATTCAATCACGACTGTTTCCTGTGGTGTGGTCCACCTAAGATTCGGGAATGCTTCATGTTTTGGATCATGCCTCTAAAATGAGCTTTGAAAATGGCTGGACTGTGTGGATTTAAGGCACATACATCACTGTGAGCCCCACAGTCAAGGGTCTCACCCACCTCGGTGGATGCGGGGTTTCATCTAATCCGCTCCCGGACTAGCACCGGTCGCCGGTCGGAAGATCCTATCCATCCAAGTGTTTGCCTTCGTCTAATTCGGTAGTATTAAAACCGATGGAATGCATCATCTTATTCGGTAATAATTAAAAAGGTGGGCCATCCATGGCAATGCTCCATAGATGATCGGTCCTAATCCATCTACCTTGCCACGTGTACAGAGAATATCGACTTAGACCTCTATCATCTCCCACACCATCCCTACACGTGAAACTCTCAGAGCCACTTCCCGATAGGTGACGTGGCATGCATCTAGGCCAGAACAATGAAACGTGGCAGAAAGGATTTCGAAATCTCGTGAGTCGTGTGAATCATTATATTATCAATTTATGGCAGACGATGAGTTACTTCAAGGTACTGTCTTCTCTAGTTCTGGGGTCCTTATTTTGGTTTTTGCGAAATTATCGTACAATACGGTGTATGTTAACTCAACATACAACATTTCAATTTCCAGATTATTTATTACTTTTTAAATCAAATCCGATCCGTTAAAACGATTAAAAAAATCATAGAGATCACTTGAGAAAAAAAGTAGGATGACCCATTTGTTAGATAATCTATAAAGATTAAATCAGTGTTCATCAAACGGTATAAGTAACAAATGCGTTTGACCAACCTGATTAGTGAATTGATCTATTATCATTGTACGGTACACTATTTTAACGGCTAGGATTTTCCACCGAAGTGAAGGATAAGTGAAAAGTACAAATGTTGTATGTCAACTTAACACACAAGGTTGTCTTGATCATTTCGTTTTTTAATCCGTGCGTGCCGTTGAAGGTGGTTCGTTCGTTATTATTTATCATTTATCTGACCTGGCAAATCATGCCCCAGTCGTGCACGTATTGACTCACCAGAACGGACGCGTATTGCGGATTAGGTGTTACCCTAACCGTGTGGGGTTTGATGTATTTTTTTTTTTTTTGTGTATCCACGCCGTCCATTTATTTTTCTACCTCATTTTAGTGGGTGATCCTAAAAATTGAACATATCCAAATAACAGGTAGACTACACAACATGAAAAAGTGGTGAATGGCCATTTAGAACTTTTTGTGAGCCAAAAAAGTTTTGGATAAAGCTGATCTTTGTATTTTTCCCTTCATCCAAGTCTTCTTGCAAGTCTTCTTGACATTATCAGCAGGTTAGATGGCAAATAAACATCCCTTTGGAAGCTTTTAATGATAGGACGTTAAATCACAACTGTTTACGTGGTGTGGTCCACCTGAAATTTTGATCTGCTTAATTTTGGGGACCACGTCCTAAACTTAGCTGTAGAAACTGATGAAAGGCTTGGATTAAAAAATAATAATATTAATGTGGGCCCTACGAAAGGGTAACACCTAGTCCGCAGCAGTTACAGCGGTCAGAAGATGGATGGGATCCACATTAATGTTTGTGAGAAATCCACTCCGTCCATCCATTATTCCAGCTCATGTTATAACGTGATCCAAAAAATGAGGTGGATGTAAAACTCAAGTGGGCCACACGATAAGGAAAAAATCAAAATCACGACAGTTGAAACTTTTCTGTGATTCACCTTGTTGTTAATATGCCATCTAAACCGTTCATAAGATCATTCTCTCTGCGATGAATTGAAAACACAGAAATATTAGCTGATAAAAAAATTCTATAACCCCACAAATGTTTCAACAAGGGGCATTTATGGCCCACTTGACTTTTACAATTTTTTTTTTTTCGTGGGCTCAAGTCATAATATGAGCTGGAAAAATGAATGGACGGGTTGGATTTTTCACAAACAGCAATGTGGCCCCACCTAGCTTCCAACCTCAGAACTTCCCCAGGCAATCCCACTTCCGGCCCCCCTGCACGAGCTGCTTTTGTGTGCGACGCAGGTCTCAGACGTGCCACGTGGCGTAAGTCTATGAGACGTTGGCCATCAAGCAAGTGGGAACCATCGGAAGAAATAAATAAATACCCGTGGTATACATAAATGAGAAAGCTTGAATGGTCGCAGAGGATGCTTATTGGTGGGGCCCACCTGAAAAGTAAGCTAGCTTGATTTTTGTACCAGGTCACGTGCGAAGTGGTATCTGCTACCCTGAATAATGGCCACGATCTCGTGCCAGTCGCAATGAGAAAAGCTTCCATACACTGATAAAGCTAGAATATGGTAATTGCCGTATATATGTTGAGCTGTCTGGGGTCCAGCCATGATCTGCGGGTGGAACCGTAAAATATTGGTCTGTCAGTGGGAAGTTAGGTGGGGCTAAAGGTGTATATGAACTGAGTTTGATTGTTCTGATTAACTCAGATTGACTCGATAAAACTCTGTTCGAACAGAAAGTCTTCATGTTCGAACACATAGGTTCCGTTCTAAAAAAAAATTGACCCGGTTTCGATTACAACCTTATTCGACTCGACTCGGATATTGATCGACTCGACTCGACTCGTTCGTTGTTCAACTTAGTGTGTGTGTGTAGAGAGAGAGAGAGAGAGAACATAGGTTGGATGACAAATAAATATGATTGTGAGCCCTGTGAAGGTTTCAATGGTGGACATCATTCTCCTTACTGTTTCTTGTGGTGTGGTCCACTTGAGTTTTTTATGTGCTTCATTTTTTGTTTGATGCCTCAAAAATGAGTTGTACAAATGAATAGACGAAGTGGATAAAATATATACATCATGGTGGGACCCACAAAGCTTTTGACACCAGCTTGTTGGCTAGTGTTCGCGTCACCAGCCAATTCACATCCGCGGATTGGGTACTACCAGTCTACCCCCACCAGGACCTATCTAGAGACAGACGGTCCTATCAGTGCTCTGTGGGGACCACAGTGATATATTTTCTTATCCAAGCTATCCGCCCATTTTTTAAAGATCATTTATGGTATTATCCCAAAAATGAAGTGGATCGAAGGCTTGAGTAGACCACACCATAGGAAACAGTGGGGATGTTAATTACCTATGTTATGATTTTTTTTTTTATTTAGTTAAAAACTTTAGACATTGTGATTTATCATTTGTGATACGTAATTTCTCAATAAATCCGTATTCACTATTCAGTAGTAGTAGAAAAAATATTTTCAAACGAAATTGTTCGAATTTGTCCGAACTTGTAAAAATTGCCTGAAATCCATATGTTCGAACATGTTTGAATATAGTAAGGCCAAACCAAGCCGAGTTTGAATAGAGCCACCATGTTCGAATGTTTATTCGAACACAACCACTCAAGCAGCTGAACAATCCGATCTGGTCAATATTCGACTTGGATCGGATCGTTGCCCACCTCTAGGTGGGGCCCACTGTAATGTTTGTAAAAAGTCCATCCAATCCATCCATTATATATTCCAATAATCAAATTGTTTTTATAATCCTAATGCCTGATTAGTGTTAACTTATTTGTTGAAATAAGATGATTGGATGCTCTTCTTAATGGATTGTCCAATAAATGCTCATCTAATAAGCTCAATCTTCGTTCAACAGTGCATTTAACGTGGAACGCATAATTTGGACGGTCTAATTTAAATTATTTGTATGATAAATGTGCAATTTCCAAATAATTGTATGTACCTGCGTATCATCCATCACACAATGTCCGAGTATCAATTATTTTCTCTGTCCAAATAATAATCTTGAAATGAGGTGGGACAGCATGTGATCAATGTACAAAAATGTCCAAAACCCATTTATTTACGTGGCCTTACCCTTCCATATATATGACATAATGGACCGCACATTCCATCTATGGTGGGTGTTACCCTTCTAATGTCCCCTGTTATTCCATTTTGTGTGGCTCAACTAATTTAAATTAAGATGGGTGTCGGCATGTAGGCCGAACACGTGGAGATGCATCTAATGAACGGTTTGGATGGCGGAAAAAAAAACAATGGACCCACATGCGTCCACACTTGGACCTCTGTGATCGTTCCCCTTCTGTCAATTCAATTCCCCTCTCTCCGTGCATTGCAGGTGAGATGGCAGTTGTTGTTTACTTCAGAAAAACAGAATTTGAAGCTAAGGAATTGGCACATCGAATAAATACCGAGAAAACTTTGATACTCTGAAGGCCGTGACGGATGATACGCTGGCACCTAAAAGTTACTAAGGAATTGAACACGTGGAATACAAGTAATCAAATTAAACCGTCCAAATTATAATATCTATTATAGATGGATCATAAAACAAAAATTAATCTTATTTGATTATCTGACTATCGGATTGGTAAACATTTATTATATGGTTAAAACTGAACATATCCGGCCGTGTTTCCATAAGCGTCTTTGAATCAGAGGTTATTATTCTTCAAACAATCTAATAATCTGAACATGACTTGGCTACGGTGGGCCACACAATGTGGACGGTTTTATTTGAAGTTATATGAGCCATGTGTACAATGTCTAAGTGCCTGAGCATCAAGCGTCATATGCCGCGTGAGTATCAATAACTACTCATAAATATCAGGGGTGGCATTGCATGATCCTTGGTCGAGTGCTTGCAGAGCGTCGTTCGGGTTTTAACTATAAAAGGGGGCCCGTTCTCCGGTCATTGAAGGCGTTGGTATTATGTCCCCCATGCCGAGGGTGGTCCATGCACATCTCTTTCTATTGAGAAGATTTCCTCTGACATCGGCTCATCCTCTGTGAGTTCTGTCAAATCAACGTTTCATCAGTCAACCCAAGGCTCCAACTGTACAAGCTAACGTTTCTAATTTCTATGTATTTCTATTTGAAAATCAAAAGGCCCTGAAAACAAGTTGGAAGACGCCCTGGAAGTCGAAAAGCTCATTGGCTGTCTTGCTTCAAAGGTGGCAATGGGTTGTGTACGCCTGCTATCCCAGCTGGAAGATGCCTTGGTTAAGTTCGGATGTTACAGGGACATACTAATTATACCAGGAGGTCTTATGTTCGAATGCTATGGAGACATAATAATTACACCGGTGGATGCATCATGTGACTAACAGTACTGTAGATATGTTACCCTGCTAATTAGGTGGATGTGTTGCATGTGGACCTGCACATAGGTCAAGTTAGGGTTGGGTTGGGCCAAACCCTGGATCGAACTTAAATATATTTAAAGGTCAGGTTTCGGCCCGAGTCGTGACTGAGTTGGGCTAACCCAACCTTAACCCTACCCTACTTGTAAAAGGGTCAACCCTAAACATACCCTATCCTATATGTTAAATCGGGTCAGGTCGGGTCGGGTGAGGAGTATATTTCTATGGTGTGGTCCACTTAAGATTTGAGTCAACTTTATTTTTGGTATCATATCCTAAAATGATCTTTCAAAATAGTTGGATAATGTGGATTTAAGACACAAGGTCAAGGGCCACCCACCTTGGTGGATCCCAGATGTCACCTAATCCACTCCCTGTGAGTGTGAGATGAGCACAGCTTGGGTGAGAGTCAGTGAGACCTGGAACCAGCCATGTGGGCGAGACCCTGACCATAAGGCTCACCTCGATGTATATATTGTAAATCCATGCCATCCATCTACGTTTCCAGATTATTATAGGGCATGGTCCCAAAAAGGAAGCAGGTAAAAGCTTTAGG